>OX451385.1:20012164-20549213 GCA_949629135.1 Eremobia ochroleuca | reverse complement strand
GTTGGTAACGGTGAGTGTGCTGCTGTAATAACAAAAAAAAAACGTTTGTTTCTAACGAGTAATACTTAAAGAAAAATCGCTTGACTTGTTTAATTTCACTTACATCACTTACGTAACATTTTTATTGGTACTTTACTCGGCGTATTAGTTCATATATTCGCGTTCTTTATACAATCCAAAATATACCCCACCTTTACTAGGATAAAGTTTATTTTGTTTAAATAATAGAACAATATTCTAGTTGATTTAAAATACTTTAATTTTAATTTTTATAATAGTGTAACTGAACATGAACATTTTACCCCCTAGCGACTTTTAAGTTTTATTCAGGTTTAAATACTGTATTCTACAAAAAAAAAAGTCATATGTAAACAGTGTTGTAGGCTACGATATTACTTAAGTTATTTATATCTTGAATAATATGCGATATAAATAAAAACAGCCGCACAGGTCGATCGATCAGGTTAAGCTACGCTTGTCGCGGTTGGTCTGTGGATGGGTGACCATCTTTACATACCGAGACCCCTCCGCGCCTCGGAAAGCGCGTTAAGCCGTTGGTCCCGGCTGTCATTCGTGGATCTTTGACAGTCGTTACGGGTAGTCAGAAGCCCGAAAGTCTGACAACCAGTCTTACCTAGGGGTATCGTATTACCCAGTAACTGGGTTGTGGAGGTCTCAAAGGCAGTCGCTCCATGTAAAATACTGGTATTCAGCTGCATCCGGTTAGACTGGAAGCCGACCCCAACATAGTTGGGAAAATGTTTGATTGATTCCCAACATAGTTGGAAAAATGAACATTTTAATCATATTGTTACCTGCGTATGGTGCCTGTGGTCAGAGTGCGATGGTCTCGAGTGTTCCGGTATGGGCGGCACGGGGCGGTTCAGCGGCACACTGTAAAGCACAATAAACTCCTGTTAGTCGTATTTAGTACTAGCGGTAGTAACCACGCATTTTGCATTTTTAACCGCGAAATTTGAACTTGAAAGTTATAGTATTAGGTTTGTTGAATTCGTCGCCTAAAGAACCCTTGTCGTGCCAAGATACAGTAAGCATGAAAGACACCAGACGGTGTATCAAGTCATAAAATTGCATTTTTTTTTTAATGAAATTGGAGTCATTTTGGTACTAAACAGTTTAATCTTAAATGGCACTAACTTTTCTGTTTTCAATAACAATAAGAATTTTGATTCATCATCTGCCTAGCCTTTTCCCAACTATGTTGGGGTCGGCTTCCATTCTCACCGGATGCAGCTGAGTACCAGTATTTTACATGGAGTGACTGCCTATCTGAACTCCACAACCCAGTGACTGGGTAATATGAAACCCCTTGGTAAGACTGGTTGTCAGACTTTCGGACTTCTGACAACCCGTAACGGCTCTCAAACAATAAGAATTTTGATTACTTTTGGTAATGCTATTGCAATACCTATGTATCCCTTTCGGATCGGGCAGGGTGCTTTTGAAAATGCTGTTTATGGTTTATTAAATGTTTCATCATTCTCCTCCCGTTATCCCAATTTATTTGCGGTCGGCGCAACGTGTCTTTTTCTCCCACACTTTTCTATTAGTGGTCATCTCGGTAGCCACTCCATTTATTTTGACGTGATAATGTCTTATACAAGGTGTAACTTAAATAACGCACAACCTCTTAAGGGGTCATTGTACTCATCATTATGAACAACTTTTACTATGGGACCAAACCTGAAATCGCGAAAAAAAAATCAGCTGTTCCCTACATTTATGTTCGCATAACTCGTCAAAATGTAGGGAACAGCTGATTTTTTTTTCGCGATTTCCGGTTTGGTCCCATAGTAAAATTTGTTCATAATGATGAGTACAATGACCCCTTAAGAGGTTGTGCGTTATTTAAGTTACACCTTGTAAATCGATGAACGCCGGCTGCACGCACGAATAAGCATGACTCATTTGCCACGTTCCGCCTGAGCCGAGCGTGCAAGCGATAGAGAGGCCTGATCGGCCTAAGCGTTCAGCTTGTGACGCATCTATCTCTCTTCCAATCCATCGTTATCACGTAAAATTATCGTCCGTAAACCGACTTTACAGACAACAATTTTTTTTTTTATTGAATGTTTATAGACTTAACAGATAATCAGTTAAAACTAAAAATAATCTCTTACCTGTTCATAAGCTGTCGCGCGGCTTGGTTGAGTTCCACAAAGGCGATGGGGAAGATGCCCACACGCTGGTCCAACCGACCCTCCGCCCAGTTGTCATCCACGCGACGATGGACCGTTATTATAGCACCTGGAACCACAGATACAACATCACACAATGTCGCCGTGCAATGAAAATGTTTTTTTTTTTTTTGTTTAGAAAACTGCATACTTAATGCATATTTAGAAAAAACGTGCACAGCTCTAAGATGCTTTTAATTCCTTCTATTGATGATAATGAACCTCGGAGAATGACGACCATTTTTGTGACAGTTTTTTATCTTCCCTTGTAAAATTACGTTTATTGCAATCACGAGGTTTTACCGCACGGCGACGATATCAGCAAAATAGGCATGTAATGGGATAGGATGAAATTAGTGATTCCTCTGATTAAGTTAGTGCCGATACACGATTGCCAAACATTATAATCATAATCATTTAACTGTCATAATATATGTACGTCTGTGCCACATCAAGCTTACTACAATCTGTCAAATATCTTTAATAGATTTTCAACTTTATCGCTAAAGCATAAGGTTCAAAGTTGATTGGGAAAATTTGACAGTTCCGGGTAGCTTGATGTGCTGGCGTCTGTACATTATTATGGTCTTAAGATTAGTCAATGGTATTATCACATTCTGCCAAGTGGCGTGCAAATATTAGGTACATACATTTATTACAAGGACAGAGATTACTAGGTTAGTACACCTGACCTGTGACCTGTGTTAGTATACCTGGTGTCTTTCTTACACCTGTCTTTTCACTTTTTATTCGATTTTCATTTGTTTTTATCTGATGTGAATATATTGAAAACTCAAGGACCACTTACTTTCTTTTCTTTCTGTAGTATTAACATTTTTGATAGCGCTATAGAGAATTGAGACTAAAGGACTACAGAACATGGTGCTAAGAGCAAAGTCCATAGTATACCTTTGTCGAATGCCAGACAGCCTTCTTCGTCAGGTGCGGACATCCGGAAGTCGTACAATGCTTTGCACAGCGCAGTGGCGACCGGAAGTGGAACGACCACCTGCAAATAACAACACTACCGATATCCTTCAAATGATTCAGATTCTGATTGGCGTCGACTCCCTCGTTCACAAACTAAACTAAATTTAAGTTCAGTGCATCTTTTTCTTTCTATTTCATAAAGAAAATGACAGGATATAATATTAGTTTAGTCCTGTAAAATTAAGATACTCCATAGACAAGTTTAGACGTGATTGAAAAATTGGTTACTAAAAATACGCCAATTTTCGTCAGGCGCTAACTAATTTGACAGGACTAAACTAATATTTATCTTCTGTCCTTTTCATAGTGATACAAAAAGATGCACTAAACTTAAATTTAGTTTAGTTTGTGAACAAGAAATCGGCGCCACTATCAATCAGAAATGCGGAGTTTACCTATAAGTGATTGAACACTTTTGTTTATCTATTTTTGCTTGTTTTTTTTATACCCATAACTAGTGTAAACAATCGTTGGTAAACCAATAAATAAATAAATTTGACACTTTGTAACCTAACCTGAATACCGGTTAAAAAGAAAAAAATACTGCAATCTTACGGAAAGATACCTTGATCATTTTTATCAACAATTAATCTAAAGTTGTCATTTGATTGGTTTTTTTTTTTGCAACTTTCATACTTATGAGAAAACAATTCCTTATATAAAATAACATGAGCTCTTTAGACCATTATGAAAATAAACCATATTGTTTTCGCAGTTAAGTGTCAAGACAGACGACGCCCAGTCACGCGCAACGAGAATTATCATAACCTTTACTTAGAATAAAGCTGGAGAGTTTGTTTGTTTGTCTGAAGTCGCTAATCTCTAGAACTACTACTCGGATTGTTTTTCCATTTGATAGACCAAAATTGTTAACCTCTGGGGTACGGATTTATTTGAGAAAATATCCTAGTTGAAAAAAGTGAATGGCGTCTCTCAGACGTCAAATGTACCCAAGCGGTTAAAGAAGGCTGTAACAATTGCGCTATTAAATGAAGGGTATTTAACGTCACGCTAGGACCCAGAAGCCGAGCACACACAGATAAAAATGTCAAAAGGAACGCTAAGCGAAAACGAACTAATAGCGCGGAATGGCGTTGCGATTTGCGAAGCGACCGTGTGGATCGAGGGAACAAGAAATTTCACGCGGAAAATGTCTTTTAAGTCACAGGCAGAAGCTAGTAATTATGAAAAGAATTAATCAAATGACGCAAAAATATTTAAGAACAACATGTGATGAGAATTTTTGTTTTTCTTTTATTTGCAAACATGTGGTCTTGCACTTTTATAAAATAAAAGACATTCATGTGCACTTGGGCCATTGGTTCTTGTTGTACTTGTCGTTTTAACAAATCCATTGCCCTTTCTTTGCAAGCAGTAACAGGCTATAAACAGAGGACTAGAAATAACTTATTGGGAAAACCTATTTCATTGTGGTAGTTTGGTCAAGAGCTGAAAAACCCAACTTGGCATCATATTCAGCTGTGGTCACTTATGCTTTAAATCGAATTGACAGCCAAACGAAATAAAATAATCTTTAAATAGTCGCTTTTCATGTCTGGGCGTGCGTTTAGTTCTTCTAAACTGCAAAATCGACTTTGATGCAGGTTTTACCGTCATTTACACCCCACGCTTTTTTACAATGAAATTAATTTTCTTTTCATAACTTTATTTTTATTTTAGAATATTAAATAAAAAGTTATTTTCTGATTTTTAGTTCGATTAAAGCGTGTTTTTTTTTTTGTTTTTAAATATTATATGTTATTTTAATTTTTTGAAACTATTTTTTTCCCCAACTTTTTTTATCAAAATATTGTATTGTCGGTCGTTGATAAGTCTACAACGTTTAAAGTAAATCTGATCGCTTAAAGTGGGGCAAAATCGAGCCCAAACGAGTCAGTTACATACAAACAAACAAACATATAGGTGAAAGTAATAAAAGCGTGTTAAAAATTACGATGAACAAACCTGAACATATGTGATAGGGAACATGCCAGTTCTGCCAGAACATTCTCCTTGATACCAAAACGGATCCAATTTCTTCTGTATTAATATCGTTTCACCTTTCTTGAACTGCAGGTCCCTGTAAACAATTGAAATATGGGATGAATACAGAAAGACATCCGGAAGTTTCGGATCTGAGAGCCAATTCCTGTGATTACAAACGTTCAAAATTACAACACAACAATAACAACAATATTTGTATGGTGGTGGTATAACAACAATGTTTGTAGGAACAAATATTTGTATGACCTACAAGTAGTTGTTCCGGGTCTGGCTGTTTGTGTATGTGACTTTTTTGACGAATGGCGAATCTGACCTCCACAACCCAGTTACTGGGTAATACGATAAGACCCCTTGGTAAGACTGGTTGTCAGACTTTCGGGCTACTGACGACCCACAACGACTGTCAAAGATCCACGAATGACAGCCGGGACCAACGGATTAACGTGCTTTCCGAGGTATGGAGGGGTCTTGGTATCGACCCGTGCGGCTGTTATTACTTAGCCAAAAGCCTAGGTCTGTTCTCATGGTATTAATATGATATGACAAATCGTATTTAGGTAATTATTACTAACTGCATGGTATTAACAAGCCACCAACACATACATTTATAACTTTCAGCTGGACAAGTAATAAAATAAATAAACATTTTTTATTTTATTTCGGACAACTAAAAGATCCATAAATTGTTAGTAATAGGTTTACTCTTAAAATACTATTGTTAGTACTTAACTTAAACTAAATACGAAATCAAGGAAAGGCCCTCCAACACGCCATTCAACTGGATAGAGCGTAGTCGCAGACGCAAGAAACGATCAGAATGGCCAGTAAAACTAAAACAGCACATGAAACCTTTACAATTTTTTAATGACTTATTTTCTCTCTGAAATAGGTCAATTGAATTAAAAATCAGTTGGGGTGTCTTAGGTTTTGCGCATTTAACGTTACACGTTGTATAACCTCCTCCTTTTTGGAAGTCGGTAAAAAAAAAAGGAATCTAGGGTATCAGTCTTCGCACAAATTGCCTTATTATAGCGGAGAACGTATCTGTCTCTACAGTCTTCAGGATAATAATAATATCACTTAACCCCTCGTCTGCACCCTAATTGCGTAGTACCCTATCAATCTGAATCATTTTGAAGGATATTGCTAATTCATTGCTTCATATGTTAAAAAAATATGCCTACTCAACAACGTAAATAACGCAATGAATGTTGTTGAACTGTCAAAATGAAAGCCATTGCTACTGATAGTGTGTTACGCAATTACCTATAAGTTCGGTAACAATAGAAAAAAGTAATTAATTTGAAAGAGTAAGTCATTAATAAAAGTTCAGTTCTTATAAATATTTTATAAGTTGTACAGTCTACGTCACTTTAACCGTTCCTAAGAGCTCTTACACACGAGCGGCATGTTGGCAACGGCAGCCATAATTGCAGCCATCGACGCGTCGACGCGAAGTTGGCATGTCGACGACTGCCGTCGACACGTCAACGACTGCTGCCGACGCGTGTCGACGACTGCAGTTATCGCTGCCGGTGGCAACATGCCGCTCGTGTGTAAGAGCTCTGTCTCATCAATTCCCTTAAACATACACGATATCAAGCACTTTATACGTAAAAAACATATACAGCGTGTAACGGAAGGGGGGTATCAACCCTGAAGGAGGTGAATGTGCTCATGAAACTCAACAATTTTCCCCAAAGAACATAGGTCGAAATATGAAAAAAAAATTTGGCCCTCCCTTACAAAACTGACTACCAGCTGATTGATTTACTATGGGAGGGCCAAATTTTTTTTTCATATTTCGACCTATGTTCTTTGGGGAAAGTTGTTGAGTTTCATGAGCACATTCACCTCCTTCAGGGTTGATACCCCCTTTCCGTTACACGCTGTATACATAGGTACCTATTTCATAACACAGTGCACATGTGAACATGATGCTTTGCACATTGACATTACTAAGCGCATACTGAACGGATAGCCCGTGACTCACTCCTACAATAACGCATCAAGCTCAATGATTACTAATTGAAAATAAGTGGTTCACAGCCCGCCGATCCCATCAACTTTAATGTTTATATTGTTATCAAAGTATTCTTTCCCACTGACTCACACAATTCGGGTAGTTGGCAAGTAGGTAATTATTATTCTAGTAGCTACTTGATTTCGACAGTTGTTTATTCGTTTGTCTTCTCGAGAAGTAAATTATATTATTACTTCTCCTTTTGTCTTTTACTTATGAATAAACAATATGGATCTAATATCTGAATGGGAATTATAATTTTATTTTTGTAGATGTAATTAGCAGCGATTTTGATGAATTCTGGAACTGAAAACACCTATGATTATAAATAAACACGGAGTAAACTTAAACCCCGAAAAATGAAATCAGAAGTTTATTCTGGTTTAACTTTTCTCCACACGTTTAGTAATAAGGGTGTTAGAAACAAATTGTTGTAAAGGATAATCTGGAAAACCCACCCAGTCGTTTTCGAGGTTTAACATTGGTGACATGGTCGATTTGCCTAGCCCTTCCATTCTATGTTGGGATCGGCTTCCAGTCCAACCGGATGCAGCTGAATACTAGTATTTTACATGGAGCGACTGCCTATCTGACCTCCACATCCCAGTTACTGGGCAACCAATATCCCTTGGTAAGACTTGTTGTCAGACTTATTGGGCTTCTAACTAGTTAATGTCAAACATCTACTAGTGACAGCCGAGACCAACGGCGTTAACGTGCTTTCTGAGGCACGGAGGGGTCTCGATGTGTATTGGATGGTGACCCATCCACGAATTGACCGCAGCAAGCTTAGCTTAACCTTCGATCAACCCGTGCAGCTGCAATATATGCAAACAATAATTTCAAATACTTAATTCAGAATGAATACATGGATGGTATGAATACATGAAGTTCAGGATGGTAACCCATCCTTAAACAATAATTTTTTTGTTCGCGCAATGTACTCTTTTTATTAAGGGGGGGCGAAAAGTAACCGATAAAAAGGCGATGGCCTTTATATCACAGCGCCTTATTACGTCATACGTGATCTATGAACAACGGTAAGAGCTCTTGCACACCACGTTTTTTTCCGGTGCCGTCGACGCGCGTTGCACGCAACTGTAACGCGCTGCAAACGCGATGGTATAGCCACTAATTTACCTATACAAACGTTCATAAAATTGTAGCATGCAGACGACGACTTTTTCGCGTGCTTTCGAAGCGCTACTAGCGCGCAGTTACATCGTTTAGCTGCAAACACACACGTACAGCGCGTTTTAATCGGAGAAACACACATGCACGCACACAAGCACGTTTCCAGCGCGATAAACGCACGTTTGTGGCTCGTTCGCGGGCGTGCTACGTGCGTTTTATTTTGCAAGGATAGTTGTTCACGCGTGTCTGTAGCGCAAGTAATCTGCCTTTTTCAAGTTTAGCAGCGCCAACGCGCGATAACGAAACGCGCGCCGACGGCGCCGGAAAAAAAACGTGGTGTGTAAGAGCTCTTAAATGTCTTGAACTCTACATTATCTGAACAAATAAATCAATATTTATTTACTGCTACAATAAACAAAATGACTCATACTCATTAGTGCTAATTAATTAATTAGCTGGAGTACTTGTTTACGAGTATCTTTGTTATTACTTTAATTACGCGTATTTTGGGGTAGAGGTAAGTCGATGGCATAATACAGCGTGTAACGGAAGGGGGGTATCAACCCTGAAGGAGGTGAATGTGCTCATGAAACTCAACAACTTTCCCCAAAGAACATAGGTCGTAATATGAAAAAAAAATTTGGCCCTCCCTTACAAAACTGACTACCAGTTGATTGATTTACTATGGGAGGGCCAAATTTTTTTTTCATATTTTGACCTATGTTCTTTGGGGAAAGTTGTTGAGTTTCATGAGCACATGCACCTCCTTTAGGGTTGATACCCCCCTTCCGTTACACGCTGTATACAACGTGTAACGTTAAATGAGCAAAAACTGAAAATAGTTTCATCAGAATAACGAGCAGAATTCATTGAACCACTTTTTAATATAGGTCACATTTTTCAAAAAAAATTCATTAAAAACGTTGCCGTGTCTATTTATTAATAGGTCAAGCAACCCAATGTCAGCGCGGCGCAGCGGCCCGGTGACGACTCCTCCCTCGATAAAGCGTCGCAAGAAACGATCAGAATGGCCAGTAAAACTAAAACAGCACATAAAACCTTTACAATTTTTTTAATGACTTATTTTCTCTCTGAAATAGGTCAATTGAATTAAAAATCAGTTGGCGTGTCTGAGGTTTTGCGCATTTAACGTTACACGTTGTATAGATAGCTTCAAAAACCAGCAAGCACGTAGCATGACCACCATAGAAACGGGTTTTGTCGACGGAAGAATGACAGGCTGTAGAAAGATTTCTACTCTCTCACTTTATGGGGCTCTGTCCATATATTGGACACCATAGATTTTGAATCTTCGCGGCTAAACTAAACGTTAGACAAATGCAAAAGCTCTTGGAAAAAAGAGCAAAATAGTGTGTCAAGTGCAAAGTACCATAAAAATTTCAATAAATATTAGTCATGCTATTCTAGATAATTGGTCATGCTACGCGAGCTGGGTGTCGTAAGAGGTATACATCTCTCAGTTTTTAGAAAAAAACCATTTTTCGCGGACAACTTCTTTGTATATGTAAACTGTACTTGATCTGCCAATCACTCATTGACCAGTTCTATATTTAGGTCATGAGAATATTAATAACTATCATATATTCCTATCATTTTTTTTTTTTTTTTTATTAGCATGCTCTTCTATCTGTGAAAACTTGTAATTGGCCTTATTTCTGTTACTCTTAATCGTGCAAAAGTTTTTAGCTGTAAGTTTTCCAAAAACTGTAAAATAAAATAAAATAAATAAATAATTGTCGCTTACTTACGTTGACAATTCTTATTTTCCCACCGTTCTGTGTCATAAGAGTTGACGTTATCAAGTTACAAGTGTGGACTATGGGAAATCCTCCTAGAAGGATCGGCGCACTAAGTTCTAACACGCATTTATTTTCTACAGTAACAATAAATTAATGCAAGCTAAACGAAATAGAAAATGGTTATTAGCATAATTTTATTTCACACGCATATTGTCACGCTTATTAAGATGCACGTGATTTGTTCAGCAATTTCGTAAAAGTAAAGATAAATCGAAATATTCGTATAGATATGAGTATCTCCGTAGATATAAGAAAGAAGGGTATCACACATTGAATGAAATTTGTGGCGAAGAAAATGCGTTGACGGACTTCTGTCACAGACCTCCATTCAAACCCGTCAGATTCACACATGCATAAACACACATACCCTCACAACCATACTTCATACATTTATATCTGTAATTTTTATTTATTTATAAAAACTTTATGCACAAGTAAATAAATACTGTACAAAGGTGGAATTAATGCCAGAGACATTTTCTACTAGTCAACCAGTCTGTCAAGTCTCCGTGCTCTGGTATGTGTGCGGTATGTTTCTTTACTGTACGAGAAGAGACACTTCGTTGCACTTCAGTGCGACAATAATGGACCGATACTTTGTATTTGACAACTGGCATCTACAGTTTTGGCCACTATGAACGTAGTAGTAGTTGCAGTCGACTGCACGTCCATGGAATGTAACAATGTCACATTGACAGCGCTTTTATGATGTAGCAGTAAAGCCACGGCATCTTAAGCTGGGTATCCATTTGCGCAGCCTCGTGACGAGCTGCCATCCTGAGCGTGCCGCGGGCTGCGGAAAGTACATGCGTCTCCACTTGAGCACACATAATATCGTATCGAGCGGCAAGCCTCAACCCGAGCCACGATTTTCTCAATTCCTCATTAACCACCATGGTTGACGCACGTAAAGTCGCTGCAGCATTAGTAATAATTAGTCACTACAAAAGGAAGCAACATAAGAAACGGAAACATCGATGGTGGACTAAGGAAATATATCGTCAGCGAAATGTTCATGCAATAAAACTTAATTAATTCGATACATTTCTCATTATCCATTTTGCTGCGTGCCGAGCACACGTACGTCCGTCTCCACTGAACGCACGCCTCACACTGAGGCGTCTTTGAGCATGGCCATTTACCGACACGAATTGGCTCGCGCGGCCGCCTCGTTTGGTTCAAGTCGCGGCAAGCCTCGACTCGCGGCACGGTCTCCACTAGATCTGCCTCGGGTCGAGGCAACCGCTCGGCCCGAGGCTGCCTCAAATGGATACCCAGCTTTAGAAGAGCGGTGACTGCCACATGCGGCCGTAATGTCCAAATACAGAACGTTTTGACACCTTAATGTCAAATACTGGTGAAAACGACAGATTTTCATGACGTCCGTTATAAATATGACGGAAACGCTCTTCTACACGGAGAGAAAATTCTTAGAAAAATAACTGTGCTCGTCACTGTAAAGTGAGTGCAAGTGACATCTACAGAAAATTTTCTGAGTGAGATTGGGAAAAATTCACTATTTGTCCAATAAATTTTAATGTACAGCATAAGAATTTTTACTGTGCTAGCATGGTAATTTTTCCATTACCACTCAAATGCACTCAGATTATGAGACAGCTCAGTAATTTTTCTAAGATTTTTCTCTCCGAAACCGTAACTTTATGGTGGTTTTCGTATTTCAAATATTAGCACTGACGTACCGTTGACAGTAGGTATTAACGATTGGTGAAGTTATGCCCCGGTTGATGACAATAGATGCTCACCCCCCATTACACGGGATGACGGGACTAATAACGATAAGTGAGTGTATTATAGGTACACCTCTGCCTAACCCTTTAGGGATTGCAGGCGTGATGAAGTAAAAAAAAATGTATAATAAACAAATGAGGTCAACTCACCCCGGTTCCTTGGATATAAAGTCGTGCTGGGCCCTCGCGTGCGGGGGTAACTGCTTACCGCCTGCCTGAACACCTTGTAACGCCTTGAACAATTTATGAAAACATTATTAGTTAAATTATTTGAACAACTCAACACGAACTTATGTTTTGTGACGCACGAAAATCTTGGTGTTACAATTTTTTTTCTTGATGATAATGAAACTCGTAGGACTACCATAAAGGCAAAGGGGATAAGTCCGTGTCTTATATGAAGACTTCAAAGCATCACAGCATCAGTCTTTCATAAATTTTGTCGTCTTCAGTCTTTCTTTTTCGACTAAAATAATAGATCGAATGCGTGGAGTTATCAAGTTGAAATTAATATCAAATACTCAGGGCTGCAATCTCTTGAAGCAATGACAAAATCAAACTACTAAGTCAACGCAATCAAAGCGTTTATGTTCCGTTTATGCCGCATATTTTGACACTTGCAAGGGAATCAAAACCTATACTGTACTTCCCGTTCACCTAGATTCTAGAATCATGAAATTTGGCAAGAAGCAATTTCATGTAGCACAAGTAAAGGAAAAAATCCGTAAACCTAAGGATTTGTACTTAAATACCTACCTTGTACGGAACCCTCGGTGCGCGAGTCCGACTCGCACTTGACCGGTTTTTTCTATTTATAAAGTAGATGAAGCTCTTAATCAGTCTTAGTAACTCTTACCTGGGAATGTCCGCTCCTTGAAGTCCGCTGTCCGGTGACTAGCTTCCTTGGAGCCGAGTTCTTCATACCTTCGAGGATCCTCATGAGAAGGACGTTCGGAGGCAACTCCTCGACCTTCACTTCCACTAAAACCCTGCATTCTGGACATCGTAGCTCCTTGTGGGATTCTATTATCACCTGAAATCAAGGAAATGGTTTTATTGAAATAAATACGTACTGGTTATTGTTAGTCTGCTTCAGAGGTTCCCAAACTTGTAGCTACATTTCTACCATATTCCTACAACTCGACAAAAAATGTGAAGATTAGATCTAACACAGACCCCCGTCGAGTCTCCTGTGGACCCCTGTGGATCCACCTGGACCACTTTGGGAATCAATGGTCTACATCATCCCACCAAATAATTAACTTTAAATTTTCCCACCGCTGGGACTCAAGCCTCCTCTCTGTGAGAGGGAGTGGGCCGTAATCGACTACGTGAGCAAGGTGCGGGTTGGTAAATGTCACATGTATTCGAATTTTTAGTTGTTTGTTTTACAGACGCTAGCACAACATGCTACCCGAAACTGTCAATTATTCCCAATCAACCTTGAACCTTATGCTTTAGTAATAAAGTTTAAATTCTATTAAAGAAATTTGACAGATTGTAGTAGGTTGATGTGCTGGCGTCTGTACATGGCGGTTTTCAGTTTATCGTTTTAGATGTAACATGGAGTTCAAACGGACCGAAAAGAAAGACTTTGACAAAATTACGTAAACAAAATAATTATGATTTTATCTGCATCCTAAGCGATATCTTCTATTATATTATAATGTATGAGTACTGGCAACCTTGTGAACTTTGATAAGAGCAAATAAATTATTTTTGATTAGAACTCCGAGGACGCAGAAGGCTGCGATGTAGAACAGACTTATTCAAAAAATGGTCCCTGGCAACAGCAGGGGAATTACGTAACACACTCTTCTTCTCTTCTTTTTTTTCGGTTTTCCTTCTTAGTTAGTTTTAATCATGATCTGGCAGTTTGACTAATTTATGCGGCCTACCCAAATGTCCTTTCATTGGTATTGTTCGTCGAATCGTAAGGCTCCTCAAGTTCTGAGTTGAGCTGCACGATTTTTGACAAATGCGTGCACTGACTGGACAGGTCCGCTCAATCTGTGTGGTTCTTTACTCAAAAGACCATTTCAGACACCAATCTACATGTTCTTCACATTATCTGACCAAGATTATGTCTGGACTTTAAAAGAGACTGTGACCTCTGAGTTTGTTTCGGCCTTTCTTCTCAGAGTAGTCAGATAGGAAACGCCGACCTCATCTAGTTTAAAAAAATATGATTGACATGTAAAAGTGTTTGTACAAACCTACTTACAGAAAATAAATCATTTATCATTTATCACTATCAGTAGCAATGGGTTTCATTTTGACAGTTCAACAACATTCATTGCGTTATTTACGTTGTTGAGCAGACACATTTTTCCAACATATGGAGCAATCACATAGGTCAGATAGGCGGTCGCTCCATGTAAAATACTGGTATTCAGCTGCATCCGGTTAGACTGGAAGCCGACCCCAACATAGTTGGGAAAAGGCTAGGCAGATGATGATGATGGAGCAATCACATATCGACATCTGCAACACTAAGAGCCATCGCAAGTTCGTTGGCATCCCCGAAACAAAGATGAAATGTCTCATGTGCCTGTAGTAAGTATAGTACTCACACCAGAGAAGGTTGGATCCTGCGGGATTGCACTTGGGAGTCCCTGAACCGTCTCCGAACTGTCGCAAACTATGTCTTCTCTTATCCTGCCTTCTGTGCTCCAGAAAATGCAGCCATAATGACATTTGTACTACCACCGACGACGCCGTGGAAATGACGAAGTTTTGAGCCAACTAAATCTAATTCAGTGTCGTGCCATCGAAAAAAAGAAGTACCGCACCAGTACGATTACATTTCAAACCAGAACACAGCGTCGTTTCTTGGTGGCAGAAATAGATAAGGTTAACTTTAACTGAACAAAAACGACGTTTTCAACTTGGAACCAACTACCATTCTTCAAGACTAATAAGACATTTTATAAGATTCGTAAGATTGAATTGGATTGTTTAGAAACCAAATAAAACAAGCGGTAGCGTCCGGATTTTGACTCGACCGAAATGAAGGGCGTTTATCATCCCACGCTAGTTGGAGTAATAAATTGAGGGAAACGAATTGTCCTAATGCTCGTAGGCGATGGGCTGATCCTAGTGTAGTTGTAGGTAAGTAGGTACCTATAAACCTTTGAGCTAGTCCAAACAATGTCACAAAATATGAAATTGGATTTTCTCTAGTTTTAGAGTATTGAAAACCTTCAGGACAGGTATGTACTCTCGAAACTTTAGTTCAAGTAAACGATGAAAGTGTGGAGAAATAAAACAAAATCATAAGGATCTCTTACAAAAAGAAATGCAGCATAAACCGCGTCATGAACATAGTAAGGGAATTGCTCAGCAAACGATTGAAAAGAAAAGATATACCGTCAGCTGCAATATATGCACACAATAATTCAAAATACTTTATTCAGAATGTATGGAAATTGTCTCTCTAAGAAAATTATATTTTTTTTTTCAACGTATTAAAACAAGATCTGAAAATGTAAATTGAAATATAACTTCACATTTGGTAACATCTGCTTGTTATTTTCTTTTCACTACGATAAAAGACGTAATTGAATAAAACTTCTGAAATAATTAGATATGATAGCATCCTAGAAACGATGCGTTCTTCAATGAAAGTCGGAGATAAGCAAATGCACAGATGTAGCAACGAAGAGTTCATGCGGAAAACTAAAAAAACTATGGCTCAACTTGGGATTAGCCTGTGGCCAGTATAACTAAGCGTGGTGGATTACGGCCCACCCTCTCACTGAGAGGAGGCCTTTGTACCAGCAGTGAAAACATTCTAGGCTGATATTGCAGTATAACTATGCTGTTATATACTAGGCAGAGTAAACTAAGAAAAAATTATGGAGCACAAGAACTAATCTGTATTTCTACTCCAAAATCAATTAGGTAGTTCCATTTAAAACATTACTAAGACCAAACTGGCCAGAGACACACACTGACACAATTTATAACTGAGGAGAACCCACTCCCCTAAAAAAATAAAACATAAAAGTCATAAAACTCTTCACAGAAGTCTGTGAGTCACCAAAACAATTAGCTAATGTGCCCGTGTTTGCGACCGCATTGCATGTCCATCAAATTACGTAGGTGTTGCTGCCAAAACGGTCAAGATCAATGTAGCTTTAATAGGAATGCAGCAATGTAGTTGTACAAATCGTTTCAACCGAAAAGAAATAGAGACACAATCCTACGCAAACTGTTGGAATGAACGGACTGAAATTAGTCCTTGTATAGTGCGTGAAACTTTATGCTCATGTCTATTTTTGAAAATGTCTGTTTATATCTTTCCTGCTAAGCTAAGATTGTCCTTTTCATCCGTTTACAACAGACAGGAAACGTTATTTGTGTGGCAATTGCTAATACTATAAAGAGTTTTCGGTCGGTAAGCCCAGGTTGACACGGGCGCATTACTCCCGTGGCTATTTTTCTGTCGCGAACTAGATTTTCAACGTACGACTTAGCCCCGAGAGCTGAAAATCTAAGAATATTTTTTTTTTCACGAGCTTGGATGCGCTTTGTTGGCTTCTTAAGGCTCGGCTCATCGCCGAGAGTTGAAAATCCAGTGCGCGATAAAATCCTGCCGCGATATTTTTACATCCGTGCGAACGTGGGCTAAGCGTTAAAGCATGCATTATCGTCAAAAGACACGAGTAAAAAAAATATTCAGCAATAATTTGAATGGTTAACGCAGAGCTATTCAGGATTAAGGTGAAATCGAGAAAATCGTAGCTCGTACCTCTGGGTACTTCAGAACAGCACTATTTTGTTAGGACCCGCCTACAATCAAGTATTTTCTAACTGAACAGACAGCTGTGCTGCTGGGGAGTTTGTTGCGCCACTTCTCCCCAGCGAAAGCACTAGGAAGTGGTGAAGGGCGGTCGTTTTGGAGGACTGTCTTTTGTAATTTTGACGTACGAAAAGTGCTGATTCTCAGCCTAGTTTGAATAAATGACTTTGGATTTTGATTGCACAAAGCTACTTCGATGGACGTCGTTATAAATAAATGATAAATGATTTATTTTCTGTAAGTAGGTTTGTACAAACACTTTTACATGTCAATCATATTTTTTAAACTAGATGAGGTCGGCGTTTCCTATCTGACTACTCTGAGAAGAAAGGCCGAAACAAACTCAGAGGTCACAGTCTCTTTTAAAGTCCAGACATAATCTTGGTCAGATCATGTGAAGACCATGCAGATTGGTGTCTGAAATGGTCTTTTGAGTAAAGAACCACACAGATTGAGCGGACCTGTCCAGTCAGTGCACGCATTTGTCAAAAATTGTGTAGCTCAACTCAGAACTTGAGGAGCCTTACGATTCGACGAACAATACCAATGAAAGGACATTTGGGTAGGCCGCATAAATTACTCAAACTGCCAGACCATGATTAAAACTAACTAAGAAGGAAAAAAGAAAAAAGAAATGACCCACATAGTCTTCACACTCACAATAATAATAATAAAAAATAAGATACTATACAAAGTAAATATCCATGTCATTGTTTATATAAAATTCATCAATGTCAATGTGTATATAAAAATCCGGACATCATCTTTGATCTTTGAGGACCATGTAGATTGGTGTCTGAAGTGGTATTTTGAGGGAAGAACCACACAGATTGAGTGGACCTGTGCAGTCAGTGCACGCATTCGTCAGTAACCGTGCAGCTCAACTCAGAACTTAAGGAGCTCAACGATTCGACGAGCAATACCAAGGACAGAACATTTGTGTAGACCGCATAAATAAACCACTCAAACTGCCAGACCATGATTAAAACGGAAACAATGACCCACATAGTCCTCACATTCACAATAATTAAAATAATATAAGACTTTAAACAGTAAATGTTCATGTCATGTCATAAATAGATATTTAGAAAGAAAAAAAATAACAAAAGTGTAAATCAGCAAAATAAAAAATAAACAACATTCACTGTCTAGACCTATTGGAGCAGCTCAATCCCAAGCGTTTTTGTCCTCAATATAGTCTTTTACAGTATAATAGGCTTTCTGGCATAGTTTTAGCTTTATAAAAGATTTGAATTTATTAATGCTTAGTTCTTGAATGTGGCTAGGAAGTTTATTATAAAAACGTATACATTGGCATCTAAACGAGCCACCTATTTTCTTGAGCCTTGTTGTAGGAACAACAAATTTATGTTTGTTCCTAGTATTTATATTATGGATATCACTGTATTTCTTAAACTGAACAGACAGCTGTGCTGCTGGGGAGTTTGTTGCGCCACTTCTCCCCAGCGAAAGCACTAGGAAGTGGTGAAGGGCGGTCGTTTTGGAGGACTGTCTTTTGTAATTTTGACGTACGAAAAGTGCTGATTCTCAGCCTAGTTTGAATAAATGACTTTGGATTTTGATTGCACAAAGCTACTTCGATGGACGTCGTTATAAATAAATGATAAATGATTTATTTTCTGTAAGTAGGTTTGTACAAACACTTTTACATGTCAATCATATTTTTTAAACTAGATGAGGTCGGCGTTTCCTATCTGACTACTCTGAGAAGAAAGGCCGAAACAAACTCAGAGGTCACAGTCTCTTTTAAAGTCCAGACATAATCTTGGTCAGATCATGTGAAGACCATGCAGATTGGTGTCTGAAATGGTCTTTTGAGTAAAGAACCACACAGATTGAGCGGACCTGTCCAGTCAGTGCACGCATTTGTCAAAAATTGTGTAGCTCAACTCAGAACTTGAGGAGCCTTACGATTCGACGAACAATACCAATGAAAGGACATTTGGGTAGGCCGCATAAATTACTCAAACTGCCAGACCATGATTAAAACTAACTAAGAAGGAAAAAAGAAAAAAGAAATGACCCACATAGTCTTCACACTCACAATAATAATAATAAAAAATAAGATACTATACAAAGTAAATATCCATGTCATTGTTTATATAAAATTCATCAATGTCAATGTGTATATAAAAATCCGGACATCATCTTTGATCTTTGAGGACCATGTAGATTGGTGTCTGAAGTGGTATTTTGAGGGAAGAACCACACAGATTGAGTGGACCTGTGCAGTCAGTGCACGCATTCGTCAGTAACCGTGCAGCTCAACTCAGAACTTAAGGAGCTCAACGATTCGACGAGCAATACCAAGGACAGAACATTTGTGTAGACCGCATAAATAAACCACTCAAACTGCCAGACCATGATTAAAACGGAAACAATGACCCACATAGTCCTCACATTCACAATAATTAAAATAATATAAGACTTTAAACAGTAAATGTTCATGTCATGTCATAAATAGATATTTAGAAAGAAAAAAAATAACAAAAGTGTAAATCAGCAAAATAAAAAATAAACAACATTCACTGTCTAGACCTATTGGAGCAGCTCAATCCCAAGCGTTTTTGTCCTCAATATAGTCTTTTACAGTATAATAGGCTTTCTGGCATAGTTTTAGCTTTATAAAAGATTTGAATTTATTAATGCTTAGTTCTTGAATGTGGCTAGGAAGTTTATTATAAAAACGTATACATTGGCATCTAAACGAGCCACCTATTTTCTTGAGCCTTGTTGTAGGAACAACAAATTTATGTTTGTTCCTAGTATTTATATTATGGATATCACTGTATTTCTTAAACAGATTAATATTTTTATGTGCATACAAAAGATTATCATAAATGTACTGAGAGGGCACAGTCATTATATTAATCTTGTTGGGGTCCGAAGGATAGCTGAATGAAACTCGTATGTTGCAGAGAATAATTACTCATTATTTTATTCAAAGATCCTTCCTTATATTATATTTTTGGACAACCAAGTAGTAGCAGGCGCACATATTACAATATTATAATTGACCAATAGGAGAACACACATTTTTAAACCTTAAAACTATCTGTAGCGATGATCCACGGTGAGCGCGCACCCATCTCGCTCTGACGCGTGCGTGTCGTATAGCGCCTTCTGTACACACACTATAAATGTTTTCGACGCCGGCGCATCTCGTCAGTACGTATTTGCTTCCGAGGCCCGCGTGTCGTCTGTTGGTGCGGTGAATGTTTACATGTGGCGTAAGTATGGTGGCGAGTCCCACATCACTCCCCTCTAAGTGAAGCGTACCACAGGCTTCACGACTCTGCCGGATCTGGTGGTGTAGTGCTGAGTAGGTCTAATGTTCTGGTGGTGATCTTCATCCTCAATGGACTCGTTGAACATGAAAGCCGGTTTAAGTCTGTCTAAAGATACCACTGATGTGCGTAGCGGTAACTTGAGTTTGTAGTACTTATCGTAGCGCTTGATAACTTCGTAGGGCCCATCGTACGGCGGCGTTAGCGGCGACCGTACTGTGTCGTTTCGCACGAAAACATGTGTGCACGTCGCGAGGTCCTTGTGTATGAATGACTCAGTATGACTGTTATTCGAGCGCGGCGCACTTTTAACTGATGCCATTGTTTCCATTAGCCGTCGTACGTAGTCACTTTCATTGATGCCTGTTTTTGTTTTTTCAATGAAGTCTGAAGGCAGGCGAAGTGTCGTTCCGTATGTCATAATGGCCGGACTGAGATTATTATTGCGTAATGCCGTGCGCAGTCCCAATAACACTGTGGGTAGCTCTTCTGTCCACTGATTGGTCGAACCGCGTGCCATTAATGCTGCCTTCAGCGTACGGTGCCATCGTTCGATCTGGCCATTTGACTGAGGGTGATATGCCGTAGTGCGTATTCGTGTTATGCCAAATTTCTGCATTAGCGATCGGAAGAGCTGCGACTCAAATTGGCGACCTTGATCCGTTGAAATTCGCAGTGGACATCCAAATCTTGTGATCCAGTTCTCGTATAGGGCTTTTGCGACGTTTTCAGCAGTTATGTCGAGCAACGGAACAGCTTCGGGCCACTTGGTGCAGCGATCGATGATGGTCACGCAGTAACGGCAATCGTTTGATATTCGAAGCGGGCCGACGATATCCATATGAATATGTTCAAAGCGTTCCGATGATGGGAACTCGCTCAGTGGAGTTACGACGTGGCGATGTACCTTAGCTCGCTGGCAATCGATGCACGCTCTGGTCCAATTGCTGACATCTTTATTCATGTTCGGCCAGAAAAATTTTGATGCTGCCTGCTTCCGTGTCGTTCTGATACCGGGGTGACATAAATCATGTTGCGCTTTGAATGCTATGAAACGATATGTCTTCGGTAGGTATGGTCGAGGCGTCCCAGTTGAAATTTCGCACGCAATTGGTCGGTTTATACCAGGCATTGTGACGTCAGTAAACTTCAGATTAGATTGGTTCCTCAGTTGCTTTAACACGGGATCGCTTGCTTGTTCGCTCGCTAGCTTATCGTAGTCGATAGTGGTGGGGCACTGTATGTCTTCTATGCGTGACAAGGCGTCGGCTACTGTATTGTTTTCTCCTTGTACGTACTTAATGCTGGTGCAGAACTGACTTATAAAATGCAGCTGTCGTTCTCGACGAGGTGTGTCGCTGCTACTTGCTGGGCGTGTTAGCGCGTGGGCAAGTGGCTTGTGGTCCGTATACACCGTTACGTCGCCTCCTTCGATGAGCGTTCGAAAATGCTTCACAGCTGTATAAATCGCCAGTAGCTCGCGATCGTATACACTGTAGCGTTGCTGCGTCATACTCATCGCTTTTGAAAAATAAGCGAGAGGTCTCCACGCGTTATCGATCCTCTGTTGTAGTACTGCGCCAAGGCTGTAGTCTGATGCGTCTGTCATGATGGCGAGGGCACAGCCGGGTACTGGATGCGTTAGCTCAGTAGCTTCTAAAATGCTTTGACGGCACTTTTCAAAAGCTAACTCTGCTGCCGGGTTCCACTCGATGGGTGTTTTATCGTTGCGCTTCCGATTATGTAGAAACTTGTTGAGTTCTGCTTGTAAGTCGGCTTGACGGGGTAAGCAGCTCCGATAAAAATTGAGCATGCCTAGGAAGCGTCGTAACTCAGCGACAGTGTTCGGTTTCGGGTACTTGGATATTACGTCTGTTCGCTCTTCTGTTGGTTTGATGCCATTGGTTGACACCTCGTAGCCAAGGAAATTGATCTTTTCCTTGCCAAATTCACATTTTTCTACTTTCAACATGACGCCGTATTGTTTGAGACGTTCCAGCACTTGACGTAAGAGAAGTTTGTGTTCTTCCTCACTCTGCGAGTACAGTAAGATGTCGTCGATGTAACAGAAGCAGTTATCTACGCCCCGTAGAAATTGGTGCATAAATCTTTGGAAAGTTTGGCTAGCGTTCCGTAATCCGAAGGTCATGCATTTGAACTCAAACAGCCCAAACGGTGTGGTGATTGCTGTTTTTTGAGCGTCTTCTTCATTTATCGGTATCCAGTAGTATGCCATTTTGAGATCAAGTTTTGAAAATATCTTCATGTTTCGCAGCTGGTAGGTGAAGTCTTGTATGCGGGGTATCGGGTATCGGTCGGGTTGAGTGACTGCGTTTAGTCTACGATAGTCACCGCAAACCCGTAGTCCTCCGTCCTTCTTTTTCACGACATGTAGTGGACTCGCCCATGGGCTCTTCGACGGTCTGCAGATGCCCATCTCCAGCATGTGATCGAACTCTTCTTTGGCAGCCTTGTACTTATCGGGTGGCAGCGGGCGGGGTCGGGCGAAGAGCGGGGGGCTTGTTGTTTCTATGTGGTGAACGACGTCGTGACTTGCTGGTTCTTTTAGGGACATTGGCCGCAGAACCTCTGGATATTGCTTCAATATTTCGTAGTATGCTTGTTCGGAGCTAATGACGTGTACTGTTCCTTCGCCGGTCGTTATTTCAAGCGCATCGATCGATATATCCGTCACATTGTCGATGAGCTTCTTCCTGTGGAGATCTACCAGTAGTTTGAAATGACGTAGAAAGTCGGCTCCCAGGATTGAAGTTTTAACATCTGCCACGATGAACTGCCACAGAAAACTACGACGAAGACCAAGATTCAGTCTGAGCGTCTTTTCACCGTAGGTATTTATGGGCGTATTGTTTGCCGCATATAGTCTGTACGCGCTGGCAGTCTTCAATTTTCTTTTGCTTGTGGCGGCTAACACCGAAATGTCGGCGCCTGTGTCCACAAGAAATCGTTCTCTGGTATCACGATCGAAAACACAAAGGCGGTTCGTAGTACACGGGACACCGACGTCCGCCACGGTCGATGTCGGAGCTAGTTTAACGACGGCTGAGTCTTGTTTCTTCTACAACAGGGGGATTCGCAGCGCTTTGCCTTGTCACCGTAGCGATAATGGTATCTACACTCCCATGTTGGATCACCGGGTCTGGTTGTAGACTTGTTCCCCTGCCGCGACCGTGACTGTGAACGCGACCGGGAACGAAACGGGCGTCTATTACGATGAGCTGAGCGTCCGCGTAACTCTGCGACTTCTAGGCATAGTTTCTCCATTTGCTTCGACAAGACATCTAATTGTGCGGTCATCACGGGCACTTGTGACGTAGACACTGCGGCGACCGACGATGTTGAGGGTTCCGAATATTCTGCCATCTTGTCAGCCATAGCGGCGAGTGTGTCGAGTGACGATTCCGTGTTGATCGATAACACGACGCGCATCTGTGTGGGTAGGTGGTTGAGCCACTCGATTTTCAAACCTTCGTCCGTAATCATGCCGCTGCCGAGTTCTCGCATCTTGCGTAGCAACTGTGTGGGTTTCTGGTCCCCTAGCTCCAGGCCACTGATGAGTTTTTGGAAGTTTTTCACGTCCGATTTGTCATACACCGTCAGCAGACGATTCTTCACGGCTCCGTATTTGTCCGTGGCTGGCGGATTGTATAAGATGTCCGTGATATGTTGTAGATCGGTGGTTTGTAGCTGCTGCAACACATATCGGTACTTTTGATCATCCGATGTCTTTAAAGGATCCACGACGGCTTCAAATTGAATAAACCAGGCTCGTGGGATCTCTCTCCAAAAGGGTAGCAGTCTTGACTGAATGGAGACTGCAGCCAGGTCTACTTCGGGCTTCACTGCTTTGCTTCCGCTTAGATTTTCTTGCGACATCTTCAATCTTTTCGGTTGTCGGTTCAGTTGTCGGGGGTCACCAGTTGTTGGGGTCCGAAGGATAGCTGAATGAAACTCGTATGTTGCAGAGAATAATTACTCATTATTTTATTCAAAGATCCTTCCTTATATTATATTTTTGGACAACCAAGTAGTAGCAGGCGCACATATTACAATATTATAATTGACCAATAGGAGAACACACATTTTTAAACCTTAAAACTATCTGTAGCGATGATCCACGGTGAGCGCGCACCCATCTCGCTCTGACGCGTGCGTGTCGTATAGCGCCGTCTGTACACACACTATAAATGTTTTCGACGCCGGCGCATCTCGTCAGTACGTATTTGCTTCCGAGGCCCGCGTGTCGTCTGTTGGTGCGGTGAATGTTTACATGTGGCGTAAGTATGGTGGCGAGTCCCACAATCTCTTTAAATTTGTCTCTGAGGGAGTGTCTGGGACTTAATTTATAAATGGAACGAATTGCCCTTTTTTGTAAAATAAAAATTATCTGAATTTCGGCGGCATTTCCCCACAACAGAATACCGTATGACATCACACTATGAAAATAACTAAAGTAAACTAAACGGGCTGTCTCTAAATCAGTTAAGTCACGAATTTTCCTAACGGCGTATGCTGCAGAGCTAAGCTTTTTTGTCAATTTATCTATATGGGGGCCCCATTGAAGCTGGGCATCCAAAGTTATGCCTAAGAATACTGTGGTATTTTCGGGTTTTAACTCTTCACCCTTTATGAGAACACTAGTTTCTACTTGTCTAACATTTGGTATCGTAAACTTAATACATTTGGTTTTTTTTCGTTAAGAAGTAAATTATTAACATTAAACCAGTTAACTACTTTTGCGAGGGCACTATTTATACTGTCAGTAACCAGCTGTTGACGTTTGAGTTTAAATAAAAGTGAAGTGTCATCTGCAAACAAAACTATATCATGTTCATCCTTTATGAGGTAAGGCAAGTCATTGATATAAACAATAAATAAAAATGGTCCAAGTATTGAGCCCTGTGGGACCCCCATTCTTACTACAGATCCGGGTGACCTTTTCCCGTTAACATCAACTCTCTGAATCCTATCACTTAAGTAAGAAGTGAGAAGATCCAGAGAGGCGTTCCGGAATATTTTACTGTGTTTCATAAGATCAGGAAACTCACCACATTGAATACAATTATTAAATATAACAGCTAAAGTAGGTGCTACAATGTTTATAATTGTCTTAGCAACATCCACAGAATTACCCCATAGATCTGCAGTCTTTTTTACATTTAACATGTGAAAAGTTTTAATTATATCTGTACAAGTGACAAATTCGAAGTGAAATTCCGAATCACAAACTGGAACGTTTTCCTTAAGTAAAGACTCTGCAGCAGTGGGTGAGGAGCTTAGAGATTTAGTGGTTGACACAGGAATCTCTGCAAAGAAATTTTCAAAGGTCGCGGCAACCTGGGAATCTGATCTAATTACATTGTCATCAATAGCAAGGCTGTAGTCACTACTTCGGTTGCATGACCTTCCTGTTTCGCTATTAATGACATTCCAAGTCATTTTAATAATGTTATTACTATTTTTAATTTTTGAACTCAAATAACGTGACTTGGCCATACTACAGACTGTTTTAAATATTTTAGAATAATTTTTAACATATAAATTAAATTCAGCAGTGTTTATACAAATTCGTTTATCATATAATTCATAAAGTCTTTTTCTACTTTTATGTATACCAATGGTGGCCCAGTCACTGAAGGAAGCGTTACTATTGACTGATAATGTCTTTGGAATGAATGTTTTATCAAATTGTGTGCAATACATATTAAAAAAATCATTATATTGTTTGTTAGGGTCATCATTAGTCAACAGAAGTGGTAATTTACTTAAGAGTTTAGTTTTAAATGTTTCTAAGCGTTTAGTTGTTTTTGGGTTAACAGTGATATCTTTTTTAATAACTTTTTTGTTTTGATTTGTAATAGTGATCAGCTGTCCGCAATGATCTGAGTCTATTAAATTAATCATTTCTTTGTGGTTTGGTATAATATCTGTATAAATGTTATCTAGGCATGTGGCACTAGTAGGAGTTATTCTAGAGGGCTCCAAAAATAGGTTAACAAGATTGTATGACTGAAACAAACTTATGATTTTAGTACTTAACCCAGAATTTTCTAACAAATTAACATTGAAATCACCGCAAGTGATGATGGACTTGTTTGTATTACAGATTTTGTGCAACACTTCATCCATAACCTTTTCAAAACAATCATACAATCCTGAAGGAGGTCTGTATACACTTAATATAATGAACTGCTCCAATTCTATACAGGCTATTTCAATTGTCCGCTCAACAGAGAGGCTCACAATGTCCTTTCGGTCCTTAAATTTAAGTTGGTTATGTACTAAAATTAATGAGCCACCATGTATAGCATTTACTCTGCTGAATGAACTACCAACCTGGTGATTACTAAAATTGAACATGAACTGGTGGCTTTTAAGCCAATGTTCTGTCATACAAAGAATATCTACATTATAACAATTCAGGAATAATTCTACTTCTAAGTCTTTGTTTAAAAAACCTTGAATGTTCTGATGCACCAGATTGATACTGTTTAATTTTTTTACACTTTCATTTGAGTTATTAATTGCCTTAGTTCCATTTTTGCTAGAGGTTGCCTCTATTGTTCGTCATCGTTTGTTAGCCAGGAGGCATACACCCAAACGACTGTATTTGAAACCGATACAATCTTATCGTTATCGACTCAATTTTCTCACAGTAAACCTATTATTATTTAGATTAGCATTTCAATAATAACAAAAGTTATATTTTATAACCACACACTGCTATCTACATATTTATCTAATCCATTAATTATCAGGAAGTTTAGTAAGTCAAGGTGGAACAAATTGACGAATGTATGTATAATAGGCGTGATAAGTTAAAGATAACGTCGTTTAGTTCCGCTTCGATACGGAATGGAACTTCGCAATTTCGCGTAATTATAACAGGGTTTTTGGCAAAACACTAACAACCTTGCAGAACTAGATTACTAACATAATAAACAACAACTTTTGTTCTATGACTTTTTACAAAACATAATACATTTACCAAAAACCAAGCATTATGATTTCGTTATTCTATGTAACCCCCGCTGAATTTTATACTAGACACGACAGTTTATTTACCTAAATAGCGCTTTATTTTGCTTCGCGTAGAATTCGTATCAGAAAATCGAATATTTATATATTTAATACTTCAAGCACACAAAAGTAGAGGTGGACTTGATTCTATAGGCATTTTCTACCAGTCAACCTTTGGGTGATGCAGAGACAAACAGTAGTAGGTGCAATCATGAAAATTGAGGAATAAATATTTTAAATATAAAGATACGCATAAACCTATTAAAACTATAAATATAATATATACCTAATAACATATAAATATAAGCACAAATAAATATACATAAATAAATGAAAATACTAAAAAGAATAACACAAACAATGACAAAATATTACCGTTGTGATGATACTACCAGCTTCTTACGAATGTACTTGCGAACCTTAACTTCAAAGGATTTCATACAAAAAAAAGGAAATATTTTTATTTTTGTATGAAAATCTGATGAATTAATAAAAGTCACAGAACAAAAGTTGTTGTTCATTATGTTAGTGATATAGTCCTGCGAGGTTGTTAGTGTTTTACCAATAACCCTGTATAGTATAGGGTTATTGGTAAAACACAAATGATTATTATTATTATTGCAATATCAGGCTATAACGTTCCCAGTGCTGTGACTCAAGCCTCCTCTCTGTGAGAGGGAACGTGCCGTAATCCACCACGCGGGCCCAGTACGGGTCGGTAAATGTCACATGTATTCGAATTTTTAGTCCAAGGACATGTCAGTTTCCTCACGATATTTACCTTCACCGTTTCTGAGAGCAATGGTGATGAAATAAATTATACAACGTGTAACGTTAAATGCTCAAAACCTGAAAATAGTTTTATCAGAATAACGAGCACAATTAATTTAACCACTTTTTAATATAAGTAAGATTTTTCAAAAAAATTTCATTAAAAACGTTGCCGTGTCTATTTATTAATAGGTCAAGCAACCCAATGTCAGCGCGGCGCAGCGGCCCAGTGACGACTCCTCCTTCGATAAAGCGTCGTCGCAGACGCAAGAAACGATCAGAATGGCCAGTAAAACTAAAACAGCACATAAAACCTTTACAATTTTTTTAATGACTTATTTTCTCTCTGAAATAGGTCAATTGAATTAAAAATCAGTTGGGGTGTCTGAGGTATTGCGCATTTAACGTTACACGTTGTAGAGCACCTGCCTGGGTTCGAACCCGCGACTTACAACTCGTAAGTCGGGACCGTTACCACTGGGCCACCACTACTCTTGGTGGTTTATTGGTCAAAAAATTCTTTCAAATATTAAAAAAAAAAAACTTTTAACAATTACCTTCCTATATTCTTAATATTAACACTATAAGCTCTCACTACTCCTGGACAACAAAAATGTAACCAAGTAATTTTTAGTATTTATTTCTGTACAAGTGATTTGTAATATTTAGAAATAAATGAATTCAAACCGTGATATCAATGGTCAGTAAGTATTACAAAGAGGTAATAGATAATACTTTTGTTAGCGCGAAAAAATCTCCAATTGCTTCCATCCTATACATAGGTACTTTATTTATCGGGATCTCTCGGAAAATTAAAGAGATTAACATGATAATTCAATGTGGGATAGACCCACTCCTACATGCAGCTAGGCAGCGTGTCCCTAAAATTCAAACTAAATGCATCTAGTCTGTCTGTCATTAAACTTCTCACTAGATGAAGATCTTGGAACCTAAACCCACAATTACAGTGTAATACATTCCCTAACTGCAGTAGCAAGTCCCATGTGCCAGAAACTATGACCTCTTTGGCACAGTGCACATGTCGTAATATTCTTAATGGCAAAAAAACGTTAAAACGGCTATATCTCCGCGATTTTCGTCGAGTTCTAGCAAAACAAATGGGTTTGATACACCATACAGTTAATTAGCGATTACGTTTTTCCAGTTCTTGACCAAAAAAGCTTTTGTTACTTATAAATAATAGTTTTATACTCAAATTAAACCTTTTTATAAAAAGCCAGCGGCAAGGTTTTGCAAGCAACGAGTAAATAGCATTCCTAAATGAAGTTAGTGATTTTAAACATTGGCGTGATTCAGAATTAACCGGGAAAACTGTACTCTTTTATTACTTCACTACCTCAAAACAAATCTCCTTTCACGAACATAATCTCCAAACAGTTAATGAAGACATTACTTGGTGCCCTACTGACAGTTCACATCGTCGCTTCTCCATCACCCTCAAACTTAGGGATCCACAAATAAATACGGTGCTTTTGGTTTGACAGCAAATATAAATAAGCAATTACGGCCCTAGACGTTAATACACGCCAGTGACAGGGCCGCCATCTATTTATACGACGGCCCCGACAAATGTACGTGGATGGACAACCCAGTGGCGCACATCCGTAACTGGGACAATTAGTGATCAATACAATATCTAGACTAGCGTCCAACGAACCTATTTTAACGATTTATGGCTTTATTATCTTTAGACTTCTTCGTAAGCTGCTTTGTGAATGAAGGATGATAGGAGAATTCATGTTTCAGTATTTAGACAACTAAAGACTACAGAAGTCAGCGTTTCGTGATGATTAAGATAATTGCTTAATAAGTTCAGCTGCACTTGAAATTGCGTAACACACTTGGAATGACAATTCCTTTTATTTTGACAATAAACCATAACTGTATGCATCTTATGGTTGTTTGAAAAATTCGTCTGTTGTAACGCAAGTAATATTGTTGGCTTTGTAAATTAAAAGGAATTATGAATCCGATTGTAACGCGATTACCGTCCTGGGAGACTCAAAAAACTGACTTGGATTGGAATAAGAGTATACTTTTATCCCTCATTTTGCAAAAGTGCTTTATCCATCCTAAGAGTACTATTAATAAACAGTAAAATAATGGACAATGAAGACTCGAATATTAAACACCAAGTTGGCACCAAACAATTATTATGTTGCAAAAAAATCTCTCTGTATTAGCTAGACGAGATAATACCGGACATATACACCGACACAGACAAGAGGACGATTGAAAAAAATGGGCCACATGATAAATTGATAACATTCAGTATTGTATTCATGATTTAACGTTTATCGTACACTTAGCCGCAATGACATCACAAGCAGTGAGATTACAGAATCAGCCAGTGAAAGTGAACTATACAGACGTCAGACACGCGATCGATAAAGTTTATAAAAGCGACCAAGTCGCGAGTGTTAAATATGCAGAGGATTTCTGTAAATAGGTTTTACTACGCGGACATGGAATCTGAAGAAAGGCTTTAAATAGATCGACATTTTAGCTATAACTGTCAACTTTAGTCGTTCGATAAGTTAGTTGCTTGACATCAAACTATTTTAGTCCACAGAACAAGAGGAATAGATGAGTTAGCTCGCTTTGGAATGCAACATTTCATGCAAAGGTTGACATACAACCTCGTTAAGAACTTTAATACCCAAAGCAGAATGGACGTAACTGTCTACTTCTGAAGACCAGTCTTCCTTTGGTCGCCACGCCAAACATTCCTGGGAGACCTGCCATAGTCGTCACATTTGGCAAGTTTAGCGAACGCACCGGTGCGTTTATTAGTGAATCACCTTGATATCATTTTAACTAATAACTATTCTTACATTTTAGTATATAAATAGTAATCACGCGAATAGGTATAGACGTGGTAAGAGCCAAAAGGTCTATAGTAGATCACTAATGTTACAACTACAAGCCCTCTGCTACTGTTTATATGTTGGTAGTCTAACGCGCAGAAGTTTCTTTGATGATTCTTGACAACTAGGTATGTCAACACAATAATCATGGCTGATTAGTGATTGGATCATCTGAAAGCGTTTTTGATATGGAGTAACCTTGCCAATACAATATAATCATGTAGTAAAGCAGACGAAGACATACAAAATCCACTCCCGGGCGCCACTCAATTACAGCAGGGTCGTTTTATTTAATCTTGAAACAGAGACTCTTTTAACAAGACCAAACTGCTATTGGATGCTATTTGATCAAATTATTCATTCTTTGATCGCTTTCCTTGAATTTTGTGACTAATATTTATAAATGGGTGAGGCTTCTACGAAGTAACGGGATTTTAACGTTGTCCGAGTGACTGGTTATAAGGACGATATATGTCAATGTCATGACGATATGGTCTGGTCACATCATGCATAAATTGCTTAATAGTTACGTAAGAAAGTTCAGCTGCACATTAAATTGCGTAACACACTCGAAATGACCATTCCTTTCATTTTGACAAAAAAAAACCTAATTTTATGCGTCTCATGGTCGTTTGAAAAATTCGTCTGCTGTATCTCAATTAATATTGTTGGCTTTTAAAATTAAAAGGAATTATTCATCTGAGTGTAACGCGATTACTGTGCTGGAAGACAAAAAGTGACATGGATTGGAATACAAGGATATTTTATGCCCTTATTAACAAACGGGGAGAAAAGTTATGCCAAACTCTTTGGTTAACCTAAAAATCAAACCGCTTGTATCTTTTACCCGCGCCATAGGCGTAATAACAATAAAACTTATATTCTCGTTCAATGTCCTTCAACCGATTAATAAGGAGGTACGGGTAAGGGTACAGCGGTGTTATTATGTAAAAATCTCACCGTGAAAACTCAGGTGAAGTGAGTTTGGATGCTAGGGATTGACACTATTGACAGCTCTCTCCACGCTCACTTCACCTAAGTTTTCACGGAGAGATTTTTACAGAATACACTGCTGTACAATTGAAATATGAACTTTTAGAAGATGTCCACTCTTCCGGGTAGGCAGACGGATGCCTCTTCAAGCATTTCTATCGAACTATTCTTAACGGCTTGCATACAATGGCTCCCTATATTATTAATACAGCCTAGTTATAATTTAGCCGTTGCCTAAGGCGTTGGCTGGAGAATGGCGATCGAAAGGTCATGAGTTAAACCCGTCCTTAGTTGCTTATCGTGCGAAACGTACTTCGAATGCAAGCATGCACTATGAGGCTGGAGGGGGTTAAAAGGATATGATTTCTTTTTCTTTTTTTCCTTTTTTTTCTATGATCTGGATTGATGTATTTTCACACAAATATTCTGACAAGTTTTGACAATCTCAAAATGAAAAAAAAAAATGAGAATGGTAACACAGTGGTATAACATAACTACCACTATGTAGTGCTATTTTAATTTACTTATGATTTTTTTTTTTCAAAATGTTTTCGCTTAGCATGTTTTCTTTTTACAAAATCATGCCGATTCATCTCATCCGGCGGGCTTTATGAAACCCCCAAAATTATCGGATAAAAAGTTATCGCAACGATAAAATCATTTCTGTAACAAGTGAACATCATTATTTACGTCCGATTAATCTTTTTAAAATACTGATCATGAATGATTTGTAATTGGAATGCTGCGTGTGTGATGCCAAAAACTGGTAGCAACTTTCTAGTCAGCCAGTTTTGCTACCAACGTATGTATAAATACTATGTAGGTATTATATAAAGAAGTTTTAATGACGTAAGGGGCTGGCTGCATTAAAGGTCAGGTGAAAAGGTATTATAAATAGGATAATGTCCCCCCCTCCTTGGCCATTGTGTAACAGAGTGTTTTAAACTGTTCTGTCTACTTCCGTTGAGTTTGTTTTGAAAGCGTGATCTGCGACTGATTAGCTACTATTTTTTTAAGATAAGCTAGAAATAGCCGACAAGCATCCTGTTTGCCGGATACTGCAAGCAGGATGCATGTGTGAATACATATATTTAAACACGTACACCACTAAACGGGATCCTGTAAAAAACCGTAACTGCAAAAAACGGGATCTTGCCGTGGGAAAGGGCCCTTAGGGCAGATTTTTCAAGTCAGGTAATTTATCTGAATAAATTCGTCGCAGATCGCGCTTTCGAAACAAACTAAAAATTAAAAATGACAGTTTGACATCTTTACTCTTCAGTTACCAGTCGGCCTCTTCAGTTGTCAGATATCTGACTATTGAAATCAGTCCTTAGTTATACATATTTCGTCGGGGTTGGGGGCGTATTATTCATGGAACCAATATCGAAAGACATCATCATCTGCCTAGCCTTTTCCCAACTATGTTGGGGTCGGATTCCAGTCTAACCGGATGCATCTGAATACCAGAATTTTACATGGAGCGACTGTCTATCTGACCTCCACAACCCACTTACTGGGTGATACGATACCCCTAGGTAAGACTGGTTGTCAGACTTTCGGGCTTCTGACTACCCGTAACGACTGTCAAAGATCTACGAATGACAGCCGGGACCAACGGCTTAACGTGCTTTCCGAGGCACGGAGGGTTCTCGGTATGTAAAGATGGTCACCCATCCACCGATCAACCGCGGCAAGCGTAGCTTAACCTGATCGATCGACCTGTGCGGCTGTTATTATTTAGCCACGGGCCCTTCTACCCAAACCAACCAATATCGAAAGACGACATAAGAAAAAAAGTGCACGTACTTAAATGAAAGATTATAGATCAGATAATGATTATCTTATCAAATTTCAATCTACCGACTCATGAATATGATAATAGGTTTGATAATAAGCTTCCGATCCGGTATAATATTCTTACGTATTTTCAGAAAGGATTTCCAATCGTTACATAGGGGGCACAGTGATTGTGGAAAATATTAGAGGAAAAATATGTCTCGAAAGGTATTCTAATATATTTTTGCGGTTTGGAAACGCGGTCTCTTTGGAATTGGAATTGATTCATCTGTTTCGTTCCCTGGTAAAAATACAGGCCGAAAATACGCCGAAAACAGGCCGAGGTAGTGAACAAAACACCGAAAACACGCCGACACGCCGAAAACAGACCGAAAACACGCCGAAATCACACCGAAAATCATTTTTCCCCGGGTTACCAAGCCCAACATATTTTTAATAAACCAGTATAGCTATTCACAACCATCCGACTGGCTATCGTATCGAAAATGACACATCGATAATATGCGAGGTAATCGTGTAACGCACTATCAGTAGCAATCGCTTTCATTTTGACAGTTCAGCAACATTCACTGCGTTATTTACGTCGTTGAGCGGGCAAATTTTTCGAACATATGAAGCATCGGATTAGCAATATTCTTCAAAATTATTGAGATTGATAGTTTTTTTATCCAATTAGGGTGCTGATTTGCCTTGCCCCCGATAGCAAACAGCTGTCAGAAGAATAGCGGTCGTCTATTTGATTTAAACTGACAGAATTATTGGGTTTTAGATTTGTGTACAGCGTTTAGAGGACTTCTACGATAACGTTGATTTATGTTCGATTCGGTACAAAAATGTATCGAATGTTTGTGAAAAGCTAAGAAGAAAGGGTCCTTTGCTAATGCAGCATCATTATATTCTCTTTACTCCTGTTTAATGTCTATTGTTATATGTATATATTTATTTAGATTAGTATAATATACTTTATGTATGTATTCATTGTATCACGTAAATGATACATCACAGACTACCTACAGTATTTGTCTCTCCTTCCCTTTTTCCAATCCATCCAAAGGTTGTCTTTAAAAGATCGCTCTTAGCGATAAGACCGCCCATTATGTCACCCTTTGTAAAATTTATATATTAAGTCTGTAATTTATATAGTGTACATAATAAAGAGTATTCTATTCTATACCTAAATAGGATGGGTAACGATCTTTACATACCGAGACCCCTCCGTGCCAGCCGTCCCGGCTGTCATTCGTAGATCTTTGACAGTCGTTACGGGTCGTCAGTAGCCCGAAAGTCTGACAACCAGTCTTACCTAGGGGTATCGTATTACCCAGTAACTCGGTTGTGGAGGTCAGATAGGCAGTCGCTCCATGTAAAATACTGGTATTCAGCTGCATCCGGTTAGACTGGAAGCCGACCCCAACATAGTTGGGAAAAGGCTAGGCAGATGATATTCTATACCTAAATACCATATTTCGAGGAAAAATATAAACGAATAGAAAAGCCGAATAACGCAATACATTTGTACGTGACAAATTATACATGGTCAAAACCGCACAGTTACGTATGCATCAAAGATATTGCGACCTACCGATTAAATAGACACGGGAACGTCATATAAATTGAACGGCATGATTCAGGCGTGCGTCAAAGCGGTGTTTAGATAGGGCGAGCTAACTACACTAACAACAGTTTATTTATGATGCCACCACGGGTAAGTCAGGATACGGCGAGGGGGTCACGTGTGATAGATCAACGGTAATATGACGATTTGACGGGTAACGAAGTGTTGTCTGTTTGTTTAACACTTTCACTGCCAAGTGCATACATTACTTGCTTACTTTTTGCTTATATTTGGCAAACCTAGCAACACGATTTGCACCCGGTTGGCGGGTGCTGGGCATGGTCACATGCCATATATATCTATTTATTTATCTAGAGCGAGTTCTGGGCACGTGAACGAATTATCTTTCTACCCTGGAGCCGGGTGCTGGGCACTGAAAGTGTTAAAGCTGGCACTAGAGATAGCATCGAAAACGCAAATACCAAACAATGAAGCAAACAAGCGACAGTCAGTAGTAATAACAGCTAGCAGCTGTCAACAACAGTCTTCTGTAGTCAACAATAAGCCTAGGCTTCCAGTTTCTTGTTATATTAATCTCACTCTTGCATTGCTTTCATACATTGCATACATCTTCCACTGTCTACGCTTTGCCCATCAGCAAACGTATGAGCACTACATAAATACTATAAAGCTACCATTTTCTGGGTACTTCTTTCATTGATTTGAATGTGTGGCTGAGAGTATGGCATACATTGCTCACTCCAATGTCTTGCTGACGCTGGTGCAAGTGTTGGATCATTTAGCTCCCTTCAGAATGGCTGAGCTGAATGCTGCCACGTCTTATTTTAATTTAATATTTGTTTTTTTTATTACGGACACATAACTTTCTACATCGTACTCACATGGATTATCCATGCGAGAACGATTGCTGTAACCAATGTTTTGTAACCATATTTAGATTTAAAAGAGTGTCCGTGGAGTTTCTTGCCCGTTCTTTTCCATAGGTACTACTACGCTTTGGAATAAGCAACTAGCTTCAGCTTCCTGACTGACCAACCCTATGACAATTCAAAAGCGCCCGTAATCCCTCAAAATACCACTTCAGACACCAATCTACATGGTCCTCAAAGATCAAAGATGATGTCCGGATTTTTATATACACATTGACATTGATGAATTTTATATAAACAATGACATGGATATTTACTTTGTATAGTATCTTATTTTTTATTATTATTATTGTGAGTGTGAAGACTATGTGGGTCATTTCTTTTTTCTTTTTTCCTTCTTAGTTAGTTTTAATCATGGTCTGGCAGTTTGAGTAATTTATGCGGCCTACCCAAATGTCCTTTCATTGGTATTGTTCGTCGAATCGTAAGGCTCCTCAAGTTCTGAGTTGAGCTACACAATTTTTGACAAATGCGTGCACTGACTGGACAGGTCCGCTCAATCTGTGTGGTTCTTTACTCAAAAGACCATTTCAGACACCAATCTGCATGGTCTTCACATGATCTGACCAAGATTATGTCTGGACTTTAAAAGAGACTGTGACCTCTGAGTTTGTTTCGGCCTTTCTTCTCAGAGTAGTCAGATAGGAAACGCCGACCTCATCTAGTTTAAAAAATATGATTGACATGTAAAAGTGTTTGTACAAACCTACTTACAGAAAATAAATCATTTATCATTTATCATTTAATGTTTTATTTGAAATGAATGTTTTGAGTTTTAGCCCCGGATACCGAATTTGATAATCCTGTCTTATCCTTAGGAGGATCGGTACTAAGAGCTCGTCCGGCGCACCCTGGGCCGGGACCCGCGCTACCATCCTTCTGACTAGCAAACATTTTTCTACGCCGTGATGTTATATTCTCGTCGTATAGCTCATGCCGAGACGGGAATAGAATAAAACCCTTTGAACGGAAGCAGAAACATTCGTTTCTTTCATAAATCTTAAAAGAAGTTTATCCAAGGTCTTCGGAAAAAAGATCTAGGTCACTTACTTTTAGAGAAAAAAAAAAAAAAAAAAAAAACGCCTATACTGTTCTCATCCGCCTATACACCGGTAGTGCTTGTTTACATTACGCTGCCCCAATTCCAGAGCCCGAACATATGACTTTGTTACAAAAACGTTACTACATTGACTACGATGTTTTAATGGCGCAATGTTTATTGGAAAATAAGCTACATATGTTTGGCAGATCGTGTCGATTGACAGATCACTGTCTTTCTTCCAGTACGTGATGAGTGAGGTGACAGGAGGAAGGGCCGGTTCTCTTTTGTTAGCATTCTGTGCTATACCTATGGCAGTTCTCCGGGCAAACCGAGGCTTCTCAAACACCGCGGTGTGCGTTAGCACGTGGCTTCTACGTCCTACCGTCCTCCCCAGTAACGCGAGGTAGCAAACCTGAAGGTGTAAAGGTTTGGGATTCGTCGTTACGAACTTATGTCGGATGCCGTTCAGGTGTCTTTGTCTCCAGCCAACGATTGGCATTTTCTCAATCAGACTCTGCGCGGTCTTTCTGGAGTAGGTATAACACTCTCGCAAAAGGAGAAAAGGTCACAAGAGCATTTATAGCAACTTTCTCTTTTGGCAGCATTTGTGGCGAACTTGCATAATTCCCTTAAATTACTTAGCGTCCATTGCGTGCTTCTATGACGTGTGTTGTTTAGTTTGAATTAATTTTACCTGTTACTCTAACCACAATTACAAAAATTATGGATACCTACAATTTACGCTGAAAATCATCCAGTTATCAAATTCTAAACAGTTTTCCGAGCAATCGTCTACGTGCCACCATAAACGTTTACACTTTGCAGAACAGGTGTCTACATAATATACTTCTGAAATATGAATTACAGACCGCCAGCAGTTTATGAATTTATTTCATACTTTTATCCTTTGAGGATAAAACACCCGTGAACCATAGGTGAGCAATTATTTAAACTATTAATAATTTGTATATTAAAATCACGATTGTGGTGGTCAACCAATTAGAATTTTCACATAATCACCACGCTTGGCAGACGAATTGGTGATTAGTTTATTTTCGACACGTTTCACGACTTGTAATACTAGTGCTACGAAAACGTGGCTACTCATTGGTAATTTATCCGGAGTTATCCACATAGCTTGCAGTGTAAGCAAGCTGAAGTGGCCATGTTTGTCGAAGGACCGATAGCCGGTGGAGCAGACGTGCCCTGGAGCGGATACCGCGTATCAGCAATCGTAGTATGGGACGTTTTGTATAGCTCCATCTCTTTTTCGCACTGGAACAATGGTAGCTTTTACACTACCCTGGTCCCTGACTAGATACTCTAGCTAAGGCCATCAATGGCTGCTCATCTATCACTCTTTGCTTCATCTGCCTTAATATTACAACTCACCTTCAAGCATTTGAGGCAGAAGGTATGCTGGCATGGTAGGACACGCGACGAGGTGTCGAGTCGCTCCAGACAAACGGAGCACTCGAGAAGGTCGTTGAGTAAACCCTCATCCATGCCGGTTGGGGCACTGAAAACAAAACACGACACTGTCATTTAAAATCATAACCACAGATAGTTTTTTTTGTTATTTTTATTGTACACTTAGGGATGACTTTTCAAACGACGGATTGTTTTTATTCGACGAATAAAATTGCCGTCTTACAGCTTTTGTATGGAAAAACTGATAAAAATTCAAAATTATTCCTCGGATAAAATTATCTGGCGTTGGAAAAATCAGCCCTAAGACGAAGAACATTATCAGAATTAGGGTTACCATTTCGAAATTTGAATCCACCTGAGACATTTTACACTGAGCGTAGAGCTCGATAAAAAAATATTTTGTAATAAAAAACCCATGTCGAATAGTTCGGACGAACGACAAGGCCATCCCTCCTCCCTTTACGCCATACTTTCCAGTCTCGCGCCATAAACCATAACATAAAAAAGCGCCTGTATTTCCTGAAGGGTTAGGCTGACGCCAGCACGTCAAGCTACTACTATCTGTCAAATTTCTTTAATAGATTTTCAACTTTATCACTAAAGCATAAGGTTCAAAGTTGATTGGGAAAATTTGACAGTTTCGGGTAGCTTGATGTGCTGGTGTCTGTACCTAACATAGAGGTGGGTCATTGACGATTTTTTGGTTAGTGTAATTTAACGGTTAATCATCAATCGTCCACAGGTTAAAAAAGCTGTTAAACTATTATCAGGTTTTGAATGTTCAATCGGTAGCGTTTAGCGTCAATTTATGTCAACGTTTTCAATCATAATAATTTTTTTTTTTGTTTGGTGTGATACTAAATAAAAAAATCATAACATTACCTACTAATACAATTGAACTTTCTTGTCTCGCTCATACGTACGAGTGAGGTCCACCACGTTTACGGTCCGATGCAGCGACGCGACGATGTTCGGTATCGTTCCGAATTATTCGTCTCGCATACTAGTTGATTCTCAGAAATTAATTAAATTATAGTGAAATAATCCGTTGAGCCGTTGGCGTAAATTAACAGCATAAGCAGCATTTTATTTTCAACTGGTATTTTTTAACTAAAGTAAAATAATGACTATTGAACTAGGTAATCATCAGCCTAGCCTTTTTCCCAACTATGTTGGGGTCGGCTTCCAGTCTAACCGGATGCAGCTGAATACCAGTATTTTACATGGAGCGACTGCCTATCTGACCTCCACAACCCAGTTACTGGGTAATACGATACCCCTAGGTAAGACTGGTTGTCAGACTTTCGGGCTTCTGACTACCCGTAACGACTGTCAAAGATCTACGAATGACAGCCGGGACCAACGGCTTAACGTGCTTTCCGAGGCACGGAGGGGTCTCGGTATGTAAAGATCGCAACCGCGGCAAGCGTAGCTTAACCTGATCGATCGACCTGTGCGGCTGTTATTATTTAGCCACGGGAACTAGGTAATGCGTCTTGTGCGTTGACGTAAATTAACAGCTAATATTGTCAACCTCTTTATTCATTGACTAGCATCCCCCCGCAGCTTCGTTTGCGTAGAATTCGGAATTCCCGCCGTTTAAATCCTATTACCCGTTTTCCCGTAGGAATGAAGCATTTTCCCGCGGTAAAAAGTACCCTATGTTCATCAGGGATAATGTCGGCTTCTAATGGTAAAACAATTTTTCAAATCGGTCCAGTAGTTTCGGAGCCTATTCAATACAAACAAACAATCAAATCTTTCCTCTTTATAATATTAGTGTAGATGATTAACAGTTATCTCGTTGACGAATGAAAATTCGTAAAAAAAAACAGTTTATTGGTTCAACAACTCCTCTACCACATTTAGCCAGTTATGTTTAAGTCCCATGTAACAGGGGTGAGCATATTGTCTTCAACCGGGCTGCTACTGAGAAATTTCAGATGGAAAACCCAATAATACTTTGCCCGACCCGGGAATCGAACCCAAGACCTCATGCTCAGCAGGCATTGGATTTTTTTTTAATCTCTCAATGTCTCCAAATTTTATGCATTATTTTAGTTGATATTTACATTGATATCAATGTGGGAGCCCTTTATTCTGAGAAGTCTTTCTTTAGCTGGTGCCTGTCCCCTCTACTCATCGAGTGGGACAGAAAACTACTAGAGAGCAGTGGACTAAAGAAAAAAAATTATGCAACCTTGGCAACTTGATGAAAAGTAAAATTAATTCAGGTAGAAGATTTGTCTTTTTATCAAGAACGTTCACTACTGCTTTATTAAATTACACCTCCATCCTGTTATCAACAGCATTCATACATAATCAAATAAATTCAGAGCTTATCTTAAAATACATAATGTACCTACACATTGCAGACTGTACTGACAGACTTTTATGTTAGACAGAAAAAGCCAAAAAAATGAAGGCAGTCATACTTATTCATAGCCAAACACAATTCTAAATACAAAGGCAAACATTGACAGCCTTATTACAAAACATTAGTTTTCTTTAGACCCAGGTTTAAACCATCAAACCATGTTTGAATTTTGAACTTTATTACGACAGTATTAAAGTTCTAATTACAAAAACTGACATTAAAACTTAAGTCTAAGTTGTCATTTTTGTATTAAGAACTTTACCATAAGGGTTGCAATATAATAACTAGCTCGCACGTTTGGGGTTGGACTAAAGTTAGAACTACTTTTGTGATAAGACATTTAGAGACTCAGGCCAGACAGCAAATTGCACGTAGGAATTTTGCCAAGTATCTACTAACTAGTCTGTTGATAAGAGCTAATTAGGTATGCAATCATTTTCATTAGCTTCTTAAGACATTGTTAATTAATACTAGTGTGAATGCAGAGCACAGATTGATTACTTCTTTTGTAATTTTCATAACAATGGTGTGTTTCCTTGGAAATCTATACCTGTTGATTTTTTCGCAACACTGAATGGATTTGAGTGAAGACATTGGTACTGTTGCTGCTTTACACTTTTAATGCACTGAATTTTTCATTCAGAATTATTGTCTGAGTTAACATATATTATTATATTTTATGGTCTGATCAAATCCTTATCCTTGGGTGTATCCCAACAACAAATTCATAAACTTACCAACACCACTTCTTATTCTTAAACCTTAATTTTATTTTTATATTGTACATTAGCAGTAAGCGCTGCCAGGTACTGTCATTTATGTCCGTAGCAGAGCTCTCAATAATGTATGATAAGGAGACCAGCAGACCCGTAGCACAGGTTTTACTTAGTATGGGCTACAATCTCCAATCTTCAAACTTTTTGAAATATAAACTGTGTACATTTTAATACTCGTAGGAGACATTAAATAATTTTTATTTATTTATGAATACACAATTATTATCAAAAAAGGCATTAAAGGTGACTTGGTAATAACAGCATTATTTAACATTTCGTATGCCGGCCGGAACGCAGGCCTGCGCTCCAAATTCGGAACGATCGGCGCGATTATATTTTTTCGAAATAGCACCTATTTACATTAATTTGTTTGTTTTTTCGAAAAAACTAAGAAAATAGTTTTTTTTTGAGTATGGTTAAAACCGCGCAGATCTACGTTTGAAGCTTTTAAAAATTGGAGCGCAGACCTGCATTGCAAGGGTTAAACCATAACTACACAAATACAATAAAATTAAATATGGATGATTTGTGATAGCCTAAATTCTGTAAAAGACCAACTTCAAATAATATGACAGCTGAATGATTTATCTTTTTAATAACTAGGACAAAATCATTACAGGAAAATATACCAAAAGCATAGCAGTAAATAGCCATTCTGCTAAATACTTATAATACAGCATTTATCTCTCCTTCCCCTTTCAATCCATCCAAAGGATGTCTTTAATAAGACCGCCCATTGTGTCACCCTATGTAAAATTTCTATATTTATGTCTGTAACTTATATGGTGTACATAATGAAGAGTATTCTATTCTACTTATCATGCTAAGATTTGTTATTAAAACTCAACTGGTTTACAGTCCATGTAACTGTCTACAACGTGTAATGTTTAATGCGCAAAACCTGAAAATAGTTTGATCAGAATAACGAGCAGAATTAATTGAACCACTTTTTAATATAGGTTACATTTTTCAAAAAAATCTTCATTAAAAACGTTGCCGTGTCTATTTATTAATAGGTCAAGCAACCCAATTACAGCGCGGCGCAGCGGCCCGGTGACGACTCCTCCTTCGATAAAGCGTCGTCCCAGACGCAAGAAACGATCAGAATGGCCAGTAAAACTAAAACAGCACATAAAACCTTTACAATTTTTTTAATGACTTATTTTCTCTAAGAAATAGGTCAATTGAATTAAAATCAGTTGGGGTGTCTGAGGTTTTGCGCATTTAATGTTACACGTTGTATAAGCAATAGCAAAGAGGTTAGTAGTACAGCAGTCTACCTTCTAGACATAATACAAAAATTATGTATTACTAACAACTCACTTGAGAGCAGTGGTGGCCCAGTGGCATTGGCCCTGACTTACAAATTGTAGGGTGGGTGGTTGGTTGATTGTTGGTTGGTTGTTGGTTGTGGATTGTTGGTTGATTGGAGGTTACAGGCAGACTTAACTTTGTTTTCTAAATATCATCACCACTGCTCTCAAAACTGTGAAAGTAAATATTGTGAGGAAATGGGCATGTCCTAGAACCAAAAATTCAAAGCCATATGACATCCACCAACCCGCACTGGGACCGTGTGGTGGATCACGGCTCACTCCCTCTCACAGAGAATTCCTGTGACCCAGCAGTGGGAATGTTATATGCTGATTATAGTATTTGTAAAATTAAACATTTTTTACACAGTACTCTGTGTGATTTATGCTGGTATGCGAAAACAAACATACTTCTTTATATTACCACAGGAAGTGATATTTAATCTTTGTATCAACATTAGGATTGACAACAGGTTATAAAAGAATAATAGATTTACTAAATACTTACACAAAAACACTAAACAAATATTTGATATGCAATTTTTAAGCAAGTGTATTTATAATTTGTACGTATTGTATGTATGAGTTTTTGCTGGCAATGAATTACATTGTCTAAATTTGTGCCTTTGTGCCAAAAACTTTTATACATAACCTTGTATGGAGACCCAGCAAAAGTAACTTTTCTTTGATAAATTAAGTTATCTTATATCATGTACAAATAAATTATTCACTCAGCTGATAGATTAGGTAAACCTCTTTTAATACAACATTTGTTTACTTAATTTCGCAGCTGTTAGCAAAATTTTTGGTCATCAATTTCCTTACACTTGACATTGACAAGGCATTATTTTGTGAATACTGTTGCCAAAACAATATGATGTTACAAAATAATTTTCTGTAGACTTGCAATTTAGTCAATATTGAAATATTATCTTGAGTGGTCTAGGTGATAAAATGATAGTGTGATAAGAACTTTGAAGGTTTTAATAGATTGAATATTTTTGTTTATGAAAACATAGCTCAGGTTGTTTGCATATTAGAGGTTCATGTTTTGCTTGCATGGATATTTCTAAGGAAGTGCCTCACTGATTATAGTTACTTTATTTATTTTCAACATAATCAGCTTATAACAATACTTTGTTACTGCATTGCTATCAGATTTACAAAAATTATTCACTCCTTCTATTATTGAAGGACTGAGAAATGTATAGGCATTTAAAGTCTAGCTAGAGGACTTTTGTGGGTCGGAATTCACGAAGAAAGCATGTTGCTAAGTGGTAAGAATTTAAAAAATAGAAAAGTAAGAATTACAAATTCATGTTTGCATTCCTCAGAATACACGGAAGTGTCAGGAAAATAAATATAATTGAGTATAAATAGCCCAACTAACACGATACCGAATAGAACATCGCTACAATGCAAGTTTTCTTGGTATTTTTAGATCGACATGCACGTTCTTTTGAGATTTACATGATTACATCTAACGTTAAAAGTCAAAATGTTGATGACTCACCGAATGTTTTAAATTCCAACGATGTTAGCGGGAAGTATGACCATTATTGCTAAAGCACAATGAAACAAAATCCACGGGATACCACCCCGAACCAGTCACACAAAAATTCTTCCGACACAAAACTATCTAAAACGGCACATAGTTTAACACTGTAAAGGGATAATTACACAGGGGAACTATAGGTCGGAGGGTGAAGTTGCTACTGTGAGAAATATGCAGTTGTTCACATAAAAACTGATACAATTTCACGCACAAATGCCATTCTCGCCGTTTCTTCGTTTCGACCGGACGGTGAAGCGGGGGCGGGAGCAAGCGACTATCACCTCTTTCTTGGGGTGTACATCCTATTATTACGAATTATACCAATCAGTGCATAGAATTAATACCTTTTTAGATGTATTACATTCGAGGGTAATACGTCGAAGTAATTACTTTTGATGACATGAAAGTTTTTCTTGTAATAGTTAATGATTAAGAAAATGAAAAGTCTAAGAAAAACGACTTACAGTGAGTACAATACAGTAGTAATATAAAGGTTTGAGATGGCAACTTTCGTATAAAAACTGAGGACGATTACAATAATTCTGTTTCATAATATTTTCGTAAATTATTAAAATGAAAGCTTTTCGGTCTTATTTTCCTAATGATTCAATTGGTAAGATAACTGTGATTATATTTAACACGCTCAGCGCCAGTGTATCAAAAATGATACACAACGTCAAAACACTTGTGTATCATTTTTGCACACACGACCCTACCTTAGTTTTCAGAGTGTGTATCATTTAGGCGCACGCTTTCTATACATTTTATATGGCCAAAATTTAGCTCTGGCCCAGGCGTTTTATCCGGTGGTTTTGGGTTGGGGATCCGATAAATAGTTTGTGAGATATCATGATTGTAAAAAAAAACTCTAATAAATATCTTTGCGTAATTGTTTTATTAGAAAAAAAAAGCCTAGAATTAAACCTTTCTCTTAAGTGTTTTTAGTAGCCTTTTTATACCTTCAGTGGCATGCGTTGAAACATTTTTGGCAGAAAAAAATTTCACAAACGGAGCACTTTGTGGAGACCTGTGAAGCTCTAATAGTTTTGCCTTCTACAGTTACCCCTTTTCTCCCAAACTTTTTATAACACTCTGAACAACGTCCACGTACCATTTTGTCTCCGATTTTATTCTTTATCAAATAATGCTTCATAATCACAGGTCTTCGCAAAGTTGAAGAGGAAGGTCCTGGATTTTCCTGGACTTCTCGAGAATTTTTTTGCAGCATGTCCGAAATGATTTGCTCTCGAAATTCCGTAATTGTAAGTTTTTTACCGGTGGTGTATTGATTGTACAAAAAATAGGCGTTTACCACAGAGGTTCCCCACAGAATTTCGAAGAACAACTTTCGATACCATTTTGTACAACGTCGTAAAGCCGAACTATAGGTAGCCATCTGGTCGCTTATGTCGATAGAAGACTTTCCATTATTGTAGTCCAAAATACATTCTGGCTTCAAAATAGGTGGTCTTTTCTTGCTTTTGGTCATGACAGTCTTCAGGGCAGACGTTTTAGTAGACAACATTCTTACGTCCCGTTTGTCATGCCATTTTAGGACAACGATACCGTCTTTGGTCTGTTTTGCACACATCTCACCTCTTTTGAGTTTTGTAGCCATGATGTCTTTTGGCAGATGTTTCCTGTTTGCTCTGAGCGTACCGACTAGATGAGTCTTTCTGCGTCTTAGTCGGTACGCTAGAGGTACACTTGTATAATAATTGTCTGTGTACATAGTTCTTCCTTCATCAAGAAGACCCTCGGCAAGTGACATAACTGTTTTCTCAGAGACTTCAGTCTCGTTATTCTTCGATTTACCACAGTAAACCATGAGATTCCAGGTATATCCTTTTTCTGTACAAAGCTTGAAGATTTTGATTCCGTACTTGGCTGCTTTATTGGGTATATATTGACGAAATATGAGGCGTCCTCTCCAAGGAATGAGAGATTCGTCCACACAGACTTTTTCACCAGGGATGTACGCTTTCTGATAATTTGCAATAAATTTGTCAATAATGTTCCTGATTTTATGTAACCTGTCGTTTGGATCCGCATCAGTATTATCACTAAAGTGTATGTACTTTAGTATCAGTTCGAACCTGTTTCTTGGCATTACTGTTCGTGCCAGTGGAATTCCGTATAGCTTGTGAGCCATCCAATAGTGTTTTATAGATGGTAGCTTGACCAGTCCCATCCACCCAATAAGAGCCAAAAATTTCACCATTTCATCTGCAGTTACAGGTTGCCAGTTTCTAGCGCGTGATTGGGGCGCAGTATCCGTTGTCAACAACTGTTGCGAAGCATACAGATTAGTTTGATCAACTATTTGCTCAATAATATCATGAGTGAAAAATAATTCGAAATAATCCAGCGGTTTTGCTTGTGCCACAATTCCAGCATAAATATCCTTCATACCAGCATTTGCAACCGTATACTCTATCGGAGCAGGGTCTTCATGCGATGGCATTTCCCATTCAATTTTATCCAATTTATCTATGACCCATTCAGTTTCTGAAATTTCAGTCGATGTGGTTCCTGAGAGACTTGGAATATCGGCATCTATTTGTATATCTGGAGTATCAGCATCTGAAGCTAAAACCTCTCCAATAACTGCATCTGAACATCTTACAGGCCTGGGCCTTTCAGTTGTAGGTCTACGTCTTTGTACCTCAGGCAATGGAGGCAACCTGTCATCTGAGAATGTGGATGTTCTTCTCGAAGATACAGGGGGATTCCAATCAAAATCTTCTGAATTGGTCTCACTTTCTTCTTCACCACCATATTCTTCATCTGAAGGGTTGTAATCCGGATCCATATCAGAGTCATCACTATCATAATCCATGTTGTTTTTATTTTAGATCAACTTTTCACTTGTGTAATTTATTATTCTAAAACAAAAGGAAAGAAAATTTTGAAAAACTGTTTCAAATACATTGAAAAACAGTTTTTCAGAATTTTCTCTTCATTTTCCGCCATTTCAGGTCAACTGAAACAAAGAAAAGAAAAATTAAATTGTGTATCATTTTCGATACACATGGCCTGTGAAAAAGTTTAGATGCTAAACTTTTTCACGGGCCGCGTGTATCAAAAATGATACACACTCGAAAAAGGGGGGTTTGGGAGTGGGGATAGGGTTGAAATATTTTACGACATTATTTGGTAATCAAAATAATCAAAATACCCAAAAACAATTTTTTTTCGAAAATCGAAAGTATTGCCTCATGAGCTTGGCGCTGAGGGTGTTAATGCATTAAAATGATTGATATCTCATTAATTGGTCTTTTACTAAGTTAATGCGTTTCATCTCATTTTGTACCCTGAAACAATAACATGAAATAATAGATAAAAATTAACAAAGCTGTAACAAACAAATAATTATCACTGCTTACTACAAGTAAAATTAATTTATAATTTGAGCCATGCTGAGACATGGCGCAAATTATAAATTAGTTAGTACTTTAATGCATTAAAATGATTGATATCTCATTAATTGGTCTTTTACTAAGTTAATGCTTCTCATCTCATTTTGTACCCTGAAAAAATAACATGAAAAAATAGATAAAAATTAACAAAGGTGTAACAAACTAATCATCAGAATAATTAAACTGCTTACTACAAGTACAGACATACAACTAATTTATAATTTGAGCCATGCTGAGGCTCAAATTATAAATTAGTTGGCCACTGAAACTTTTTCTGAAAATCGAGTTGCCTGTAGCTTCGATGGACTTTGTATGTATGCATACGTAAAAATGAACTATTTCTATAGCCAATGTGTAGAAGCTAAAGACGTCATCTCTCGAGAAGTATGAATTTTTTCATAATATTTCACTGAGTTCCTCATTAAGGTGGTATGGGAATGTTTATTGTTTTGGGAAAAGAACGACCCATTATGTATGTATGTACCTATAGCACGGGTTTCTGATTTTTTGAATTTCTAAACGTACCCACAAACGTCGTCTCAGATAACTGTCTACTCATCTACTGTCAAATTAAATGTTGGCCTGTCAAAATATGTCAGACTTTTTTGCGTAGATTTTTATTTTCTTGAATTTCTTGAAAATGTCACGCGATAAAAGCGTGTGGTTTGCAGAAGAAATATTGTTGGATGCCAAATTAATTAATTTTCAATTGGAAACGGGAGAATGGGACGCTGTGGAGGAAATGTTACGAGCCGAGGCTCAACTTTCCAGAGATGCCGAGACCGGACGATTGCGCCCGTAAGTAATACAAACATGTGGAATAATAAAGTTTATTCGTCTGTTTCCATGGGCATGTATTTTTTTTAAGTTATAAGTTTTCATTATTCCGCAAAATGAAAATGACCTTGTCTCTCTCTTACTGAAGAATCTTGATAACCATTTTATCAAAATGTGCTCGATTCTGCTCTCCACTCATCTCTTACGGGTATTTATTTTGAAATCATTGGTACAGTAAAATTGTAGATTCTAAACATCCTATTATTACAAAGTTTCTGTTATTATCCAAATCCTTTAATGAATGAAATGCAATATCACATAATTTATTGTTTATTTACTTACCTATTTTTTAACATTTTAGCTAATCTATAATAATATGTTTGTCATATCCTCTTTTTTCCAACAACAACTTGAACTTGAATTTGGGTTGCTACAGACAGCAGAAAAATATAATTAAAGAAAAATTATTTAAATTTTATGTTTCAGGAAAAAGGCATCAGAGTATACATTACGACTTATAGCAGAAGTTCTACATATAATGCGTCTTGACGTTGAACAAGCCTCATACAACAGAAGTACTCTAGCAGTTGCAGAACAATGTCTGCGGTTGGTCCGTTCCTGTGCCGCAGCTGGCACAAAGATGCAGACATACATCTCTAAAGAACTCTCCATACTAGACTCTATGCTCATCTTAGCAACAGAATACCAACATCCAAGTGTTGACTTTGTAAATGAAGAGCTGCAGAAAAAGTTTGAATCATGCATGACTGTTCTCATGCAAACTCTAGGAAACTTGGTAGTAAATAATCCGTTCAATCAAATTATGATTTGGAACAAATTCGATGCCAATATCCTCAACAGCTTTGTTGGATCAAATGATAAGATTGCTACCGCAGCTGCCATGATCGTTTACAACATATTATTAGGCCAGCCAAATGTGTTGCCAGATGATGTTATGCTATTGAACTCCTTAGCGTACATGTACAGTAATGGTAACACTGAATATCCACATTTAATTATAGAATATTTAATTGGTGTTGAGAATACTTACATTGAGAAGTTATATTCAAAGCTGGAACCTGAATGTCGGATGCTTGTGTTGAACTTGGCATACAATATTTTGATGTCAACGGAATCTCAAGATATTAACGTATCAGTAAATTTTGTTAAGTTTATGGCTCATGAGTTCAAGAGTAAATCTGATTGTATATTGAAGACGGTTGATAAGTATGTAAATTCTATTGAGCCTCAGGAGGTGGTGTTTCTATTGGAGATCATAGCCACTGCGTCCAGTATGGATGCGTATATGGATTGTTTGCAGACAGACAGCTCATTATTTATTAATTGTGCATGTAAGTATAATACTATTTCATCAACTTCCTGCCCTTGTCTCATGTTACTTAGGTTTGGGATAACACATTTTTTTTTTCCATTCTCCCTGTCTGTCAACTGTCACACTATCATTTGCGACAGTTTTTTTTTAACAGGGACTCCCTTCTCTTTCATATAATTCCTTACACAATCCATCCTTCTATTATTTGGCCTTCCTCTCCCTCTCTATCCATATACCATAACCACCATATATAGCATATACCATATACCATATATAGTATAACTAGTGGCCTGCCCCAGGTTCACACGGGTGCAATGTTTTTTCGAATTTCCGAAATTTTCGTTCATACAAACCTTGTCCTGACAATACAGAACACAAAAAAAAAAGTATTATCCAATTTGGTGCAGTCATTTAGAAGTTATGCGCGTACTGTGTGTGTGTGTGTGTGTGACATTTCGGCGACAATGTTTTATACTACGTATAATCGATAACGTACGTATTATCGATACTATTTATTTCGTCATAATATTTATTATAACATAGCATCACGCCTTGTTTTTATGAAGGGTTGAGCAGAGGTGTACCTACAGTACACTCACATGTCACTAGTTATGTGTAAATCCCATGTAATAGGAGGCAAGCCTATTGCCATCACCCGGGCACAAATCCAGACTCTGGACTGCTATTTCGATATAACAGATAAAAAAAGATAAGAAAAGAAGAAAAAGAAATAAATGAAAAAAAAAAAAGAAAAAAGATTAAAAAAAGAAAAGAAAAGTTAAAGATAATCAATATATAAAAGAAAGTGTATAATGTGCAAGCCACTAAAACTCAGAAATGAGTCCCTTTATGATGAAGGGAGTTATATGGTGTGGTAACCCTCTATGTCCTGTCCATGAAAAAGGTTCCGATTTTTACCTGAAGGACATGCTTTTGAAGATATTAGGGCTGGAATTTTCACCCTCTAGAAATGTCTAGAACAGTCCAGAACATTCGAGAGTATTAGAGAGCATTCCACAAAATTCCAGAACATTCTGGAATCTCATATCACCTCCCTGAGCGAAGCCGGGTACCCCAGCTAGTAAATAAATAAATAAAAACCCAATAACATTTTGCCGGACCCTGGAATCAAACCCAGAACGTCATGCTCAACTGTAGTTCTTGCAACCATAAGACTAACGAGGCGTATTGATTGAGGCAGTAATAGTACTTATATTATCTGTAATTTATACTTACCGTATCTATAGTAACGTAACATTTCAATGAATTACCAATAACAATAATGCATAATTTTATTTTAGTTCTTCTGAAAGCAATTCACAAGTTAGGCAAGGAGAGCAGCAACTTCTTCTCCTCGCTGAACAAGCTGTATGAGGCTACCGGCAGGACGTTTATCGATGATGAGAATGAGAATATATCTGAAGTACCAGTCAGCAGTCCGTGTGAGAGTGAGTTACCTATCCTGTTATAATTCTATGTTCTATGTTAGAGGGTCAGCAGCCTAATTGTGTAACACACTATTACTCTAAATTTGAATCATTTTGAAGCATAATGCTAATCCATTGTTCCATATGTTTGAAAAATGTGTCTGCTCAACAACGTAAATAACGCAATGAATGTTGTTGAACAGTCAAAATGAAACCCATTGCTACTGATAGTGTGTTACGCAATTAGCCTGCTGGTTTCCACACTTAGCCCGTCAGGTGAACCATTGTGCGTGGGCCATGGCGGCCGTCGATGGTTATTCCAACCAGCCCATTTTTCCCCAGAAGTTGATTACATCTCCTGGTCTGTTAAGAACATCTGTGTCTGATCTGGGTTCTGTTATAGCTCTGTGCTTTTTCGTAATATACATTGGAGCCTGTATTAATTAATTTTCAAGAGAGGAGGGGCATGTGCTTAAGTAATAGCAGCCGCATGTCGATCAGATTAAGCTACGTTTGCTGCGGTTAGCTCGTAGATGGGTGATCGTCTTTACATATCAAGACCCCGTGCCTCGAAAAGCACGTTAAGTCGTTGGTACCAGCTGTCATTTGTGGCTCTTTGACCATCTGATCAACAACGTATACATATAACGCAATGAACGTGGTTGACTTGTCGAAATAAAACGCATTGTGTTTAATTGTCATTTTGAGTGTGATACGCAGTTACCCCGCGGGTGCTGTATCTTCTTGTTCCGCATTCGCTATGTGAACTAAAGAAATAAAGATATCGTAAGAAATTTTAATCGTATTATCACTGAAATGTATGAAATAAGCATTTAAATCGTATAGTTTCACGGTGTTAATGATAAAACGGGTAACCGACTGACCGTGTAATCGAAAATCATGGCTCTACAAACACCGCCTTTAACAAACTGTTGAAACTAATGAGCGTTACAGAGGTGGAGTAGTTAGGAAATGAAATGCTCATGTGTATATGCATATTTTTGTATCAATTTCCATTCATCGAATTCCAGAAGAGAAGGGCAAAAGAAAGGCTTCCCATTGAATGCCTATGCAGTTACTTGTAGGAGTACGATAAACATTGAGAACCCCATAAAGCATTAAGTATTGCATTAAGTCCGCCTCTGTATATTTGCGTGCGTAAAGTATTAATTAAATATAAATAATACATAACCCCTCTAAAGATCACTTTTTAATTTTATTTACTTATTTATTGATATGTTTATCGCAACTTTTAGGGACGAAGTGTCAATCGCAAATGAAATATAGGAATACATAATTAAATTATTTAATATCGTACAATTAGGAAGCCCACGTCCATTGACAGCTTTTAACACTCCATCTACTAACTAATCTGTTACCACTTACAGATCCCCTAACTAAGAACGATTCAGCCGACAACATGCTATCATGTAACGAAACCACGTCAGAATGCACGGAATCCGAAAGCAGCGAACAATACTTCGAGTGCAACGAGAACCCTTCATACATGGACAAATTCGACGCCGTAGACAACATGCCACCGCTCAAATTCGCCGATACATATCCAGACGTGAAAAACGGTAGAAGCAACTCGAACTCCAACGTTAAAATCGACGCAGATATGTCGAAAGTCGCGTATAAAAGAAGCAGTTCGGTCCCGAAAAATGATGACCGAGTGCCTTTGCCTACGAGGCGGATAAGTTTAGAACATAAAATTGATATAGGAGATGAAAATGAACCTCCTCTGATCATTGATTCCGCGTCACCTAACGGCAGTATGAACACAATAGCTGAAATGATCCCTGTAGCGTTACACCCAAGATTGGATCTTCAGCCAACAAGCAGAACTGAATCCCAAGACAGTTCTCCAAACGATCCCCCAACAGAAATACACATTTCGAAAGAAGAGTTAAAATGCGAAGTGAAAGCCTCCCCAAGCGAAATTTCACCGCCGTTAGCTGAGAACGTACCAGAAACGGAGTCGCAAAAACATTCGCCCGATACTCCAAAGGAAGTAAAGAAAAGTCAGAATTTGTCGACGGATTTCGATCTTAGCGAGCAGTTGCAGAAAATTCTTGGTATATCGTCGGAGAAAACTCGCGGTGATACGGCTAATGCAGAGAAGAAAAGTGAACCCACTAAAGAAGTGAAGATTGCTGATGATGGCACTAACAAGGTGCCATCAGTGAAGATTGACTCACCTGAGGCGACGAAGGCCAGGTAAGATCCATTCAAACATTTTTCTTTAAGGGCGTGTTTATATGACACGGAATGTTACAGCGTGTCGGCCGCGCGGCGAAAGTACGGAGACCGCGCGGCGGCCGCGCGGTCAGGCCTGGTGGCCACGCCACTGCAGACCCGAACCATTTCCAGTTGATCTTGGTCTTTCTTAAAATTCACACGTGTTCGTTATGAGCTATTTGACTAAGAAGAATAAAATTATGATTGCATATTACTTGATTGCTTATTACTTACATATTACTTTAACATTCGAGTGATTCGAGCGAGACGGCCGCGCGGCCGCCGTGTGATCGAGGAGCGAACGCCGCGCGGTCACCGCGCAGTTAGTTACTCAAATTTAATTTCAACTTTACGTCCTAGTTAATAAAACATAAATTTGCTATAATTGAACAGTTAGTACGCGGCCACCGCGCGGTCGCCGCGCGGCGGCCGCAAGAATTTTTTCGCGTCGTCTAACTGCAGCCTTAATATGTTTGGTGCTAGGACATGCCGGTTTCCTCACTATGCTTTCCGTCACTGTTTTGACAGCAGTGGTGATGAGATAATGTACACAAAGTAAAACGCCTGTCCGGATTCGAACCTACGACATACTATACATTACACGACAAAACACTCGCATTGATGTTGAGGTACAGTCTGAAATCACCAGAAATCTAATTTATTGAAGTAATGTTATTAAGTTTTTGACGGCACGGTTGGCGCAGTGGTTAAGCGATTGACTGCTGCGCTGCGTGTTGCGGGTTCGATTCCCGCACGGAACAAATATTTGTATGGCCTACAAGTAGTTGTTCCGGGTCTGGCGGAAGAGCTCACTAAATTCCGAAATTGTCATAGACTATGATTACCATATTGGACAAAGTCTCGATTTGTACTTCTTTAACCCTTTAACCGCCCGACTTCATATCACTTGGCGTGCCCCCAGCGCCCGGCATAGTGAATCGAAAAATAAATACCTACAACAAAGAGGGATGTGCAATACTTAACTTTTCGATGTCGATATTTCGTTTTAATAACGACATTTGCAATTCAACACGCTTTTATTTATAAAATCGGGACTGTGATAAAAACGGGAAGATTTAATAATTAAGGTGTAAAGTTTTAGTGTTAAAAATATATACTTAGGTACGATATGGAATTATTTTGTCGTAGACGAAGAAGCTTAATTATCGTTAAAGGTTACAATGAACTTATAAAGTGTTTTATTTCTTTTTAGAGTTAATTTATTTTTAACTTTTTAGTTCATTTTAGTAACAAATAATAAAAGCTTGTTTTTAAAAAATGCTTTTTTTTCTTTAATTTTATTTTTAACTTTTTAGTATTTTTAACCGACTTCAAAAAAAGGAGGAGGTTATCAATTCGACTGTATTTTTTTTTTTTTTTTTTTTTTTTTTTTTTTTTTTTTTTTTTTTTTATGTTTGTTACCTCATAATAACCGACTGGGTGAACCGATTTTCATGATTCTTTTTTTATTTGAAAGCTGGTGCTTCCCGTGTGGTCCCATTGTCACCATTTCAATATCTGATGATGGGATCTTGTAGAAATCGGGGGAACTCTTCAATAAATAACAGCAGATTAACCGCGATTGTTGCTATAGCATATCTAAGCATTGTTTACACCATCACACAACATAATATCACGTCTGTACTCACTACAAAGGTTATAATTTTTTTTTATTATAATAATAATTGATACCAGTAAAACAACCGCGATTGCTGCTATCGCATATGTATGCATTGTTTACGCAATCGCACAACATAACATCACGTCTGTACCCTATAAACGCAGATGCAGCTTCCTGTCACTGATATTTACATAGCAAGTAGTGTTTATATGAATTTGATTGGGGTAGATATAACAAAAAAGTGAAAAATAAAAAATTTTATATAAAAAAAAACAACCGACTTCCATAAAAACACTACAAAGTGAAAAATAATTTTAATTTCGGAAGTCGGTGTCAAAAAACCAAAATGCGGAACCAACGACACCGACTTCCAAAATTAAAATTATTTTTCACTTTGTAGTGTTTTTATGGAAGTCGGTTGTTTTTTTTTTTAATTCGAGATTTACTAAGAGGTAGTTCGTAGCGCGTAGCAGCGATTTTCCTTTATTTATTTAATTCTGTTACTTTTTAGCCTGGCCAAGTGTTCTTGTAATTCATTTTTTCTTCTCTCTTGTGTATGTATTCTATCGATATCGTGCCTATTTCTACGTTGTTCTAACGATTCGTTTTTCCTTCTCTCATGTGTATGTATTCTATCGATATCTTGCCTATGCATGCTTTGTTACCTTCTCTCTTGTGTGTGTATTCTATTGATATCTTGCCTATTTGTGCGTTGTTCTAAAGATTCGTTTTTCCTTCTCTCTTGTGTATGCATTCTTTCAATATCTTGCCTATTAGTACGTTGTTCTAAAGATTCGTTTTTCTTTCTCTCTTGTGTATGTATTCTATCGGTTTCTTGCCTATTTGTGCGTTGTTCTAACGATTCGTTTTCTCTATGTTTAGCTACTGCTAAACTTATTTTTTCTAAGCGTTGCCGCTTGTGGACATCACTTTCATTAGCAATCTTCTCCTGTCGCTTCAATTTCGCATTCTCTAAACGTCGTTTTCTTTGTGTAGTAGTTTCTTATTAACCGACTTCAAAAAAAGGAGGAGGTTATCAATTCGACTGTATTTTTTTTTTTTTTTTTTTTTTTTTTTTTTATGTTTGTTACCTCATAATAACCGACTGGGTGAACCGATTTTCATGATTCTTTTTTTATTTGAAAGCTGGTGCTTCCCGTGTGGTCCCATTGTCACCATTTCAATATCTGATGATGGGATCTTGTAGAAATCGGGGGAACTCTTCAATAAATAACAGCAGATTAACCGCGATTGTTGCTATAGCATATCTAAGCATTGTTTACACCATCACACAACATAATATCACGCCTGTACTCACTACAAAGGTTATAATTTTTTTTAATTATAATAATAATTAATACCAGTAAAACAACCGCGATTGCTGCTATCGCATATGTATGCATTGTTTACGCAATCGCACAACATAACATCACGTCTGTACCCTATAAACGCAGATGCAGCTTCCTGTCACTGATATTTACATAGCAAGTAGTGTTTATATGAATTTGATTGGGGTAGATATAACTAAAAAGTGAAAAATAAAAAATTTTATATAAAAAAAAACAACCGACTTCCAAAAAAACACTATAAAGTGAAAAATAATTTTAATTTCGGAAGTCGGTGTCAAAAAACCAAAATGTAGAACCAACGACACCGACTTCCAAAATTAAAATTATTTTTCACTTTATAGTGTTTTTTTGGAAGTCGGTTGTTTTTTTTAATATAAAATTTTTTGTTTATGTTGTTCCCACGAGTATAGGACAAAAACGGTCCATCCCCCCAGAGGTCCAATGTAGAGGGATAAGGGTTTCAGTACAACAGGGTTCGCCCTGGTACCCTCAGGCGCAACGTTAGCGATATAAAATGTTTATACACCCTCATACCATTCTGCCCTCGGCACGTGCTCACCTTGGCATTCGGTCATCCATCTAATCAATCAGACATATTCCACATTCATAACAAACTGAACGAACTTTTTTCCCAAATTTGTTGGAGTTGCATATTCACGCCAACCAAGATACTCGTCAAGACGAATCAAACGAGCCCAAACTCGATGGGGTTGCGTCGTTTAATTACGGAGTTCCTATGGCCACCTTCCAGCTCCATCATCAGACCCTGGTTACCATGTAGTATCAAAGTACTCGTCAAGACGCATTAAACGAGCCCAAACTCGATGGGGTTGCGTCGTTTAATTACGGAGTTCCTATAGCCACCTTCCAGCTCCATCATCAGACCCTGGTTACCATGTAGTATCAAAGTACTCGTCAAGAAGAATCAAACGAGCCCAAACTCGATGGGGTTGAGTCGTTTAATTACGGAGTTCCTATGGCCACCTTCCAGCTCCATCATCAGACCCTGGTTACCATGTAGTATCAAAGTACTCGTCAAGACGCATTAAACGAGCCCAAACTCGATGGGGTTGCGTCGTTTAATTACGGAGTTCCTATAGCCACCTTCCAGCTCCATCATCAGACCCTGGTTACCATGTAGTATCAAAGTACTCGTCAAGAAGAATCAAACGAGCCCAAACTCGATGGGGTTGAGTCGTTTAATTACGGAGTTCCTATGGCCACCTTCCAGCTCCATCATCAGACCCTGGTTACCATGTGGTATCAAAGTACTCGTCAAGACGAATTAAACGAGCCCAAACTCGATGGGGTTGCGTCGTTTAATTACGGAGTTCCTATAGCCACCTTCCAGCTCCATCATCAGACCCTGGTTACCATGTAGTATCAAAGTACTCGTCAAGAAGAATCAAACGAGCCCAAACTCGATGGGGATGCGTCGTTTAATTACGGAGTTCTTATGGCCACCTTCCAGCTCCACCATCAGATCCTAATTACCATATAGTATCAAAGTACTCGTCAAGAAGATTCAAACGAGCCCAAACTCGATGGGGTTGCGTCGTTTAATTACGGAGTTCCTATGGCCACCTTCCAGCTCCATCATCAGACCCTGGTTACCATGTGGTATCAAAGTACTCGTCAAGACGAATTAAACGAGCCCAAACTCGATGGGGTTGCATCGTTTGATTACGGAGTTCCTATAGCCACCTTCCAGCTCCATCATCAGACCCTGGTTACCATGTAGTATCAAAGTACTCGTCAAGACGAATTAAACGAGCCCAAACTCGATGGGGTTGCGTCGTTTAATTACGGAGTTCCTATAGCCACCTTCCAGCTCCATCATCAGACCCTGGTTACCATGTAGTATCAAAGTACTCGTCAAGACGAATTAAACGAGCCCAAACTCGATGGGGTTGCGTCGTTTAATTACGGAGTTCCTATAGCCACCTTCCAGCTCCATCATCAGACCCTGGTTACCATGTAGTATCAAAGTACTCGTCAAGAAGAATCAAACGAGCCCAAACTCGATGGGGTTGCGTCGTTTAATTACGGAGTTCCTATGGCCACCTTCCAGCTCCATCATCAGACCCTGGTTACCATGTGGTATCAAAGTACTCGTCAAGACGAATTAAACGAGCCCAAACTCGATGGGGTTGCATCGTTTAATTACGGAGTTCCTATGGCCACCTTCCAGCTCCATCATCAGCTCTATGTCATAATAATATTGCACTGTCATCCGATTTATGCGTGCATGCAAAATTTCAGCTCAATCGGACACCGGGAAGTGGATCAAATTTAACTTGCAAGATATGATTACAGACAGACAGACAGACAGACAACGGGACAGGTGAAACTAAACAAAACCTTGTAAACATAAAAAAATTACTTGGACGACGTCAATAACAGTTTACCTATTGACTTAGATGGTAACGATATTCGAACGATACATCAATGTCAAACTCTTCGTCTGATAAAAATTCTTCATTTTCATCGCCTTCTAGAATTCGTATTAACTCTCCAGTAGTCGTCATGATAAATTTCTGTCATGTACATTTATCGACATACGATCGTAAAACTACATTCACAAGCACAACACTGATGGAAAATTCCAGAAGTCGGCACTCGTTTATGACGTAAGAAGCGGTCGTATTTATCCTACCCTGGCGCTGGGCGTCCTAACAAAGTAAGTTTCGGAACATGTAGGCTAGGGATGGGAACCATCAATTCAGTCGCTGACATTTCACAAGTAAATACTCACAAATATTTGTAAAAAAACGTTTTATTAGCAAATATTTCTCGTTATACTGACTAATTGACTTTAAACCAAATACAGTAATATTTGTTTTAAAGTTAATTAGTCAGTATAACGAGAAATATTTTGATTTATGTTTATTTTTGTATCGGTAAATCTTGGCATATGTCCCGTCCCTCGTGTCGGATTTTTCCGTCATGGGCGTTGGACATCAATACAATTTGCTAAAAATAATATTAGTAATTCATCTAACTTTGGACATTATTTTTAGGACTTCTTATTATGAAACTAAAGTGTATTAAATTGTAAATGATTGCTTAATTAACTCTATTTACCTAATATAAACATATTTTTGATAGAATACAGCGTAATTAAATAAAAAAGCAGATTAAACAAGCTGTGGTTTTTGGTCGGATATATACGACTCTGGCGAAATGGGCCCGAAAATTTTTGTCGGATTAATCCGACGTAGGCGGTTAAAAGGTTAATATCATTCGGCTTACCTTCTACGTTGGCGAATCGTTGATATACAACGTGTAACGTTAAATGCGCAAAACCTCAGACACCCCAACTGATTTTTAATTCAATTGACCTATTTCACAGAGTAAATAAGTCATTAAAAAAATTGTAAAGGTTTTATGTGCTGTTTTAGTTTTACTGGCCATCCTGATCGTTTCATGCGTCTGTGACAACGCTTTACCGAGGAAGGAGTCGTCACCGGGCCGTTGCGCCGCGCTGACATTGGCTTGCTTGACCTATTAATAAATAGACACGGCAACGTTTTTAATGAAGATTTTTTGAAAAATGTGACCTATATTAAAAAGTGGTTCAATTAATTCTGCTCGTTATTCTGATCAAACTATTTTCAGGTTTTGCGCATTTAACGTTACACGTTGTATGTATGTACTACTTATCCCTTCCTAGAGCAGTGGTGGCTTAGTGATAACGACCCCGACTTATGAATTTTAGGTCATGGGTTCGAAACTTCGAACCTAGACGAAAATCATTTTATAACCACTGCTCTCGAACCGGTGAAGGAAAACATCGTGAGGAAACCGGCATGTCCTAGACCAAAAAATCGAAGTCGTAAAGAAAGAAAAAAGAAAGAAAGATAAAACGTTTATGCTGCACAAACAAAACGCACGTTACAAATAAAAAACAAAATAATAAAAAAAATAAAAAAAAAAACAGACATAAAATATACAATGTAGCCAAAAGCCTAACAACCAGGCACCAACCGACACTGGGCCTGCGTGGTGGATTACAGCCCACTCCCCCTCGAAGAAAGGAGGCCTGTCCCAGTAGTGGGGACATTATAGGCTGAGTTTGCTAGACTTATTCCTTTGGGGAACACATTATTATTGGGTGTACCGGAAAGTTCTGTCGGTTTTTCTAAATAAAACTCGTGGTTAGTTCTTAAAGCTATTATTTATATTTTAATCAATTACATATTGTCCCTGATTTTCTACTACACGTTCAGATACACACTCGAGTCCAAAAACACTAAACAAATTTCTACAGGCTGTAGCAGCGTTATGTCCCTTCTGGAACTCATAAAGTATACAATGCCTCAAATGAACTTTATCGTTGGCACTCATTTTGACACTGCGGCTACTCAGAAGTGAATGACAAATTATTGCGCAATATTATTCAATACTTTTAACGTATTGGTATAGAGAAAAATTCGAAAAATTTCTATGTAAGTACTACCAAAACCGACAGAACTTTCCGGTACACCCAATATGTTTGTCATTGCAGGCTCGGCGCGATCGACATGACGACTCCAAAGAAAGCCATCACGAGTGTTGAGACAGTGGAGCGACACGTTGCGTTCGGGTTCAAAGCGGCGCTTGTACGGACGCTCGCAAATCTCTGCTGGAAGAACCAGGAGAATAAGAAGATGGTGAGGTTTTTTATTTTACATCATATTTATACGTGGGGACAAGCGTAACCTACGGTAAGCGCCGTAATCGATAGAGTCTTAACACATTGAACGCCATGGTGGTCACCAGTGGGCAACAGCAATCATTTTATTAATTCTATGGATAGTAATAATAAATAATTATTTAGACTATTTTGAACCGTATGAGCCAGTAAAATATAATGAGTAAAATTTGTCGAAATTGCTAATCGCCGTCAGCCCAGATGGAAAGTATAGTGTGGTCACCGGTGACCACCACGGCGTTCAATGTGTTAAAGGCCGACCGCTTAACTGAGACGTTGCCTGAGGTAGTTGCGCGGTGCGGGAGGGGTGATAGTTTAGTTGTCACAAGTTGACGAATCACTGAGCTCTCGCATCACGTCACCACACCCCTCCCGCACCGCGCTGCTACCTCAGGCAACGTCTCAGTTAAGCGGTCGGCCTATTGATTGATATCAAAACAAATCCGAAACAAAAGCACAATAACTACACACTTCCAATTTTGGACTGTTTGTAACAAGAAGGCCCGATGTACGCACACGTTTTTCTTTCCGTGAAAAACTACGATTTATTCTCCGTTTGTAGGCACAGTCGTCAGTGTTGTATGGACCACTGTGGAAGCTTGTTGACGGACACGGTTTTTCTACGGCGCGGTGTATACGCCGTACGGTAATAAAGCCGTGCCGTGTACAAAGGACCCAAAACAATTTGTAAACCCATGCTTTTTTACAGGTCCGTGAACTAGAAGTGATACCAGTACTTCTAGATTGCTGCAACATCGACGCTCGCAATCCTTGTATCCTTTTACAAATATAATTTCTTGCAGCTTGGTTTGCGCGATATCAGTGAAACTTGAGCGTATTTAATTAAAACAGCCCACAGTCTGACTGACTGACCACCGAGCGGACCTTATAGTTGTTACAGCCCAATTTAAACTTTATAGAAAGAAAGAAAGAAAGAAAAAACGTTTATTCTGCACAAACAAAACGCACACTACAAATAAAAAATAAAATAATAATAAATAAAAGACATCAAATATACAACATAGTCAAAACCTCGTACTCAAGCGCTTGATGTCAGGGCCAGTGACCAAAGACAACAACATTGACATTTGATAATACATATACATTAATCAAGATGCGCCCGCGACACCGGCAGATGACAACTAAACAACAAAAATCAAAACAAACTGGAAAAAAACTACTTTATAGCGGCTCGGAACATGAGACGAGTGACTGCACTAATAAACTCACCTGTCAGCGGGGGTGAGGTACTGCGCAGCCGCCACAGTTTGAATCGGGCTGTATATATGGTAATTGCAAAAAAAAAAAACGTAACAAAATTTGAATTTCGCGGGCTATCCCCTACCGCTTTCTTACGAAACAAAAGCTTAAGGGGGACCATCCCCTTAACCCTAGAAAGATAATCATATAAGTAGCAACTAGCGTAAAAGATAATCATACGTCTGTCAGAATTAAGATTTTTTTAGTAAGCCTAAGGAAGTATTATCATGCCTTATAGGTTGAAATAATTGTTAAAATAAAAATAATAATAAAAAAAACTACAACGAAATTTAATTTCACGATACGTCTTGACGTAGATTATCTTTCTAGGGTTAAGCTTTTTATTTTTTATTTTTATTTTATTTATTAAGGGATAATAAACAACTACAACATGTATAGTACATAAGATTAACAAATTACAGGTAGTAATGTTGCAGTCCACTGCATTATCCACAGATAAAACATATTTAGAGATCAGTGGTTGCCACTAGAAGGGCATTACTAAAGAATTAAAGAATACCTTTGGAAATAAATAATTAAATAAGCTTGTTTTCGTTACAGAACCAAATCAGTTAAGATATTTTTTTTAACTTAAACATTGCAACAAAGAAATAATAATAATAAGATTACAATTAAGATAAATAAATTTAAATATATAATTTAAATAAGATAGATAAATTTAAATCTCATATTATAAAAGTTTTTTTTATAATATGAGATTTAAATTTATTTTTTGAGCATGCAAATATATCAGTATCAATGAAATTTGAATTATAGGATTCCAACATTCTATGAATAGGGCAGCGTAAGCCAGAGTTCGTACGACAAGAATTTAGCGCAAACAGAGTACGTGCACCAACCTGACGCACATGAACCGTTCGGGGGACAGAATAACACAGTTTGTTTCCTAAGAAAGCGGTGACCGGTCACACAATAACGGTTGTCCAAATAGAGAGCGTCTGGTGAAAATGACTGAATGAATCACAACGGCCGGTAGAATTTGACGGAACCGCTTTCCTAGGAAACTGAAGCTTTACCTGTGTGAACAACTAGAATATTTATGTATTCCACCGTCACAGTGATATTCCTTATATAGTAAACAGTAATAATGCAGTGGGTCATCTTCGCTGTTCGGAACTTGTGCGAGAACTGCCCGGAAAATCAGGTAAACATTTATATAAGAGTTTAATGATGTAGTGAATAGTTTCGGCATTTTTAATAGTGCAAACCTGAAAGTAATCAGTAAAACGTGAGTTTTCTTAGAAACCGGCGCCAACATATTATAATGACTGCAAAATTACTCAATAGTACAATACAATGTTTTTCTTTCACGAAGCGACGAGCGCTTTACTTGTGGTTAGCAAGTGTACAAACATGCTGTGCTGTGAATGTATGTGTAAGCGCAGGAGCTCTCGGTACCGGTCGAGACAATGGCGACGTCGGAAGTGTGTGTTTGCGTGTGTGAGGGTGTGTATGTGTGTGTTTGTTCATACTGATGCTACTTGTCATCACGCACACATTCACAGCGTGTTTGCACACTTGGCTACCAAAAGTAAAGCGCGCGTCGCTTCGCGAGATAAAAATATTATACCGTTATGGACCGACACCACTTTACAGTCGCCGGCACATTACTTGGCAAGGTTTTGGCGTAGTGGAAGTAAGTTCGCGCAAATAGTGCAACAAAAAAACGGTTATATTCCTTGTCATTATTCTATGGTTATTGCTATAATTCATTTTTAAACATGTCCGTTTAAAACAATGTTAAAGAAAGGAGAGGAATGTCTAAAGATTCTTGCCAAGTTACGTGCCGGCAGCGACTGTACAAAACGCAAGCCATTAATTTCAATAGTTACAACCTCTTCAACTTTTTCTGCAGGAGATAATATCAAAGATGTCGCTCCGAGCGCCAGTGGACAGCGAGCTTCTTCAAGAGATGGGATTGACCCTCCACACCGACAATCAAGGCAACGGCATTAAAATCGTACCAATGACCTGCGCATAGACTGAATATGTTCGTCAAATATACTTACGTTCTCGGCGGAATAGTGGCACATCGGATTTTATAAACAAAAAAAAAAAAAGGCTTTGTAGAGCGTCATCCTTGTCGCTCATCTCTTATGTATGTGGCAATCTATTTCTAAAGTTCAATGTGCCAATATTGGTACTTGAGGGTTGTTTGGAAGCATAAATTCGTGAAATTACATTCTGGGGTTGGATCAAATGTTTGATTTGGCTGCTATCGAGGTAGGATAGAAACCGTATTTCATTGGCTCTACCTTGATCCAGTTTCATTTCAAGTGACAATAGTGCTCCGGAGTGTGATTGTTATAGATTTTGTATAGGATGATTGAGGGTGGATCAGCTAATCTGATAGCTTGGCATGTAAAGCCATTCGTGCTGTATTACGCAAATATATTGAACTATAATAGTTTCCTTTGCTTGTTGCAAGTTCTACAAAATTATTATAGTATCCAAGATTCTATTCTTACGTGAGAAATAAATTATATATACATACACTTTGATATTTAATTTTTACCTAAGCCTATAAGGTTCTTAACTCTTAAATATAGTTTCACAATCCTCAGTCATGAGGCCCGAATATGAAAAAGTTTGGAAAGATAGGCCAAAGCCTTGAAGTCCTCGGCAACCATTACACACCCGTATTACAACGACGTTGTCCTCTTTTTTTACGTAATTGTAATGTTATTTTTATTATTTTAATATTAATTACATAAATGGCTTTTTGTAGTGAAAAATAATTCTTTGATAAAAAAGTAAGTGATAAATATTGTTACTGATTTACAGATTGACTTAAATTTTGTTTAGTTTGTGAACAAACCTTGTTCAGAAACTAAACTAAATTTAGGTTCAGTGCATCTTTTTCTTTCTATTTCATTAAGAAAAAGACAGAAGATAAATTTTAGTTTAGTCCTATCAAATTAAGATACTCTATAGACAAGTTTAGACGTGATTAAAAAATTGGCTACTAAAAATACGTCAATTTACGTGAGGCGCTGACTAATTTGACAGGACTAAACTAATATTTATCTAAAAGAGGAAGAGCCAGTGACCAATTTTAGGTGGTCATTTCAAAAGTCATGAAACTTCACACAATAAATCCTCTATACCTACTGTACACTAAAAGTCACTTCTGGCAGCCCTCTGTGGCCGGGGTTAATTACCCTAAAGTTTTAAGGAGGGTAAGAAATAAGATTTATTTTAGTCAATGTATCAGTCATAAAATTTAGGTTACAATAAATAATATAAAATGCCAGAACTAAAGAGGATTTATTGTGTGAAATTGGTCACTGGCTCTTGGGCCATAACTAATGCACTGAACTTAAATTTAGTTTACCGTCAAACGGGGTGACTATGTGCCTGGCAGGTGTAAATGTGCAATGGGGGTCTTAAGTTATGCTTTGATTAATAATCTAACTCAAATGTGTTTGACGCCATATTTTAAATCACTAATAGATTCACGAGATATTACGAATCTATTAGTGATCTAAAAATATGGCGTTAAACACATTTGAGTTAGATTATTAATTGCACATTTTCGCCTGCCAGGCACATAGTCATCCCGTTCGACTGTAGCTTATGAACAAGGGAATCGGCGCTATTGCTTAGATTTAAAACTGGTTGTAGTCATAGAACAGTTTACATCTATATACACTGTTATTATGCAGTATGTTTTCTTTAAAATATTTGTATGCCAGTCCATGGTGAGACTTGAAAATAATAACCCTATTATTAATGTATTACTGCAAATGAATACATATTTACTAGTCTATAATTCACGCAAAAAGACTCGTACCTATTTCAGATTTCAGCACACCAACATGATGAATGACATTTTGACTTTAACAAAACAAGTTTGACATTGACATGTGACGTAGATTTTATTATCGGTGTTCCGTTGTTGTTTTAGTTAATTCTCTACAAAAATACAAATAACATTGCAAGATGGTTAAAATCGCTCTCCAGATCAAAGCAACCTTAGAATGCATTGAAAAATTATATACAAACCATCCATACTATCAATGGTTCTTAAAACTAAAGTGTGGAAGTTGCGGCGAAGTGACTGAGAAGTTCCACGACCTTACCGAGGCAGAGAAAGTACCACAGAAACACAATAGGTCGGAAACTAACTTGCTGATAAAATGCAAACTGTGTTCCAGAGAGAACAGCATAGATATTATTGAAGGCAGCAATGGTAGGTTCAAACAATTTGCCATTTAGCATAACCTTTTCTGGAGGCACAGTCCTGTCTGCATCCACAGTAACAGTTATTACTCTTGTAGTGTTATGTTACGAGCTTACTCAGAAGATGGGATAGTTCTAGGCAACTCTAATCCTGTATTGAAATTTCTGCTATCAATAATCTGCATGCAAAGACCAATGATTATATGTAGAACCCGCAACTTAGTTTGCATACATATTGGATTTCATGGGTTTTAATTTTTTTTTTGCATGGAACCCTAATTTGTTTTTATAAAATAAAAGCTAGCTATCTACCTTAGGGTTGGTCACTCCTTATAACATCCGTTATCTACTAATAAAGTCCTGTCAAAATCAGTCGAGCCGTTTTAGAGATTAGCCGGAATAAACAGACCAAAAAACAGAAAAAAACTGTTTTTTTTTATAAGTACTATACATATAAACTTTCATCTGCATTCAGTAGAAAGCTGTTATTCGTACATTACAGACACTTAAATTTTATTTATTTGTATAGATTATGTCTATTTTTCCACCCAGTCCACAATAGAGTTAAGTGTAAAATAATTTGAAGGATATACAATATACATATTTTTTTTTAATAATTCCATTTTATTTTACTACATGTTCCAGGTCAGTTTACCAGCAGTGATGAGGGCAAGTTCAAAACATTAGTAATATTTGATTGTCGGGGAGTGGAGCCAGTTGATTTTGAACCTAAATCTGGATGGATAGCAGTGGCTGAAGATGATGGTAAACTATTAATAAAATACATTAATCACTTATCCAAAAATACATTCACCTAAGTTATGACTAGGTATTATTTTTTATTTATTTATAACAGTCTTACCAACACAAAGCTACTAAGCTAGTTTGGTTGGTTTTGAACTAGCAAAAAAAAAAAATCAAAGTGGATATGCTGAATAAGTCTCTGTTTTGATATTCTATTTTAACATCCCACAAAATAGTAATGTTTTGACAACTAAAATACTAGTTTTGAAATTATATAATATTGTCAATAGAATTAGCATAAAAAATAATATTACAATCTCGACTATGATTGTAAATGTTTGCTTAGTACATCCCTAGCATCAGTGGGATGACACTGACAGTTGACTCCACGCAAGTTTTCACGGTTAGATTTTTACAGAATCGACATGCTGTCCTTACTGCCCCATATCAAAACTCTGCTTTTGCCTTTTTTTTTATTTTACTCATTTAGAAATGTCCAAAGTTACATAACTTATCTGGTAGATAATTTCATACAAGTTCTGTTCCATGGTTGAATTTATCTGGGATAATTTATAAATTTTTATTAATGAATTTCTCTTTTTTCTCCAATGAATATAAACAATTAAATTAATGATTTAATAAATCTGTTATGTTTCAGGAAAAACTTTTGAAGATGTAGACTTAACTGAAAAGGAATGGGTGGATTATGATGAGAAAAACCAAACCTCAGTTGGAGTTTATGAATTGGAATGGCAATTTGTTAAAGTCAAATAATTTAATAATATTTCAATACCTGAGGAAATCGGAATGAACCCTAGAACTTGTTTAGAAGTTTCTACTAAATTGCAAAATGAATTTATTGAAGTCCTATCTACATATAAGTTACAATGCGATATGTTTATGTAATAGGAATTATTATTTTACTTGAATGTAAGTGTTTTTAAATAAAATGTTAAAAAAATAATTTTAAGTTTTCATTTACCGTAGAAGCTATCAGACATCTACACTCTGTTTTTTAATTTGCTGGACTATAAAATGACAGCTGCATAGTAAAAAAACACTGTCAGCATGACAAAAAAGGCCAGTCACAGTCGCAGGTGTCATTATGGTCTAGCAAATTAAAAATCAGAGTTTGGTCCCAAATGAAGTCCTAAGCATTAGCATAGTTTACCTAAGTAATTTTGTTATTATTTATTTATGTAAGTACTTAATCATTTATGTACACACATCACTAAATAGTATAAAACAAAGTCGCTTCCCTGTCTGTCTGTCCCTATATATGCTTAGATCTTTAAAACTACGCAACGGATTTTGATGCGGTTTTTTTTAATAGATAGAGTGATTCAAGAAGAAGGTTTATATGTATAATACATGCATAACATAGTAGAGAAACACTGATAATTTTAGAGGTTTCTAATGTAATGTCGTAAATAAACACATTTTTTGCGCTTACATTGTAAACGCTGGCTGTACCCGTCAAGATAGATCAAAATAATGTACGACAGTATTGTACACCTTAAAAAGTTCTACAAAAAAGTCCGCGATGGTATATGTCTATCTCTTAGGGATAACCCACAATAACCATTATTTAACTTATACTGTTTACGAGAAATAATGGTTATAAAATTATCAGTGTTTCTCCACTGCACCCGTGCGAAGCCGGGGCGGGTCGCTAGTTGTAAATAAACAAAAAAAAAACAGAAAAATAGGTACAAAGGTGATGCTTATTTCTAAAGAAATAGGCATATCTTCGTGAAGCATTGCTAATATTAATTTTGCGGAATTTTCGAAACTGAACTGAACTCTAGAAACTGTCCCTAGCTAAGCTAACGACGCATGCTGGGGGTTGCATGTTCAAAGATGTGTACCCCATTATGAAATTCAAGCATGTGTTTACAAAAAACAAATCTTACAATACACAAACAGCCAGACCCGGAACATCTATCTGTAGGCCACGCGAATATATGTATGATGTTCCGGGCGGGAATCAACCCGCGATAGAAGAAGCAATCGCTCATACAAACACGAAACTTAGTAAACACGCCATTTCATTTGCATGTTCTAAATAAAAATGATTAATTCTACGTGAATGTAATTGCTACTTCTGTTGTTCCATTTTCACTTAGTTCGATACTTCCGAAAGACGTTCACCTACACGCGATGTATGCCGTGGCATACATTAGAGATACAATACTTATCAGGAAGCGACAAAGTAACGGCGTTCCCATTGGGTTCACTTTGTAATTGGTGCGAAGTTATTTATGTTGTACTTGGTACTTGAATATGGTTGAACTTTACTGCCAAGCTTATGCAAGCGGTAACGTAGGTAGGTAATACCCTGTTCAAAAATATTTTGGGGAACTTTTTTAGGGTTCCGTACCCAAAGGGTAAAACGGGACCGGGACCCTATTACTAAGACTCCGCTGTCCATCCGTCCGTCTGTTACCAAGCTGTATCTCATGAACCGTGATAGTTAGACAGTTGACATTTTCACAGATGATGTATTTCTGTTGCCGCTATAACAAAAAATACAAAAAAAAACAGAATAAAATAAATATTTAGGGGGGTTCCCATACAACAGACATGTTTTTTTTTTTTTTTTGCTGTTTTTATAGATAATGGTACGGAACCCTTCGTGAGCGAATCCGACTCGCACTTGGCCGGTTTTTACCAGACTGCTACGAACCTATAAAGGAGGGTATTCTGAACGAAGCTCTAAAGGGGAGGTGGGGTGTGCTGAAGCGTCATCATGTTGCAGAAGGATCACGCTTTTAAGAGAGCTGTTGAACATTTTCCAAAAAAACAAGCAAAAATACTATGATCTTAAAAATTGTGTAAGTACTTAATTAAGAAAATACTTCTCTGTAAACGATGTTAGAGAGGTTGGTTGTCCCTCGAAAGAGCTCCTACAAAAATATAACCGACTTCCATATAAAACACTATAAAGTGCAAAATAACTAGTTTGGGAAGTCGTTGGCAAGAAATTACAGACCTGAAACCAAAGGTCAGGCATAATAGTTTGTAATGCCATGAGCCACTAGAAACGTAGTAAGCTTTGCAGAACGATGATCGCAGGTCCTTCGGTGTTTGAAAGAATACTGTCATGCATCATAAGTTGTTTGGTAATTCTGTCGTGATTTCCTAGCTGCATATAAGTACTAGTTTGTAATACCCTAATGGTGGAATATTAGGGTTCGTTATGTGGAAATGCTTAGGAGTTCTGGAACATAAGTTCGGCTCTACCTGGGCGGTCAGTCCCGCTACTTGTTTCCTTGTTGAAGTATAATTTCCGTATAGGGCTGCCTGTAGTGAGTGCCCATCCCTTGCCTAAACAAGTGAAGATGTGATTATTTAAGAGCTTTTCACATCTTCACTTGTTACTTCATTCAGTCTCATAACAACTGCATTATATCGTAAAGGAAATTGGATAACAGCTTTCAAACATGAACCATTATCCAACAAAACCCAGTATAGTCCACTATTAGATTACTCGTAAGCTGTTGGTTTAACTATGATTGACGCTGATTTTTTACTTCAACTAACGTATTATGTCGCAATGAATGAACCATGTGAGTGTGACGTTTATGTTTTCGCGCGCCAGCTCAACTGTGACTTCACTTTCGATCGACACTTCCTATTCCGCACTTAATCTTCGTTTAATAGCTTTTTAATTGTTTGATTTGTATGGCTTTTCTAATGAACTTGCTGTTTTAGTATGGGAGTGTATAACGTTTGCTGGGAAACTGTACCAGCTACCTAGGTTAGATGGGGCTTTTGCAATGGCCATATACTTACGACCTACATAAAATAATCAGTCTATACTGTTCTCACCGCTGGGAGACAGGCCTCCTCACTGTGAGAGGTACCTACCTATCTTTCATCAAGTCACGAGACAATTTCCAGTTGGGAGTAACCTTCAGGAGGACACTGGAAGGACAAATGTGGTCGAAATCCGTAAGTACGTTTAAATGAGTGATATTAATAATGCCCGTTTTACTTTTCCAAAATGGATTCGTTCGATCTGATATTAGTTAACATGTTTTCAAATGTCATGATCATTTTGTCTGACCACAACTGCTTGGGATCATCGGATTTACTTGTGCTTCACAAGTAAATCAGTCAGTAACTCCGATGATTTTCTACGAAATTCTTGTACATTTTTCAATCTGTCGTGAAATCGCGATCACATTCATGTGCGTGTATTAATGAAGTCATAAACGGTTCGTTGCGAAGGTGAGTGACATTTATAGCAGCTTGTAATTTTGCGCTAGCTCTGCACCGCCCAGCAGCGTTACCATTGAACTTGATCGATCTACTGTTAATAGCCGGTCAGGTTAAGGTAGGTTACGTTTTCCTTTAGTAAAAATCAAAGAATGCTACTGAAAATAAACGTTGTTTTCTTCTGCACTGATGTTAGCATCCCCAGAGGCCATTTAGCCGAACGTTGGCTTTAATTGTAACACTCATCCTCGAAGGAATTTTGAGTTTACTTTAGTTGACTGCCCAGTAAATGAAAATAAAAGTGTCCAACAAAATGACAACACGGTGAATATCACAGCACCATTCATTTACTCATATCCAACTTATATTATCATTCCACACACACCACAATAACTTATCAATAAAAAGGTACAGTATTCTAGTGGGTCGAGTATTTTCCACTGTGCTTTAACAACTTAACTGAGTATTCTATAAAAGTTCGTTATTTAACTGGCTGGTGTGGTCGATGTCGTTGTTTCCTCTTTGTCAGAACGAGACTGGAAACCATTGAAGCCCGTGTTCCCGTGCACTGTAACCGTGTGATGCGGGGTACTAGAAATTACAGGCGTGTCCTGAGTCACAGAATTCCCCCCGTACTGAGAGCTGTACTGATCATCAGTATACACTTGGAACGGGTGATGAAGGTACACCGGCACTTCTACAGGCACCCTTACCGGCACTTTAACAGGCACTTTGACTTTAACAGGGTACGGAACTCTGACCGGGTACGGCACCTTCTTTTCAACCGGGTAAGGTTTCGGCACGTAAACGGGCACTCGTTTTTCCACTTCCACTCTTTGTGGAACAAGCACTTCGACTGGCACCGGCACTTTTTTCTCCACTTCGACTGGATAAGGCACTCTTTTCTCGTAGGGTACCGGAACCGGATGCGGCACTTTAACGGCATACGGTTGGGGATACGGCACCCTTATCGGAACGTGTTTTATTACTTCGACTGGCTCTTTTACTTTCACTTGGACTGGATAAGGCACTTTCGTTTCGACTGGGTACGGCTGTGGAACGAGCACTTTTACAGGCACCGGGTAAGGTACCCTCTTCTCCACTTGGACGGGCACTGGTACGGGTCTGTCCACTGGATACGGCACTTTCACTTCCACTGGATACGGCACCTTCTTCTCTACTGGATACGGCACTTTCACTTGCACGTGTTTCACTACTGGCACCTGGTGAATTACAGGATACGGTTTTGACACGTACTCTTTTTCGACCACTTTTACAGGCACAGGGTGTGGTATTTTGATCCCTATTGGATAAGGAACCTTTTTCTCAACGGTAACCGGGTACGGCACCTGTTTCTCCACCACTTTGATCTTGTCCACTGGTACTGGAACTTTCTTCTCCACTTGCACCGGGTATGGCTTAGGAACCTCGACTTTGTATGGTACCTTGACAGGTTTCTCAACAGTTTTAATGTATCTGTGGTGGTGGTGGTGATGGTGGTGTTTGATTTTGGTGACGACTCGTGGGTGACTGTGGCTGCCATCGCTCTCTAGGTCCCCGTACATGTAGTGCATCGGCGAACGTCCCCGCTTCCCACTGTAACCAGAATAATACGGGTTCAATTGTCGTTTTCGTTTAAAGAAAACCATTTTTTTTCTGCCCATAATATGTAATGGATTTTGAGAACTCGGCACTGGGACAAGCCCAAAAGATTGTAAGTACATCATTTGCTTACTTTGAGGCGCGGCGGGATGTGCAGTGAATAAGTCCGATCGTTTAGTGATTGGTGTCGGCGGGGGCTTCTTGAATTTAGGATAATGTGAGGGCAATATCGGCACCCAGTCGTTAGGTTCGATTTGAGTGAAATTGATGGGTGGTAGATGCGTGGTTGTTTTGACTTTAAGCTTTCTGGTGACCGGGCGGTAGACGCGCGGTGTTGATGGCGTGATTGTCGTAGTAGTCGTCACAGTCGTAGTGTTCCTGTATGCGTATCTAGTTCGATGGGTGATGCTCTCTGAGGTGTCACGATCAGGTTCGTCAGTGGTGTTAGTTTTTGTTAGAGTCGTGTTGTCTTTAGTTAATGTCGTGTTGCCTTTAGTCAATGTTGTGTTATGTATAAATAAAGTCAGGTTCACTTTGTCTAGTTCACGTTTGGGCCATATTCTTTTCGTCCGCAGAACTTTTTGGGTAGTCGTGGTGGTAGCTTCGGTGGTAGTACTGGACGTGGTCGTTGTTGACGTCGTATTATTATTCGTCGTATTAATTTTCGGCGGCCTGACAAAGTCGGATCGGATGCCATTGATCACTTGGACGGGCAAGCTGAACTTTGGGCTCTTTGCAACTAGGGGTCTGCCAGTTGACGCGGCATATACTAACGGTCGGCTAGTCTTGTAGTAATATTTCCTATGGTGCGGAGGTAGCGGGATCACTCTAGGAAACTTGTAAATAGAGTTTGGTGAATGATGCAGCTTCACAGGTTGTTTAGGATAGAGGCGTGGCGGCGGTAGTTTTTGTATCTGCCCGTGGTGAGGTCGAGGAACATCGAATTTGTGATTTTGTTTCACTAGTTTATCAGGAATGTTGGGCGGTTTACTTGGCGGTCTTTGTTCAGGTTTGTGAGTAGGCAAGTCAGGTCTCGTCAGTGATTGGTTGTTAGGTTTTGGTTGCGCTACGTACTTTGGGTTATGTATTATAGTAACAGCTCTGTTCTTCGACTCTATAGCGATCGGCTCGTCTACGTTGTCATCTTGTGCCGTCACGCCACTTCCTTGATTGACGACGATCACTAACGAAATGATCAGGAATGCCGTCTGAAAAGAAAAAAATACTTATCAGCCAAAATGGTGGAAGCCGGGTTTTTTTTTCGTGCTCCTGTAGTTATGGGAATCTAAGGTTGTAAAATTGGCACCGTATCGAAAAAATTACCTAATGTTCCGTCCGCGAGCCATTTATTTGTTTACCAAAAACAGTTTGGCGCTTACTTATTCCTCGCATGTTTACAGTTCAAAACGGTAGACTCAAGCAAAGCCAATCCATCAACGTCTTTTCAATTCAGCTCATGTCAATGTTAAGAAATTGATAAGTGCAAAAAGACAATTAAATAAGGCGTGTTTACTGCAAATATCTCGTTGCTTTATATATTTTTTAATCAGTTTTTACTATCGACGTCGCAGGTGCGTGCGAGTAGCTGGCACGCGATCCATCTTTCCGTATTCTTCCATTTTAGGTGACGAACCACGTTTGGTATGTACCTATATGGTATGTGACAACAAGACGCTGGGAAATTCTACATAATAGGTACCATAATACATAGGTATCTATGTTTAAAAACAAATAAGAAAACACTTTTTATTAATCATTAGGTATTTTCTTTTGTTTTTGTTCTATTGAACGCGGCTGTCAATAGATAATAATTAATGGCCTACATCCTCTTCCTGACGGGTAACGGAAAAGTGGTTTTTGTTTGAAGTTATGGGAATGTGCTTCTTGCTTGATCATCATACATAAATGTAGATTTCCTACAAAATTCTTGTAACAAAGCGAGGCCAAAAATAGGTATTGTTGAATGACATTGTACCTACAAACTATACCTACCTAAGTCTTTTATATTTTTTCGGTTAGAAATGTTATAAAGCAAGCCTAAGCCTAATTCATAAAATGGTGAACCTACAATATGTTTTAAATTGAATCAATGTTGAAATTAGCCACATCTTAAAATAAAATACTTCTTGTTTCGTTTTAAATACACATTTAATTTTATAATTTTTTTTATGTAGGTAATAGGTAGGTAGAGTTCATGATTTTAACCAATAAATTATTTCCCAAAAAAATCAGACAATCTTATTGATCACCACCAACCATTCAGTTGACATTGGAGCAAAACTATCTTTTTTTACTAGTTAACTAATTTACAGATGAATGATCAGAGAAGATATTTCTTTAACATGATGTTATTTGGTCACACTTAGCAAATATTTTTATAAACAATTTTACTATAGTTAGTACTTTACCGCACTCCAAGACACATTTAATCACAATAAACACAATTCACACTGATGACAAACAACTTCACTTGCACTTTTGAAGAAACTTTAATTTTTCTTCACAAGACATCACTATTTTTCCGCCAAAATGCGTCGCGCCATATTGGAAACGTTTTGTTACTGCAGCCGAATTTATGTAAAAACCTCGTGTTTATTTTCTAGAAAACGTTTAGTTAATTTCGTACGTTTAAAATTCTTGCGTTACTACAAAGAACGTTTATTTTTAATTGATTTACCTACCGATAAGTGTTGCATATTGCGGTGCCTGCGGCCGATGCAGACATGAACGTAATGATAGGTCTGAGGAAGCGCCACTCACTTATATAGCATTCGCGTAATGGGTGGCTGAGTTCCAGGACAATTACTTTCTCTGCCAATGCCAATAGCATTGGTGTCCCTTAGGGGTAGAAGCACAGAACTATAAATATAATATAAAAAATATTATAGAATGTGCGAGTGTATACTGATACTACTACAGCATATCTCCGCAGATAATGGCAAACGTTCCATCTTTTGCCATCTTTCGCTTTTATTGTAATCCTTGATAGGTCGAATGACAGCCATAGAACAGGCATTTTAAAAGTATAATTTTAATAATAATGATGATGAATATTTGTTAAATGTTAAACATCTAATTTAACGTATCTCAGATGCATGAGTTCAAAGGTAACTTCAGACCTTTAACAAATTTATTTATTTTATTGAACTAAATATTCCTATCACTACATACAAGCGCAAACTATGTCCCTCCTATCCTGCCCTCTGTAGGTAAACCAGAAAATGCAGCCATAGAGTCCCGATGGCTGCATTTTCTCGTGTACAGTGGGCTGCTGCCGTCGATGCCGTGGATGTGGCGAAGTTTTGGGCCAACAAAATCTAATACACTATCACGCCATCGACACGACGAAGAAGAAGATTATAGACAAGCATTTGTTCATGTGTTCTAGGAGTGTTATACTTAATAAAATTGTTCCGAATTTTATAGTGCCTCAGGTGTCGCTTCGTCCATTTTTATCGAAGTATCTAATCCGAAGAAGGGTAGGTAGGACTTCGTGTAGTCTGTAAGTGGGGACTAGGGACATCTCGATGTTTTACACAATTTGACAACAATCATTAATGTAAAAATCAATTATTTAATCTACGTTTTCAATTTGTCCATAAGAAAATCACATTTTCACCTTATTCTCCAATAAATCAAATCTTACATAGTGGAAATTATAACCAAAACGGATAAGCATTTCTCATATTCATATTTGCGTTTAATTAATTGCGCATGCGTATTGAGTTCCTACGCCTATAACTGTGATCTAAGGATCTAAGTTGTAGCGTCTGTAAGATTTAAAAATTACGATGTCTTCCCGCCAAATCCGTTATCCAACAGTGGATAGTTACGCGCTGAAATATCTGTTATATGCACTTTCCTGCTTCCGTTCTGCCTCACGCACCAAAAGTAAAATTGTGTTGAGACTTTATGCAACCATGTAAATAAAACACGCAATTATTGGTACAGGTGGTTTTCTACTGTGTTTCTCGTATTTTCCACGTAGGTTATTAATTTATTTCATACAAGCATTTCGTACATACCTCTATTAGAATAGGCTAATCCACCCCTTCCGTTGAAAAGGCGTCTTAGAAAGCGTTTTCAACCTTTTTTTGGTCAAGTTTTGGTTTCCTTGAGAGATAAAAGATGTTCGTCAAGAACACCTGAAAAAAAAAAACAGTAAGTAGTATAGGTAAGTTATTTTTTTAGGGAATGATAGCGCGGTTGACAGGGGAGAATGGAAGAATAAACGTGTTGCGCCGACCCCGAGTAACATGAGTCAAGGGCAGGAAGATACTGATGACGAGTATGCAGCCTAAGTAAACATAATGACATAAGTAACCAAAAATCAGGCCAGTGTGGCGTCAAAATATCTTGACCCACAAAACTTAATATAATTATTATAATTACAGCGCAAGCTCTGCTTACCCCTTTTTCCTTCATGTTGGCGTGAAGACGCGCATACACCGCGCGCCGACATCCTGCGCGAGCGCCGCGGAAACCTGTTTGGCTTACCTCACCCCGGACGTCGCGCGCCGCACCGCCTTCCACGGCCCGCTCCAGCCGCAGACGACGCCGACCACCGGACGGTCAACTAGACGCCTTCATCGCGAATCCACGCCGCTTTAGCTCGCCGCCGCGTTCATACTATTTGTCTATCGTAAACTAATTTTCATTCTTGCTATCACATAGGTGATAGCAAGAATGAAAATTAGTTTACAATTTAAAATTAGTTTAGTATCTTAGATTTATATTCTTCCTATCTCTAAATCTTCTCTATTCTCGCTACAACTTCATTTTATACCTCAAAGGGGCAGTTGTAGGCTGGGTGGAGGTGTATTATATTCACCCGAATTTCACCAACTACTTCTCATGTGGGTGAGGGGCGAGCCTTTTGCCATCAATGGGGTAAAAATTCAGGCTCTTGGGATCATCATCATCCTCAGCCCGACTGCTAGGTATACCTAGGTCTTTCTTTTCTTGTACCAATCACCACGCTCCTGAGCCAGCCTCGTTCAAGTTTTTCCCGCGATGACAACAATGTCGTCTGCACATTTCGTCTTCCAGTCCTTGGACGTCATTCTGTCACAGAGAAATATATACGTAAACGTCGAGATACGAAAACGTACGAAGGTCTTCGCTATCGGAAAGCTTATTATGATCTTATGGAACTCAAATGGAGTTGGGCAGTGATGACAGGTGGTCGAAAGTGGTGTCGAAGATCTGGAAAACGGAGCGTCGGTTATCCGACGGCGAGATGAGTAGACGACGTTAATACCATCGCTGGTAGAACCTGGATGAGACTGACACAGGAGCTTGAGGATTGGCATAAGAAAGTAGGTAGAGGCCAGTAGGTAGGTCCAAAATGTGACTTGACGTGCTTTCCGAGGCACGGAGGGTTCTTGGTATGCAAATATGGTCATGATCACCCATCTACAGATCAACCGCGGAATGCGTAGCTAAACCTGATCGATCGACCCGTGCGGCTGTTATTACTTAGCCACTAGCCCCTCTATCAAAATCAAAATCAAAATCAAAAGTCATTTATTCAAACTAGGCTGAGAATCAGCACTTTTCGAACGTCAAAATTACAAAAGACAGTCCCCCAAAACGCCCGCCCTTCACCACTTCCTAGTGCTTTCGCTGGGAAGAAGAAGTGGCGCAACAAACTCCCCAGCAGCACAGCTGTCTGTTCAGTTAGAAAATACTTGACTGAATACAATACAAGGTATGCAAAGTAATTAACATTACAAGACACAGAACACTAAATTAAGTTATTTGCCATATGTCAGCTAGCAACGCCAATATACCAAGAAATACAATAAAAAACTATACGTACTCAAGCAAAAATTAATAAATGAAAATTAAATAAAAGCCTCCAGGTATAAAGGGCGTGACCGCTAACATATTTATGCAATGCTGGGTTCCGTTTACATAGCTTTCGCTTGAAGTCACAAATGATAAACTAGGACCATCGAAGGAAACTAAATAAACAAGTTATTACTAATTATAACAATAATAAAACCATGGTCAGCAAGATGATGCAGCTATGATGCAGTACCTATGATGAATTGATGATGTCATTGATGAAATTGAAAATGATGATGATGATGATGAAATTCCTAATAGAAAAACACTGCGCGACCTGCAGTGCTATTCTATAAAAATCTCACCGTGAGAACTTAGATGAAGTGGGCGGGAAGTTAGCGCTCATTAGGTATTAACACTATTGACACTGCTCACTTCACTTATGATTACACGGTGAGATTCTTACAGAACCTACCGGTTGGAGGTAGGAACACGAAGAATGTATCTTCCTGTTCTTATATCCTGCGATCACCAACCAGTCTGTCGAACGTGGTGATTAATGGTTATTTAGCGAACGTAATAAAGTTTAATATTCAGCAATGGCTTACGATCAGATTTAATGACGCATTTCGTAAACAAAGTCCAGTTAACCACTAGAACATAAGCGGTATTAATCACGCTGTATGATCTACGTTCACACGTCGTTTAATAAATACAAGTACGTAATAGTGTTAACACAGTTCTTACGTTACATACAATATAACTGTTATGTAATTGCTAAATTGCATTAATAAATTAAAATATACTAAATAAAAATCTAAAGTTAACCGCATTGTTATAAAAGGTTCCCAGTGTTTGTTAGTACCTATGCGGTAATGTAGAGGAATGAAATGTAGTTTTTGGAGTTATGAAACTCTTGGGACTGAAGGCAAATTCTCGTAATTAAAAACATTCAAAATCTACTCGTAATGTTCAATAATCAGTGACAAAAACTTGACAAAAATGTAGGGAAATTAGAGGTATTTTTGAAAGATTGGAAGGATTGAAAGGACCAAGGAGGACATAATGAGGAACATTATGATGGAGGTCATAATGTATCAATTTACTGTCGCCTTTACTGTGTTCCGGTTTGAGTCGGATTGCAGATACACGAGACATTTAAGCTTCGTGTCTGGGATGCCAATGTACCTGATATGGGACTGGTAATGCACATGTTACTAAACTTTGACCAGGGTCCGTACTATGACGTGTTAATGCCATCGTTAGTCCGTTGTGAGAAAGAGATAGCGCTATTCATCCTGTAGGTATAGCTGTATCTCTGTCTGACATTGGAACAACGATGGCGTTAACACGTCATAGTACGGACCCTGGACTATTGGGTGGGCGGTATGTTTGCCACTCAACATAAAAGAGTCGTTCCCACTTCGACCAAAGAGCGCAGAGCAGAGGATTCTTTAATGGCATTGAATAATGAACTTTATTATCGATGCCATAAAGTGTCGCCCATGTAGCAGTCAGGTATCTGCGTCGACGTTCGCATAACTTTGCACTTATTGTCTCTCACAATATAGTGTATTATTCAACATCAACAGAAAGTTCTTTGGCTCTGCGCGGAGCTTTACAAGATGTTGTTATATTAACACTTGAAACAAAATGAAAAACATTGGTAAAAATAAAAATACATCACTGTATTTCCTTTAATATCTTAAGTCTATATTTATCATCAGGGAACCTCATTTTCACAATCTGTCTGACTTCCTCGCAGCTGTAGTTTTTAAACTGATCTCTGTCTTTATTCCATAAGTCCGATATCTCCAGCAGTTGGGCTTTTAGCAACTGCGGCAGTTTCGTGAACTTCGACCAAATATTGACCTTTGTTTCAAATTGTATGGGCTCCTGAAAATAATGATACATTTAGGATTAAATGGGTACAATATGTAGGTATAACTGGTTATGCTTTGGTTTCCTAGGAAAGCGGTTCCGTCATATTATACCAGCCGTCATAAAAATCGGTAATTTTCACCAGCAAAAAAGCTCTGTGTTTGGACAGCCGTTATTGTGTGACCATTGACTATTCTTCCTCTCTCCTTCAAATTTAAATTATTTCTGTGCCCGACAGGGTTCATCATTTTTGTTTTTATTATACAACGTGTAACGTTAAATGCGCAAAACCTGAAAATAGTTTGATCAGAATAACGAGCAGAATGAATTGAACCACTTTTTAATACAGGTCACATTTTTCAAAAAATCTTCATTAAAAACGTTGCCGTGTCTATTTATTAATAGGTCAAGCAACCTAATGTCAGCGCGGCGCAGCGGCCCGGTGACGACTCGTCCCTCGATAAAGCGTCGTCGCAGACGCAAGAAACGATCACAATGGCCAGTAAAATTAAAACAGCACATAAAACCTTTACAATATTTGTAATGACTTATTTTCTCTCTGAAATAGGTCAAATGAATTAAAAATCAGTTGGGGTGTGTGAGGTTTTGCGAATAGGGAAGATGCAGATATACTATTTATCAATATTTTGTGACTAAAATGTTAAAAAAAAAACATAAAAGAAGGACCACTGCAACGTTTTTATTTTAGTTTATATTGATTTTTAACAATAATTACGAATTAAAATAGCTTGAAACGGAACGTATTTTAATCCGCCAATCAGCGTCTAGTGACGTCACTCATGTTATGATGACTTATTTAAGGTTGTAGTTGTGAACGTAAACAACTTTTATTGCGGAAATTAATCGCATTTTTTTAATAAAAATGGGTTGGGTTCATAAAAGCAGATCCCAAGAATCTGCCGAAAGTTAATGTTGGTGATCTTCACAGCATCGAATGCCAGTCTAAATAATAAATTGTCATCCCTCTTCGCAGCTTGGAACCACTTTTTTCTCAACTTCGAGTCAGAAGGTCCAGTTAAAAATATTTTATTTGGAAACTTAGTTGAAGTCGATGGACACATTTTCACAAAACACGAATCAACTCGGCTTATTCTCGGCATATTTGTGGCATTGTTATGACAGCCTGTACACAATATTAATCTCAGTTTGAATCATTTTGAACACATTTTTCGAACATATGAAGCAATAGATTAGGAATATGCTTATATTGCTAATCTATTGCTTCAAATGTTCGAAAAATATGTTTGGTCAACAAGGTAAAAAACAAAAATGTTCTTCAACTATCAAAATGAAACCCATTGCTACTGATAGTGTGTTACGCAATTACCTTGCTGAGGTTGATGGATACTTAGTCCATTTTTTTTATAATTTACAGTATCTTACATGTATTTAATAAAAAAATATCTCGAAAGTTGAAAATTACGCAACTATGAAAGCCAGCGACGAACAAATATGGCCAGTGACAGACCGGAGTGACGTCATCGTAACTGTAGATCGTTTTCGCGCGAAAATTTAAACTGTCAGTTTGAAACCGCAATTTTTTCAGTAAATTATAGTATTTAAATGTTTTATTATACTCTTGGTATATTCTACATGAAATTCATTCAAATGAAGGCAAAAATAAAAATATTGCATGTTCTCTATTTAACGTTACACGTTGTATATTTTTTTAATAAAACTTTGCCCCACACTAGGGATTTCTCCTGTATTGTGGGTGCGTTTAGAAACATTTAAAGTCACATACACAAACAGCCAGACCCGGAAGAACTACTTATAGGTCATACTACTTGTAGGTATGTCAAATTAAGATAAGTACTCCATACACAAGTTTAGACGTGATTAAAAAATTGGCTCCTAAAAATACGTCAATTTACGTCAGGTGCCGACTAATTTGTCAGGACTAAACTAATAACAGGTCTTTACATATGAAATTGCCGTTTTGTATGAAAAAAATTAAACGAATTTTTTTCACGTATTTTTTATTTGTACTAATCGAAGTAATCACCCATGCAATCAATGCATCTTTGCCAACGCAGTGGCAGTTTATTGATGGCCTTCTTAAAGAAATCAGCTGGACGGGAGGCAACAAATTCTTCAAAGGCATTTTGTACTGCCTCTCGGGTATTGAATTTTTTTCCCGCCAAGAAGTTATCCAAATTCTGGCAAAAGTAGTAGAGATGACGGAGAGCTTCCAACCCCAGTTCTTGCAACTTGGAGACCGTCTGCTGTGCAGTATGAGGTCGCGCGTTGTCGTGCAGGAGCAGCGGAGACGAGCGATTGACCAATGCTGTTTGGAGATGTGCCAGCTTCTCCATCATTGTGTTCAGTCTTCACAGTACACATCTGCAGTAATGCTCACCCCGTTTGGTAAGCTGTGATGAATCACACCGGCGCTAGACCACCAAACAGTGAGCATCACTTTTCTAGGGGTAAGTTTTCGTTTAGGGCATTGTTTAGGTGCTGAACCAGGATCCAACCAACTTGCTGAGCGCTTGCGGTTATCAAACAGAATCCATTTTTCATCGCAGGTAACAATGCGGTTCAAAATTGCTTCATTTGTGTGTCTGTTGAGCAGTGCAAGGCACGTCTCGACGCGTACTTCGCGCTGGTGATCATTGAGTTCGTGGGGCACCCATTTGTCAAGCTTTTTTACCTTGCCAATTTGACGCAAATGGACCAATATTGTTTTGACGCTAACGTCGAAAGCTGCTGCTAATTCAGCCGTAGATTGTGTATCATCAGCTTCCACAATCGCCTTTAATTTGTCACTGTCGACCAAAGTCTTCGGACGACCGCGAGGTTCATTTTTCAGGTCGAAATTTACAGAACGGAAGCGAGCAAACCAATAACAGGTGGTGCGTTGGTTTGTAGTGTTAGCTCCGTAAACGTCGTTGATTCCATAATTACTCGAATTTTTAACGTAGGTATCCATGATGACGAAAAAGATTGAAATGCGATGAAAATGTGACACTAATCAATAAACAAATGACTACTTTTGGAAACAAAATTCCATGTTTTTTTTTTTAAATAAAATTAATTTGAAATTAGAATTCTTAGCCAAACAAAAATTATTTTGATTTGAAATGGCCAGTACTGCAGAACGGCAATTTCGTAGGTAAAGACCTAATATTTATCTTCTGTCCTTTTCTTAATGAAAAAGAAATAAAAAGATGCATTGAACTTATATTTAATTTTAGTTTATTTTGTAAACAAGGGAATCGGCGCCATTGACTGCTTTCTTAGGAAACCAAAGCTTTACACAGTCTGATTGAAATAACTTGAGGCTACTTCTGAGAAGTTTATCATACAAAACCCAATTCTACTTGGGCTGAACTGGGAATTTAAATAAGACCTAGAAATCGCGCTTGCGACCACAATAAATGCTAAATAATTTATTTCTGTAAGTAGGTTTGTACAAACACTTACAGGTCAACCATATTTTTTTAAACTAGATGGGGTCGGCATTTTTTATCTGACTACTCTGACACGCAAATTAATTAAATTCAACAAGAATAACATTTACAAGTGCTTACAAACTTGAATGAAATAAGCGAATAAAATTCCGTTTCGCTTTCGCGTTTCGCCTCAGTCCCCTCGAAGTTCATCATTACCTACTATAATGAATTTATTTTATATAATAAACACGTAATAACAATAATTATGTAATTGTGTGTGTAAGGGTGCGTTTCCACAGAAGCGGAGCTGGGCGGAGCGGAGCGGAGACGTGTACGAATCGTCCAATCACAGACGAGACGAGTGACGCGATGAGGATGTCAACCATTGTGATTAGTCGATTCCTGCACGTCTCTGCTCCGCTTCGCCCAGCTCCACTTCTGTGGAAACGCACGCTTAAGCGCATGCCACACCGCCAGCTGGCGGGCGGGCGGGCGAGCCGAGTGAGCATCCTTTCACCTCTTTTCATACTTCGGTTCACACCGCGAACTACAGAGATAAGCTACCGAAGTATGAAAAGAGGTGAAACGACGCTCGCTCGGCTCGCCCGCCCGCTCGCCAGCTGGCGGTGTGACCTTCGCTTTAGTGTAAGCATATTTCAAGAGATTTTAAATCTATCTATTTTAAATGACAATCATTTCTTGCTTAGTTCTGAATAAAACCCAGGTAATAAATTATTGTTAGTTAGGTAAGTAAGGTACAGACGCCAGCACATCAAGCTACTACAATCTGTCAAATTTCTTTAATAGCCTCTTTAATATACCTTATCGCTAAAGCATTAGGTTCAAAGTAGATTGGGAAAATTTGACAGTTTCGGGTAGCTTGATGTGCTGGCGTCAGTACAATGAGATCTCGGTTGTTCGATGTCGACCAGTCGATTTTGATTACCTCAAAGCTCAAAACATAATCGTTTGCCGATCAACATAATCCGTACCATGTAAGATTAGATCAACCGTAACCTTAGATCTGTGTCCAAACGGAGGCGCATCCCCTGCGGGATTCCGGACGTAATTCGCTCGCACTGACTGTGTCAACTAACTTGTATAGTGTTTTGGTAAATCTGGCGCGAATAGTATTTCGACATCCTAATCATCAAGTCCATGGGCGAGGGGCCTTAAACGATCGCCGCGCGCAGCAACCCACGAAATAACTCGAAAAAAACTCACCTCAAAAAGTGTAAAAACATCAGCCACAGTACTTTCCACTCTCATCGCCAACATATACACCAGTTCTTCACTGACCGGCTTACTGTCCGCCAGTACTCGCTCCAGCACTGACTGGCACAACGTCTGCACTAGCGTACATACTGACATCTCATACATACGCGCAGGCAGTACATTGAGCCAGCAGGATCTTAGGTCCTTCATTAGGGCTACAGCGTTGTTGATCGCGCAGTCAAATTCCTCGTAAGAATCGTGCGTCCATGCAGTTCCTGCAATTTGAAATTGCTTTTGTTAAGTTTGATCTGTTATTTATATTGATAGGTCCCTTAGGTGTCATAAAGGTGATCGAGCAGCGCAAATAACAGGATGGAACAAAGAATTCGAAAAATACATATCTTTTTATTTTGCAACTTATTTTAATGCAGTTAGAGCTCATATTTAGTTGAAATCGTCACAAGACTTGACACAAACAGTGCTGTAAGGGGGCTTGGATGTGTAAAAGATAATGTGGATTCTCAATCAACCACTAATTTCGAATAGTTAGTAATGAAATGAAGGTCTAAATAACACTTACTAACACTAGCTATAAGATATTAACGTAAACCTGGGTTATCTCCGACCACCCTCCTAATTCCGACCACTTTTTATTTTTGCTGATAACTATCTTTTGGATCATATAATCTAGTTGAGGTTTTTTATAACATATCTTTATATTATATATGTTACGATATTGGAAATAACAAATAGTTAACTTGCATGTGTTTAATTTGCTATAATGATAAAGAGTAAAAATCCTTTTTAGAGTTTTGATTTTTAGCACTTTTTAAATAATTTTCAAGCTTAAGGATTTTTAAAGGAAGCTTAAGGAGTTAAATTTATTAGTCACTAGCGACCCGCCCCGGCTTCGCACGGGTGCAATGGAGAAACACTGATAATTTTAGAGCCATCATTTCTCGTAAAAAAGGTAGGATAAAAAATGGTTATTGTGGGTTATCCCTAAGAGATAGACATATGCCATCGCGGACTTTTTTGTAGACCTTTTTAAGGTGTACAATACTGTAGTACATTATTTTGATCTATCTCGACGGGGTCAGCCAGCGTTTACAATGTAAGCGCAAAAAAATGTGTTTATTTACGACATCAAATTAGAAACCTCTAAAATTATCAGTGTTTCTCTACTATATTATGCATGTATTATACATATAAACCTTCCTCTTGAATCACTCTATCTATTAAAAAAACCCGCATCAAAATCCGTTGCGCGGTTTTAAAGATCTAAGCATATATAGGGACAGACAGACAGGGAAGCGACTTTGTTTTATACTATGTTGATTTTGAGCTAGGCTTAGCAGTGGTCGGTAATCGGAAGTTAGAATCTTGATGGTCGGAAATACACCTATGCGACCATCTTGAGAATCTTCATTTATAATGAATTTTTAAAAGTATTCTTCATATGAAAAAAAATTGTGAGACTTGTTTTTAGGGATTCTAAAAGTGTTTTACTTCAGAAATCCGTTTTTAGGAATTAATTTTGTAGCACAGTCTTCATGCATTGAGAAATTTAAACGACGTAGAAGTTTGGTGGTCGGATATAGGCAGGTTTACATTACTAACATTATGAATCTTTGTTGTCCGAGTAAAAAAAAAATTATTTGATTTTGATTTAAATCTATGTATTATCCAACGAAGAATTAACCCTACCTATACTAGGGCCATTACCAATGCAATGTTAGAGTAATAAATCATTATGTCAATAAAAATAACATGTTACGAGAGGTCCAAAAAAAAATGATTTATAACTCTTTACTTTGCAGAGTATAATTCTAATTTTATATGCACACAGAAAAAAAAATACAAATAATGTCGCAAACACTGCATATTTACCATTAGCCTCAATACTCTGCATGATGCTACTTTTCTGGTTCTGTAAATACAGGGATATCTTCTCAAGTCCCAACACCCTGAGGTCTTGGATACACTCCAGTAGCACCACTGTGAGCTGATCAGCCAGGGTCCTGGGTAAACTGTTGCACCATGGAGGTCCGAGTAGACCATGGGCTAAATAGAAGCAGTTGTTGAAGAATAGAGCTGGAAATATAATTATTTAAAGATGATGAAAGTTTTCTTCTGTTTCTGCCATAATTTGGAAGTTGCGGAATTTAGTTTATTAGCAGTATTACAACTTGCAGGATGTACAACAAGAATTAATAAGTGACTATTGATTGTCATTTGTTTTCATTTGCGGAGAGATACCTTTCAGAAAACTTATAGTTGTTGTCAACCACTGAATACTCAGTATAATATTATAGAGGTGTATTTTGAAAAAGGGCAGGCAGAACTGTATGGTGGCTTAGGTCTGATGTGATCAGACAGACACATAACCATCCAAACTCCAGGATACCACTGAAAAATAAGAATAAATTATAAAAAATTGTGTTCTTACCAATTTCAGCAGGACAGCACTCCAAATTAACTTTAAACTTCTTTGGAACCAAACTCTGATACATAACAGCTATATCCTTTATATAACCAACCAGCTGTGTACTGTACTTCTCCGGTAACTTCGCACTCTCCTCCAAATGTTCCACAATCAATGACATGATAGCTTTCACATTTTGTGATATTACACATTTTGGAAGGAACAGAGGCTTATTTATATTCCAAACAACATTGTTGTCCGTTACATCTAATATGGAATCATTTTCGTTATTTGGTTCAGAGCCAACAGTAATAATACCATGAGATAGACTTTCTTTTAGCAGAATTCGGACATCAGAAAGTAATTTGTCACATTTCTTGTTATACAAAACGCATTCAGTGTCATCTATGTATTTATTCAAAGGTGATTCATCAGCTTTTACGAATTTCAAGTAAATTAGAAACTTGTTGAATGAATCCAATTCAATAACAATGTTTTTATAATTCTGGTAGCTGCTGTCACAAGACGGTAAGTTCATCCTAATACAGTCTTCAATAATTTTGTTGAAGAATTTCTGGCGGATTGTCTCAGCAAAGATTTCTATGAAAGTGTTCTCACTTTCAAATTGCGAGCCCAACGTTGAGTGTAGAAATTCAAAAATAGCGGTCAAATTATTAAAAATTGTTTGGTAATCAGGTTTCTTGGGGTTGTTTAGATTAATTTTGATGTTGAAAACAATAGCTCCGGTGTGATCTTCTGTGAATATATCACAGTTATGCCTAATAACATTGTGAAGAAGGTTATTTATAAAGAAATGTGAGAACAGACCAAGTTCTGCATGCATTCTCTCGGTAGCATATAAGGTTTTCAATATTTTCTGAAGCAGGAAGGGGTCACTTAGTTGAACAGACAGCGAGTAGGTTAAGAATTGAAGACCTTTTTTCTCAGACCATGTGAAGATGTCCTCCCATTCAACACTCAACTGGGCAATATACAAGGCCAGTTGGTTCTCTGCCTGTGCATTGATGGTCGTTAAAGCCTTCGCCATATTTCCTTCGAATTTCAAATTCTTCAATTCCTTTTTTAGTTTTTTTACTGCTAGCATAGCATCACTATAGTTATATCTACCGAATTCATGATTTGCTTTCTCTAAAATACGTTTACCATCAACAACAATGCATAAATTCTTGAGAATATCTAACGATTTGTTTAATTTTGAACAATGGCTTCTAAATTCTTCATCACTCACTTCGTATCTTTCTTGTAAAGTTTTTATGTCTTCAACGCATTTTGAATGATCAGAGATTATATTCGCCTTTCGATTGTTATAGTTTAGTTGTTCTAAGCTCTTTGTTATAGTAAAATTAACGTAAGTATCGATAACTGTTTGTTGTAAAGCCCAAGATAGTAGTTGCACTCGTTCAGTTATGTCTTTTATAATGGGCAATACTTGATCACGACTTTTCTTCAAGTCCTGGGTACTCACTTTGTCGGCTTCTTGCAGAACAGCACTTAATAAACTCATGTTAGTTAATTTAATTACTGCGATAATTAAAAATAACTTTTGTTTTTCGGTTAATTACGTGCGATTCAAATTCAAAAATTGAACTTTTTTTGACATTAGTGACATTAGACGTCTTGACATTTACATTTACGTCACAGGACTGGTGACAACTTTGCGTTTCATTGTCACTTTAAGGTATGGTTAAGGTTGAAGTGAGTTAATGATGATGCTGATTATAATATTGTGTTGATGGTGGAGCATACAAAAGCTTTTTATTAAAAATAGCGCATGACTATTTATAATTAAATGATTGAATTATTTCACTTAGGGAGAACTTGCTCTCAAAATTTTAAAAGATTCAACTCATACGAGTGGCTAAAATAGTTAAATAGCATTTAGCAAATTGGCGCTCATTTGGCCAGTTAGCTTTACTTTTTGCTGTTGCAGATTATGGAAATTAGATGTAAATAAACTGTTTGGAGGACTGTATCCTTAACTGGTTGGTTGTCGTCGTTTGTTTAATCAATTGAACAAAATTGGCATTACTGTGTGTTCACTACAGCACCGTAGTCGACAATAAGTGATCCAAAAAGTAGCCAAAAAATTGCCACAATGAACGAATGTGAAATAGAATGTTTGAAAAATGAATTGGAACATGAGAAAACTTGTAGGTCAGTAAATTAAGACCCATAAAAGTAGTGGTACTTTAGTTAAAAAAACGCTTGCACAGACTTCACGTAGAAGATTTTTGTAATTATTTAATAACTTTATTTTTGTGATTCCGTTGAAAATGTTGTTATAATAAATTATGTATCTCGAGTAGTTACCCTATATTGTAGGTAATGCTGCAGAATATATAGTTATACCTATACACGTAGTACCTCTTAACTACTTGATTATGCGACCCATACTCAACCTACTTAATATCGCCCTTATTCTAATGGGTCAAGGCTATGAACACCCAGTTCACTGAGTTTACCAACCTACTTTTTGCATGTGAACCAAAAATGATTAACTTCTCTCTTAGCCTCGAGTAACTGATTCCTAAACTCAAATGATGGGATCTAAAACGTGTTTGAAGGCGCTTTATAACTTCGACCCCCTTTCGTTTACTTAAATTTCGTCAAGTAATGCTCTATAGTCTTAAATTAATACATTCTCGTTCACATCTTGAGCTGTAGGTAATCTCTTCAACGAGGATAATATTATTTATAGTTTTGCTTAGATTATAGATGTCGCTAGTGGACGGCATTGTCCCAAGCAGTGTGTATAACAACCAAAATTAGGTCAACGGGGTTGACTACTTCGCCTTAACCCAGTGGGACGGTTATGGACTGATTATGTAATAGCCCACAGTCCAGATTAGTATATTCCCTTTGTGAAAGATCTCGGCCGGGGAAGTAGGTAAAGACGCTAGCACATCAATCTACCCGAAACTGTCTTTTCTCAATAAATTTTGAGTCTAATGCTTTAGCGATGAAGTTGAAAATCTATTAAAGAAATTTGACAGATTGTAGTAGCTTGATGTGCTGGTGTCTGATAATACTGTACCTACAGTACTAACTAACTACTCCCATTCGTGTCATCAATTGAATAGGAATTAACTAACTCCTAACTCATAAAATATGTTCAAACCTTTATCCACGCAGAGAAACAGCAGCCTGGCAGAACGGGGAACTGGAGAAACAGATAGTACTGGTTCAGGATGAACTGCGCAACACTGACTACACCTGGGACCATGACGACGACCTGATGAAGGAGAGCGCAAGACACAAGGTGTATCAGGACACCATAGAAACGTTGAGGCAACAACTGCCAGCCTTGAAGGACAAGATTAAAAACGCTAAGATTTGCGGGTTGGGTAAGTAAGATGGTACCTACTTTTCAGCCAACTGTGAATACTGTGATCTTTCTGCTTGTCTCTGCAACTAGTTTCGGGGTCGACTTGCGACTACGCTTCGTGAGCAGAGAAGCGGGGTAATTGCATAACACACTATCAGTAGCAATAGCTTTCATTTTGACAGTTCAAACGACATTCATTGCGTTATTTACGTTGTTGAGCAGATAATAGAAATTTTCGAACATATGAAGCAATGGATTAGCAATATCCTTCAAAATGATTCAGTATGAGATTGATAGAGTGTGTTACGCAATTAGGATGCAGTAATGACTCCGTCGAACCTAGCAGAGCAGGCAGACCGAAAATAATTCATTAACCTTGTAAAATCGTAATATTTCTTGAATGACTTACTAACTACGTATGTTATAATTTGACTGAATACCTAATGATGAAACTAGGCGACTGGCGAAGCCCAGCCTAGTAGGGCGTTTGTTTTAAATCGTTTAATCACAACATTGTTTTTCATATTCCAGATTGCAAATTGAAACACGATGACCTCAATATAAATCTGGATATTCTTACACCGGTAAGTCGCCTCACACAGTGCCCACGTGCCCACTCATAGCAATGTCTGATCCTTTTCCCATTTCAGACTTTTTTAGCGTTTATGTCTTGCGACAGTTGAGTTATTACATTGTAGGTACTTAGTGGCCCAGTCAATTCTTGAAAGAATAGAAACATATTTATTTATGTGGGAAATGAAATGCCGGGATGATAGATAAGAACTATTTTTTTATTTAAATTGTCTTTAACTGCTCCTAATCCTAAGCAGGGCTTGGAACCGGTACTAGAAGTACCTAAAGGTTCTGTGCCGGTACTTAGCGATTCATGCCATTTCAGTACCAGAGTACCGGCTCCAGACGAGTACCGGTACAGAACCTGTACTTTTGGTACCTACCGGTTCCAAGCCCGGCTAGTAGCAAGTTATCGATCAATACAAGTACATACAGTGCCTTCAAAAGTTAGTTGACATTTTTCCGCTTCAGCCGTGACACCACATTATGATTAAAAAATAATGAGGTACTCCTAAGGAATTACTTGATTATTTTTTATGATAAATCTTAGTTGAATTAACCATTAAAATCGTTACAGCAGTTCAAACATTTAGATCACAAGAATTTTAAATCATAAGGTGTTTATGTTTTCCGCTGACGCGGAAAAATGTCAACTAACTTTTGGAGCCATTCACAGGCAGAACTGATGCGGACGGTGAAGAGATTTGAGCGTCTCAAAACCGACTTGATAAGCACTCTGCGAAGCAAAGAATGGCGCTTGGACTCGGAATCTAAGGTACTTATGAACTAGCCGCAATTAGTGTGATGAGATCCTGCAGATGCTCATGTTGCTTGCTATGAGATTGATGTTTAGCTTAACGATTACCTTAACGCCTCATGCAAGTGTCAACCCGGCTGTTAAAACGGTATCAGCAGTTAGCCGATGTTCGCGCAGATGTAAAAATATCGCGGACGGATTATATCGCGCACTGGATTTTCAACTCTCGGTGTAGAGCCGAGCATTGAAATCCAACAGAGCGTTATCGCGATCGCAGCGCGTTAAAAAACACACTGTTGACTTTTCAGCTGTCGGCGCTAGCAGTCCGTTGAAAATACAGTGCGCGAAAAACGCGCCCGTGCTTTCCAGGGCTTATAAAATTGGGCATGTATTGTACACTTGCACGGTTATCACAAATGGAATCATTTCCAGTTGAGTATTGTTTACTAAAAAATGGAAAAGATGTCAAGTCAAGTGTTAGCCTTGCGAGTTTAAATTTGTTTCTAGATAGTGAAAATATAATTAGAGTGGGAGGTAGAATAAAGAATTCACCTGATTTTAATTATAGTAAAAAACACCCGAATCTTTTGTCTTCTGAACATCACTTTACACTTTTATTGTTTAGGCACGAACATAACCAATCTATGCACTGCGGACTTCAAGCGTTACTATATCGTTTGCGCGAGAATTGGTGGCCACTGTCAGGTAGAAACCTAGCTAAGAAGGTGACGCAACAATGTGTGGTCTGTAAGCGCATTCGAGGTAAAACATTAACCCCACTCATGGGCAACTTGCCCAAAGAACGGGTAACCGCTAGTTTTCCTTTCTTTCGCACAGGTGTAGACTACGCAGGGCCGGTGTTAAACGAGTATGTTGGGAAGTGCCGATTTTCTTTTGTATTAATTCCTGCCGTTTATAAAAACAATGCTCTGTAAATTAAAAAAAGAAAATCTGATTAAGTAAGACTTGTCGTATTTCAGTTGTTCGTGAGAGTGAACGACCAAAGAACTTACTTGCAAAACGAGCTGATGATATGCCAGAACAATATCATGAGATTACAGAAGAATAGCACCTACTGGCAGTAAGTATTAAGGCAAATAGTAACCAAGCCAAAGTAGGGAGTTCTATTCTAGGGAAGCTTGTAAGCCCCTATGATATCTTTGGTACGATTAGGGTATCTTTGGTACCCTGCCTGCCTATTGCTACCGCCAAGCAACTTGTATTCTGATTTGCAGGGGAACACAATCTCTCTCTAGTGGAAGATATGTCAGATTTCTATTCGTAGCAATAAGTTCGCATTTTGGCAAGCAGCGGTGCCAAACATTACAAAATGTTGCCCCTTATTACTTGCACTTTGTTATATTAGTGAACACCACAGCTTACAACTAACATGGAGTGATAACTAAACAACTTTAAACGATTTTTTTCACCTATGCCTTTCTCGAAACGTATACATTTGTTGCATAACACTACAGGACTCCTTGGTAAATTTCTTATATATTTTTTTGATAAAATGGGACTACAGTTCAGATTTGATTCGTTCTTATTCCTACTGGTATTACGTTCCAGGAATGTTGCCAGAAAGCAGGACGAGCGAGTGCTGGACCCAAAGCGAGGACATATAAAGAAGATTGTAGGCAACGAGCGGCTCGCACCTATTGCTACATAAACAAACATTACTTTATACACCCGTAGAGTTTATTTTCTTACACAGAAGGAAACGGGAATCATATTATAGTTACAGTTTAGAGTAGTGAACTGTGATCCTTCATAAAATATTGGTATCGACGGATAAAGAAACCTAGGCACACCATTCACTAGGCTACACTTTCTATTCCACGGTCATCAATTATTTAAAAACTATTTCACTGTGCCATATATAAACGCATCAAAAAGAGAGCCATATAGGAGTGAAACAAATTAGTTATTTTGTAGATTTCTCAAATTTACGTAGCAATATAGGTCGCAATTGCCAGCTGCTCTAACGCTCCAGAAAATGATAACGTATAAGTATAGTACTCGCGCGACGCGTTGCAAATGACAAAAAATCCGAACTTTTCTGAAACTTGATGTGCCACGATTTACGCGGGTGCCATATTTTATTTTATTACGAGCACTCCATTTACTCACTAATCAGTGGCTTTGTATGCATGAAAGAAAATGAATGTAGATACTTATTATACACAGAGTTTCTTATAAATCGTGTGACTTAGATTAATGTACGTAGTAAAATGTATTGACTGCAAACTAATGAATTATATCCATATTTTACAAATGTCTATAAAATATAAGAGAAAAATATTCACATATTAATTGTAAGTTACACGTAGAATAAAAATAAATATTACAAAATTACAATAGTCTTTTATTTCTATTCGAAGATTTTCACAAAATAATTTAATTCATTAGATAGGTACTAAATTCTAAATAATATTTGGAACACAATGGCACAATTAAAAAAAAAAGAATTGGAAAAAATATTTTGAAGTAATGATACAAATTGTTAAGTATTCCTGATGGGTTTCTTGTACCTGGTCGGGAAGTCTATGGTGGTACTTAGATAGTCTGCTTCCAGCTCTCCGAGCGGTCTCCGGTATAACGCGGCTGAAAAAGCAAGAAGGTAGTAAAAAAAAATTGATATTGTTTTAATTTTGTTGTTCTGATTAAGAGACTAATCTGAATCAAATAAGGTTTGCACGCGCCACATATCACTAAATACCTTAACCGATAATTACTGTCCTTGCCATAGTTGATGTTGATTGGCACAGATGGTTTGAATCTTTTAAAAAATTGCTAATATGTATTACAGATTCCCCAAGAAAATTATGCGCTTCGGGAATTTTCGTCTATCTTCGGAAATACGGATGCGCGGTGAAGAGACTTAATATAAAGCTGTTACAATCACCTACAACCATGAAAGTAGGTACTTGCTTTTTTGTCCATGATCACGAAATTATAGATTTTCAATTTTATACTTTTCCAAAAAGTTTTTGAGTAACAGACGACGATCTGCTAACGAAGTAGGTAATCCGACAGAGAGAAAATTTCATACAATCGCGCGGCAACCTTAAAAATTTTGCCTCTGTGAGAGGTTATTCTGTGGCGCGACGTTCGTACTGATTCCGAAAAAGGAATATTAACGAAGTGCATATTTTTTCTGGTTCAACTGTACCTAATTGATTTATGGTGCAAGCGGGATAGCGTATGGAATTGAGACGAATCAAAATCAAATTCGAATGCACAGTTCGCTTGGTACTCACGCGTAACACAGTGGTGTTTGTCCACGTGTAGTCTCAGATGTCGCGGACACGCGCACACGTACCCGCCGGCCGTGTTGACGCACGAGTGCGAACACCCGTCCGTCTCCAACTCGCACTCGTTTACATCTGTGAATAATCATTTATGTAAGTAATTTACGTTTAAATGATGGGAATATGACATAGGGAAGATCGGCTAGTAAACTTTTACTAGACTGAAGGAAAAGGGAAAATTGGAAAAGATTGGAGTAGGCTTTTAACAAAAGGCACATGGAGAATTAACGCTGAAAAGTTATGTTTTTAAATTGTTCACTGTTACTCGAAATAAGCCAAGCAATAAATAAATATGTATATGGCATTAGGGGCTTGTGGCTAAGTAATAAGAGCCACACAGGTCGATCGATCAGGTTAAGCTACGCTTGCCGCGGTTGGTCCGTGGATGGGTGACCATCTTCACATACCAAGACCCCTCCGTGCCTCTGAAAGCACGTTAAACCGTTGGTCCCGCCTGTCATTCGAGAATCTTTGACAGTCGTTACGGGTCGTCAGAAGCCCGATTATCTGACAACCAGTCTTACCAGTAGCCTGTATGTGGAGGTCAGATAGGCAGTCGCTCCATGTAAAATACTGGTATTCAGCTGTATCCGGTTAGACCGGAAGCCGACCGCAACATAGTTGGGAAAAGGCTAGGCAGATGATGTGTATGGCACTTACGATACGACATTAAATGATTTAAAAAAATACTTTTATCCTATGTCTACTACTCACCCAGACATCTCTGTCCGGCCGCTAGTGACAGGTACCCGGGTGAACACTGACAGCGGTACGCGCCCTGTGTGTTCACGCACAGCTGCGTCGAGTGACACCGATTCGTCTCTATTAAGCACTCATCCACATCTGTAAAACCGAAAATTCACATGAAACATTGTGCTCTCAAAATTATGATATGGAAAACAGTGGCTTTAGGACCGATTTCCTTGTTCACAAACTAAACTTTTAAGTTCAGTGCATCTTTTTCTTTCTACTTCATTAAGAAAAGGACAGAAGATAAATATTAGTTTAGTCTTGTCAAATTAAGATACTCCATAGACAAATATAGACGTGATAAAAAAATTGGCTACTAAAAATACGTCAGGTGCTGACTAATTTGACAGGACTTAACGAATATTTATCTTCTGTCCTATTCTTAATGATACAGAAAGAAAAAGATGCACTGAACTTAAATTAAGTTTATTTTGTGAACCGTTGTGACCAAAATTTTTGACTTTTTATCAATGCAAAGTAAAAGTGTACGAAGCAAAAGTAAGATTCTCGAAAGACATCCACTGATTGTTACAACGCCCAGGACATATCGAGAAGATTCCTCAGACTTCCATCAGGTCATAAGTTCACATTATATCACGCGGTATCGAATTCAAACACTAAGTACATATTTACAGGTACCTTTGAACTGTGGTTCGGTCAGTCAGAAAGATGAAGCAAGCGATCTTTGGACATAGCAACCGCACATCGCCCAATAATACATACATTTTCTAAGAACTTACCATCGCATGACTTAGCAGTCTTGTTGTGCCTATATCCGGGGTCACACGGACCCCTGTCACTGTGGTCGAGGTTCTCCGTCACACTCACGTCGTAAAACACCGTTGTAGATTGTGATCCTGAAAATGCAACCTTATATCAGTCGTATAAGAGTAATAGACGTGTCTTTGTTAAAAATTTATATACTATCGGAAAAGTTAAGGAAGTGCTAACATTAAAGAACAGAGAAAAAGCAAAAAACTCAAAATGTCTCGATATCTTACTTAGAACTCCGTACGTGTACGAACTAGTCATCGTGAGATAATTTGTGTGTTTATATTACTTACAATAAAAGTTTGGGTAATTCACAAAAGGTTGCATTTCAATTAGTAGCGCTATGCTACGCATCGAGCTACGGCGTAGCTTGCTACGTGCTACGGTTGCGCATGTCCACGTCTACGAGATTTTTACGGGAGCTCTCATATACAGTACGGCCGATGAATCGTGGCCGATCCGATCTGCGCATACGGCAGCGTAATAACATTTTTAGGGTTCCGTAACCAAAGGGGAAAACGGGACCCTATTACTAAGACTCCACTGTCCGTCCGTCCATCCGTCCGTCTGTCACCAGGCTGTATCTCATGAACCGTGATAGTTAGACAGTTGAAATTGTTACAGATGATGTATTTCTGTTGCCGCTATGACAAAAAAAAAACTAAAAAACAGAATAAAATAAATATTTAAGGGGACTCCCATAAAACAAACGTGACTTTTTGCCGTTTTTATAGATAATGATACGGAACCCTTCGTGCGCGAATCTGACTCGCACTTGGCCGGTTTTTAGGAACCAGCAGCGAGAGAACATGCGCTAAAGTTCGGAGAGCCTGTGTTCAGACTAGCCATGATTCATCGGCCGTATTTTAAGATAAATTCAAGACCGTTTTTTATTTCGAAAACATTTAGGATATTCTAGAGCACTAAAGCCCCAACACGATGCAAGTTTCTTGCCTGTGGTCCACAATAAAATTGAAGTAAAAAATGCCTGTGCATACTTCAATTCTTGCTTCAACTTATGGTATGCCACAGGCAATCAAATTGTATCGTGTAAGTGAAACTTATGCGAGGAACATAGGTTGTTTACCTGATGAATCGTAAAATTCTTCAACGTCCGGTGAGAAATGTGAGTTTATCATCTCTGGCTGCATCTCAAATGTTGCGTCGGGTAAGTAAGAGTCCTGCAAAGATCATTCGGTGTTTTTAAATCTTTTGTCCGCTGTTTGTATGTATGTACCAAAATAGTTTTGACTATTAACAAAAGTATCGAGACGAGAAGAACTCGCAAGATCGTTTTTTATACCTAAAACATTGCAAGTTGAGATGTACGGCCTTTGCATACATATGCGATAAAAGCAATCGCGGTTGTTTTACTAGTATTTATTGAAGAGTTCCGTTGTCTGTCTCCGAAACTCATCACTAGATCTTTACGAAATTTAAATGGGACCATTACGGAATAAAACTCTATCGAACAAAAAAAAAAGAATTTTGCAAATCCGTCCATATATGACGGAGTTATGTCCGAACATACATAAAAAATATATATGTATATACAACGTGTCACGTTAAATGCGCAAAACCTGAAAATAGTTTCATCAGAATAACGAGCAGAATTAATGGAACCACTTTTTAATATAGGTCACATTTTTCAAAAAATCTTCATTGAAAACGTTGCCGTGTCTATTTATTAATAGGTCAAGCAAGCCAATGTCAGCGCGGCGCAGTGGCCCGGTGACAACTCCTCCCTCGATAAAGCGTCGTCGCAGACGCAAGAAACGACCAGAATGGCCAGTAAAACTAAAACAGCACATAAAACATTTACAATTTTCTCTCTGAAATAGGTTAATTGAATTAAAAATAAGTTGGGATGTCTGAGGTTTTGCCCATTTAACGTTACACGGTGTATGTATATATAAACATCCGAATTGATAACCTCCTCCTTTTTGAAGTCGGTTAAAAATGAAATGCTGTTTGTTGGTAAATACACTACTGTTGGTACACTTGAGAACGGCTGAACCGATTTGGCAAATTTTCTCTTAAAATGTTCGTATTAGTCTGAATTAGGTTTGTTATGGAAAGAAAAATGGAAAAGTTTCCCGGAAAATTTTAAAATTCTGGAATAACTAAACGCTTTTTTTCCATGGGTCTTTTGTATGAACTATTGTTTGGACAGAACAACATCACTGGGGCCAGTTAGTACAAAAATAAATATACTCACATCATCGCCGTTATCTTCTCTGCTGTCAAAAACGTCGTTATCAGCTGTATTGGAGGCGGGATTACACAGGGGAAGATCAGCACATTTCTTGATCTAAAAAGAAAATGTATTTATCAAATGTCCAACTCTAAGGATGCTATTTAAACGCTTAACAAAAATGGAGATTCGTATTCAGGGAACTAGCAACTACTTTTAAATAATGCTGTGATTGTTTTAAGTAGTCAAGTCTTTACATCACTTTTGTTTGACTGTAGAATACAATAGAACATTAAAAAAAAAAAAAAACCGGTCAGCCGCGAGTCGGATTCGCGCACGAAGGGTTCCGTGCCATTATCTATAAAAACGGCAAAAAAATCACGTCTGTTGTATAGGGGGCTCCCATACAACAGACATGATTTTTTTGCCTTAAATATTTATTTTATTCTGTTTTTTAGTATTTCTTGTTATAGCGGCAACAGAAATATAATGAGATACAGCCTGGTGACAGACGGACGGACGGACAGTGGAGCGGGAGTAATAGGATTCCGTTTTTCCCTTTGGGTACGGAACCCTAAAAAGGAAAAAAAAGAAGGAAATGTTCACAAAAAAAAAAAACAGACCGGAGTCTGGATTTGTGCCCTGTTGATAGCAATATGCGCGCCTCCTATTACATGGGACTTGGAATTGCGTTAAAATCGTAGCGACGAGTCATAGTTTACCTGTACGTTATCCCCATCGCACTTGGCCCTAGTCTTGCAGCGCCTGGTCCGCGCCTGTGTGCCGACGCCGCACGTCGCCGAACACTCTGACCAGTGCGACCACATCGACCAACGGGGCTTGGACTCGTCCACCTTAAACGTTATTTACAGTCATCATCTGCCTAGCCTTTTCCCAACTATGTTGGGGTCGGCTTCCAGTCTAACCAGATGCAGCTGAATACCAGTATTTTACATGGAGCGACTGCCTATCTGACCTCCACAACCCAGTTACTGGGCAATACGATACCCCTAGGTAAGACTGGTTCTCAGACTTTCGGGCTTCTGACTACCCGTAACGACTGTCAAAGATCTACGAATGACAGCCGGGACCAACGGCTTAACGTGCTTTCCGAGGCACGCAGGGGTCTCGGTATGTAAAGATGGTCACCCATCCACAGACCAACCGCGGCAAGCGTAGCTTAACCTGATCGATCGACCTGTGCGGCTCTTATTATTTAGCCACGGGCCCCTCGTCAAACGTTATTTACAGACAACTGCATATTTTATATTGGGTAACCAATTATAAGTTACTAGCTAGCCCGGCCCCTGTGTCGCACGGGTGAGATCTACTGATGTAGCGACATGTCAAAACCTGTCATGACAAATCCTGAAAGCCATAGCTAGAGATGTGCGTGCGCCTGTGTTGAGGCATTTCGTTCGTCTGGTGATATTTTAGGGAGGTTTCTCCCTGTTGGTTATCTGGACGGGGCGGGGTGTCTCAGCACAGGGGCATTTATGTTTTGTGATTTGTGATGTCCATGGTGAGTGTTGTCCTTTGTTATTGTATTTAAGTAGGTACTAACAATAGTTTCTAAGTTTTTGTATACTAACCGGTGGATCTAGTTGTCCCAAAATAAATAATTTTGAATTTGAAAACAACTGTACTAAGGTGGGTGTACCATGGAAGGCCACTCTAACAAATAAACAGTTATTATTCGTTTATTTACTGGATAAATGAAACTAACAAATACATATTCAAGTAATACTTTGTTTTATTACGTAACATATAAACCACTTTTTTGAATTGTAGATTTAATCAATATTGATTGAACTTAAGTTTCATTGAACTCTTCCAAATGGCCTTGCTAGGAACAAGGCTCCTTAGAAGGCCATTATAATAAATCAGTCATTTAACACTAAAATTTACTGAATAGCAATTAAATTTACAATAAAAAGAAGTGGTTTATATGTTGCGTAATAAAACAAAGTATTACTTAAATATTTGTCAGTTTCATTTATCCGATAAATAAACGAATAACTGTAATAACTGTTTATTTGTTGAGTGGCCTTCCATGGTACCCTCACCTTATTTTAACGTCTTTGATTCCCGATATCGAAGAAGCGAGGGACCGTACTGCCAAAATAGTAGAGCGAGCGATTCGCCGCCACGTCTGTGATTTCCAGTTCGATGGATGTTTTTGTAAATAGAAGGAATTCGTCATCACATGGCAATAACTACGAAATTTTAATGATTGGCCTTCGAAGGAGCATGGCCTTCCATGGTCCACCCACCTTATTTTTAAGATTTTATACACATAAACCTTCCAGACTAAATTCTCTTTTTTTATTGAAAACGGGCCAGTTCTTGACCTCGATCACGCTTGATGGAAAGCGATGGATGAGGTCTATGATGGGACGAGCGTGCCCAGAAGATGCCTATACAAAAGAGTGTCCGTGGAGTTTCTTGCCCGTTCTTCTCCATAGGAACCAACTACGCTTTAGAATGGGCAACTAGCTTCATCTTTCTGACTTGAAATGTTGCGTGTGGGGATGTTGTAAAATCTTGTGTAGCTTTGTTTGTGGTAACGAGACAGTAAAAAAAAGAAAAAGGTATTTATTTTCTTTAAAAATAAGTAGGTATGTACTTACATCACAGGGAGGCATGTGACATTTCCTTTTATCGACTGTAGGGCCCTTACACGCAGACTCGTCTAGAATGATCTTCTCTGATTTTGAAGAACTGTCTGAAAACATAGTATACTTTTACAGCCAAAGTTTTAAATTTGGGTTATAGCTTTTTAGGACAACACCTATGGACTCAGAATTTACCCTTGTTGGTTATAGCTTTTTTAGGACAGCACCTATGGAATCAGAATTTACCTTGTGGGTTATAGATTTTTTAGGACAGCACCTATTTAATCAGAATTTACCCTTGTGGGTTATAGATTTTTTAGGACAACACCTATGGACTCAGAATTTACCCTTGTGGGTTATAGCTTTTTTAGGACAGCACCTATGGACTCAGAACTCACCCTAGTGTATTATAGCTTTTTTAGGACAGCACCTATGGAATCAGAATTTACCCTTGTGGGTTATAGATTTTTTAGGACAGCACCTATGGATTCAGAATTTACACTGGTGGGTTATAGATTTTTTAGGACAGCACCTATGGATTCAGAATTTACCCTTGTGTGTTATAGCTTTTTTTAGGACAGCACCTATGGAATCAGAATTTACCCTTGTGGGTTATAGATTTTTTAGGACAGCACCTATGGATTCAGAATTTACACTGGTGGGTTATAGATTTTTTAGGACAGCACCTATGGATTCAGAATTTACCCTTGTGTGTTATAGCTTTTTTTAGGAAAGCACCTATGGACTCAGAATTTACCCTTGTGGTTATAGCTTTTTTAAGACAGCACCTATGGACTCAGAACTTACCCTTGTAGGGTGTACCCCCAGACAAAAGGTGATTGAAAGATAAAATTTGCCCTCAAAGTATGAAACTTTTCATACATTTTATAACAGACATTACTTTAGCAAAAGGGTTTAAAAAAAAAAAACATTGGCATGTTGTTTACTTATTACTGACTGCTGTTTGGCTAAGTAATAACAGCCACACGGTCACACGGGCCAGACGGATTGATTGATCTGGTTCAGCTACGCTTGCCACGGTTAGTCCGTGGATGGGTGACCATCTTTACATATCAATTTTATATACCCTTCCTTGCCTCGGAAAGCACGTTGAGCCGTTGATCCCGGCTGTCATTCGTAGATCTTTCACAGAACAGTTGTTACGGGTCATCAGAAAATCTGACAACTAGTCTTACCAAGGGTTATCGTATTACCTAGTAACTGGGTTGTGGAGGTCAGATAGGCAGTCGCTCCATGTAAAATACTGGTATTCAGCTGCATCTGGTTAGATTGGAAGCCGACCCCAACATAGTTGAGAAAAGACTAGGCAGATGATGACTGCTATTAAATCTTTAAGTAAAGAGTATTGAAAAGATATTTGATTGCTTTCATAGATCGATATGCTTACCAATAGTATTGTTTTTATCGTCAATGTAATGACAGGACCTGGATCTCTGCTGGTACCCCAACCCGCAGGTAACGTTACATAACGACCATTGTGTAAACGGAGTCCATTTAGCAGGCACTAAAACAAAAAAAAAGAAATCAAAATATAAATTAAAAAAAAAAAAGATAATTGATGGCCTATGGTATTAAGTCCGCCTCTGTACATTTATGTGCTTGAAGTACTAAATAAATAAACAAATAATAAAAATTAAAAAAAAACCTAAGAAAAAAAAAGAAAATGTCTATGGCATTAAGTCCGCCTCTGTACATTTATTTGTTTGAAGTATTAAATAAATAAATAAAATGACCAAGGAGAAAATGGCGGGATGAGCTTGACGCTTACCGACAGAATTGGCCCGCACTAGCTCAAGACAGAGAGGAGTGGAAAGAAGAAAGGGAGGCTTTTGTCCTGCAATAGGACCAAATAGGCTAAAAATAAATAAAATACTGGTCAAGTGTGACTCGAACTCGCGCACCGAGGGTTCCGTACAAATTTGTAGGTATGTAACTACAAATTTACGGTTCCCGGATTTTTTTCCTTTACTTATGCTACGTGACATTGTTTCTTACCAAATTTCACGATTCTAGGTCAACGAGAAGTACCTTATAGGTTTTGATTCCCTTGCGAGTGTTAAATTATGCGGCATAAACGGAACATAAATGCCCGTAGCTTTTGATTGGGTAGAAGTTTGATTTTTTCACTGCTTCAAGGGATTGCAGCTCTGAGTATTTGATATTAATTTCTCCTTGATACAATAGCCGGCACATAACTTGGCAAGAGTCCTCCCCTTTTCCTCTCCTTTCTTTGACTTTCTTCTAAACAGACGTGTTGAAAATAAATTATGGAAATAACCGTAGAATAATTACAAGCAATCAAACTGATAATTTTTTTGTTGCACTAAGTGTACATGCGCAAACTTATTCCCACTACGGCAAAACCTTGCCAAGTTACGTGCCGCCGACTGTAACTCTACGTGTGCCTGAGAAAAAGGGCTTTGACAGACGGACAAACAAACGGACAACGAAGTGATCTAATAAGGGTTCCGTTTTCCCTTTTGAGGTACGGAACCCTAAAAATGAAATGACCTAATGATGACCATTATTTCTAAATTGATCAGTCTGTTCGTTGATCTTCATAACTAATTTGAATTTCATGATGGCTAGTCTTAGCTATTACTCCGTTGCCTAGCAACTGATATCTCACCTTGTATGGCGACGTTGTACCTCCGATGCGCAGTACCAGCTTCGTTCTCTACTACACAGATGTACTGCCCCGCGTCTGTGACGTCAGCGCTCCATATTGCTAGTAAACTATTGCCGAGCACTCTCTGTATGTTAGATAAACTCTCACTGAGTGCTTGTGTATCCTGAAAATGTTGAAGACTTTGAGTAAGATCGATTTTAACGAATCCTAGGTTATTTTAAACTACATAAAATTACTTCAATCAATGAACTCAGCCTGTGTGTGCGTGCGTGCGGCCGTGCGTGCATGCATGCGTGCGTGCGTACGTGGTGCGTGCGTGTGTGTGTGCGTACGTACGTGGTGCGTGCGTGCGTACGTGGTGCGCGTGCGTGTGCTTGTGCGTGTGCGTGTGTGTTTGTGTGTGTTTGTTACTTCTTCACGCTCAAACGGCTGGACCAATTTTGATGAAATTTGGCACACAGATAGTTTATAACCAGGATTAAGACACTTTTATCCCAATATTCCTACGGGGTCGAGAGTTATGCGGGTGAAACCACGGGGCGCAGCTAGTTATCAATAAAAATGGCATAGCGCCAAAAAGATCAAACGTTTGATCGATGAACAACTACCTTCAACCATGAAATCTTAGGCATCGGATGACCGTCAGCCTCACATTTCAATACAATGCTTCTTTTCAACGCGACAACGTGTCCTTCCACCGTGTTAGTGCCAACATTAGCAGCAATGGACGGCGGCTTTTGTATAGTGACGTCGAATAGAACCTCCGTGGTGCCCACTTTGTTCGTCATTATGCAGGAGTATTTTCCGCTGTCGGTTACCTCTGTTTTGTTGATGATCTGAAAGATAAGAATATGAAGACAAAAACAATTTGTCACATCACAACACCAATATTTATCTCATCTGCTCGACGTCCGTATGTCACTGCAGGGATCCGGAAGAATATCCTCGTCAGGTACAGACGCCAGCACATCAAGCTACTACAATCTATCAAATTTCTTTAATAGATTTTAAACTTTATAGCTATTAGCATTACGTTCAAGGTTGATTGGGAAAATTTGACAGATTCGGCGCGCTGGCGTCTGTACTTTTGCCTGACACATGCTGAGCTGGACTCCCATTTGGTGCAGCCTTGAGACGCACACCGCACTTTGTTCGTTATTTGATTTAATTTAAATTATACAGTTATAGAGTCACTTTAGTTCTTTGTAAATTATTTTGATTTTTGATTATATTATATTTTGTTCTTTTTTGCTTTGTATATTATCACCTTTTTGTTATTATATTGTGTAATTTGTTATCATTTATTTGTGCCTTTGTGTTGTGTTCCGTATCTTTTATGGGCACTGAATAAATGTTTGATTTATCAATCTGTTTAGGATAAAAATAACTATAACTTCGGAAATCGATGTTTTTGCTTTTTTATTTTCGTTTTTTTTTGCCACCGATTTCCGAAATTAAAGGAGTTTTATTTTTTTGGACTTCGGTTATAAAAACTTTTTTATTTTTCACTTTTTAGTGGTGGTACCTACCCGATACAAATTCGTGTACTTACTACGACTTGCTATGTAAACAACAGGGACAGGAAGTTTTATAACGTTTTTACACAAAGTGGATTAAATACGTATTATTGAAGCTAACTCGAAAACTACCCAAGCAAAGTTAATACAATTGGGTAGTTGCATGATATTGAATACTATATATTCTAGTAGATAATATATCCACACATGTAATACAATAATAGAATTCGAAATCAAATTTGAAATCGGTCGAAAAATAAAAAACTTATAACTTATAGAAACTTTTTGTCTACCTCTTTCTCGCAAAACGAAGTTTTGCATGTAATTTATATGGCGATACTGAACTATGACGTCACAATTCAGTATTTCCCTCTCTGTCTAATTGAGAGTTTTGAACGCTCATATCTTTTCAATTTTTAAAAATATTAAAAAACTGTTTATACCAAGCTATTAGTGAGGTAAAAAAGCTTCAATTTAAATAATAAAAAAAAATTAGTCAACTCGCGGATTATATGGGACCATCGCTACCGAAAGCAGTTTTTTTTTTTATATTTCAGACTTACATAGCAACAGCCGTGCGATTCTGTAACCATCTCACCGTGAAAACTTGGGTGAAGTGAGCGTGGAGTGAGTCGTCAATAGTGTCAATCCCTAGCATCAGCATGACTCACAGCTCACTCTAAGCTCACTTCACCTTAGTTATCACGATGAGATTTTTCCAGAATCGACCGGCAGTTGTTCATTCAAAGGTACTATTGCCACTTAACATTTGTATTTTACACTTCTATAATATTGTGAGACGTTAATAATATTATCAGCAAGAATTAAAGAGGTAATCTCACCAAGGTAAAGTTATCATCAGTAAGTAGCAGTCTCTTATCCCCACTTATTTCAGTGTAGGGGTGCTTGACCCACATGACGCTCGGCAACGGACTGCCCACCGCTGGGCAAGTCAACTCTAATGTCTTTCCGAAACCTGCTGTCACCTTTTTAGAAGATTCTTTGGGTGTTGGTGGAGGTACTGAAATAAAGTGGTGCGTTTTTATTTATTTAATACTTCAAGCACATAAATGTACAGAGGCGGACTTAATGCCACAGGCATTTTCTACCAGTCAACCTTTGGGTGATGCAGAGACAAACAGTAGTAGGTGCAATCATGAAAATTGACGAATAAATATTTTAAATATAAAAATACGCATACCTAAACCTATTAAAACTATAAATATAATTTATATCCAATTACATATAAATATAAGCACAAATAAATATACATAAATACATGATATACTAAAAAGAAATAAGACAAACATTGAGAAAATATTAGCGGTGTCATGATACTGCCAGCTTCTTTCGAATGAGCTCGCGAACCTTAACTTAAGGATAATCGGTTGGTTGCCATCCTGATTTCCTGGGGGAGCACATTCCACAGAGAGATAGACTGAACGGATGTTATGTACTTGCAATTCTGCACGTTATCGTCTAATCTGAACCGCAAGTTAAAACTGTCTTCAAAAATGTTAAAATGTTATGTGTGAATAAGTTTTGCAACATAGCGCCACCATATTTTTTACCAGAGAGTTTTCGCACTTAGTATTATTGTATAACGTTATTTTAAACCAACTTCAAGAAAAAGGGTTCTGCATTCGATCCTTGTGTATACTTTTCAAGGAGATACTATTTTAAGAGAAAAATAAATTGGAAACGACCAATTGGACTCGTGCTCTTAAAATCTCATGTGTCACAAGTGGCCATGGGTTTATGAAATCAAATATTACGTATTAAAAAAAAAAAAAAAACTTTAAGCAAAAAGTACTCACCAAGCACATCAACCAAATAAACAACGCTAGTGTTGCCAATTTTATTTCTAGCTACACAAGTATAGTTGCCGGCCTGTTCCTCCACCGCTTTCTTCACAACAATGACTTCTCCAAAGTTTGTGGAGACCATAGACTCATCAAAGAGTTTTAAAGGCACGTCGTCTTTGAACCAGTAGACTGAGGGAAGTGGGTTCCCGTATGGATGGCAGTGAAGGTAGAACGCTTGACCTGATAGCACTTCTATGTGAGCTTCGTTTGTACTTGTGTTTGAATTTTGGAATAGCGTTTGGAAGATTTTTGGCGGTTCTGCAAAAAAGTAAGTAGTGGTACTGAGTTAGTGTGCATACACACGATCGACATTAGTAATTACTTGTTTATTTAGTTTCCTTCGATGGTTCTAGTTTATCATTTGTGATTTCAAGACTATGTGAACAGAATCCAGCATTGCATAAATATGTAAGCGGTCACGCCCTTTATACCTGGAGGCTTTTACGAGTATTAGATAGTAAGTTTTTGTTTACATTTTTAATTTTGATTTATTTATGTTTTTGCTTGGGTACGTTTATTGTATTTTTTGGTATATTGGCGTGGCTAGCCGACATATGGCAAATAATTTAATTTGTTTGTTCTGTGTCTTGTAATGTTAATTACTTTGCATACCTTGTATTGTATTCAATCAAGTATTTTCTAACTGAACAGACAGCTGTGCTGCTGGGGAGTTTGTTGCGCCACTTTTTCTCCCCAGCGAAAGCACTAGGAAGTGGTGAAGGGCGAGCGTTTTGGGGGACTGTCTTTTGTAATTTTGACGTTCGAAAAGTGCTCATTTTCAGCCTAGTTTAAATAAATGACTTTTTATTTGATTTGATTTGAGACGCATCGACGACAGAGGCAACTGCAACCGTACTCAAATACACGAACGACATGTTGTCAACGGCAGCCGCCGACGCGTCGAAGGCTACCGCCGACGCGTCGAAGGCTACCGCCGACGCGTCGAAGGCTACCGCCGACACACGTTGACGGCTGTCACCGACCAGCGTCGTCGGTTGCAGTTGCCTCTGGCGTCAACGCGTGTCGTTCGTGTGTATGCACACTTAATATTGGTTAGGTAGACAATGCCATATCACAGTAAAGTATTCGAAAAATCTGTAGTGAAGGAAGTCAGGTTGTTGTATTAGCTAGCCTATTTCTATTTTTCGGGCACTCACACATACAGGTCTACTTGAACTCCTAAACTGTTACTTACTGAGATTTTATGAAGAGAAAAATCGAAAAATCTAACCAAACTGAGAATTGAACGTAGAAACCTTTGGTCATAGCTTTTTCATATTCGTCTATGCTTATCCCTGACTAATAAGTAACATATACAACGTGTAACGTTTAATGCGCAAAACCTCACACACCCCATCTTATTTTTAATTCAATTGACATATTTCAGAGAGAAAATAAGTCATTAAAAAAATTGTAAAGGTTTTATGAGCTGTTTTAATTTTACTGGCCATTCTGATCGTTTCTTGCGTCTGCGACGACGCTTTATCGAGGGAGGAGTCGTCACCGGGCTGCTGCACCGCGCTGACATTGGCTTGCTTGCCTTTTAATAAATAGACGCGGCAACGTTTTTAGTGAAGATTTTTTGAAAAATAAGACCTATATTAAAAAAGTGGTTCAATTAATTCTGCTCGTTATTCTGATCAAACTATTTTCAGGTTTTGCGCATTTAACGTTACACGTTGTATAACATAGTCTTTGAAGAATTCTAGTTGAAAATAATTTGGATTTATTTTTCATCTAAATTGTGTCCCATCATCATCATTTCAACCGAAAAACGTCCCCTGCTGGACATAGGCCGCCCCCAAGCACGTCCACTTCGACCGGTTCTGTGCTTCACAAGGTCATCGGTCCACTTTGTGGGAGGCCTTTCAACGCTACGTCTTCCAGTACACGGGCGCCACTCCAGAACCTCTTGTGTCCCACTTCTGAGAAAAGGCTTTCCCCGTAAACCTATATCCTGTGCGCTATCTGGCCTTTTAAATGGCCTGAGTCAGCAAAAAGTTTTTAATCAACTATAAACTCACCAAGTACATCAATCTTGACGTTCCTCTCATTCGTCCCCCCTTCATTAGCCACCACGCAGGTATACACACCTCCTTGTCCCACCTGAACATTGTTCAACACCAGGTCCGCATAGTCAATGTCGTAAGAATTCTCACTGACGACTCGCCCTTGCTTTATCCACTGTATGTCGGGTATGGGGTTCCCTGTTGCTTTGCAAGCTATGCGGGTGCGGGATCCTTGCTAGAAGATTGGTGATATATTTTAACATAATGGCTGAACATGCTTGAGTATTTTGCTGCTCTGTCTTCAATGACCCGACCCTTAAGCAGGATTGAACAGTACACTTACTGTTCGCTAATGATGTTATCAGTAGGTCCCACGTAATAGAGGGCGACCCAATTGCCGTTAATCGGGAAAGGTAATGCAATATGTAAAGGTAATTAAAAAAACTTTTTCATCACAATTTCCACGCTCACATGGACAGTGACCTCTTTGATAATGTCCTTGACCTTGGGACCTGCGACTATGTTAACTCTAAACACTGTAGTACCTAACTATCTAACAGAAAGTTTCACTCACTAAAATTTCCACGGTCCCATCGACAGTCACCCCCTCTCCATTGCTAAAAGCCACAATGTCTTTGACCTTGGGACCTGCGACTATATTCACTCTAAACACTGTAGTAACTATCTAACAGAAAGTTTCACTCACTACAATTTCCACGGTCCCATCGACAGTCACCCCCTCTCCATTGCTAAAGGCCACAATTTCCTTGACCTTGGGACTAGCGACTATATTCACTCGATACACTATATGCGAGGCCCCCGCTTTGTTGACGGCGTCACAGCGATATAAACCTTCTGATTGGCTAGTTATGTTCGTACTTGATAGACTGGATTTCTGTTGATGCCAGTTTGTGTTACTGGAAAGAAGAAAGGTTTTTTATCTATGTTAGATATACAGGGGTCAAATTAAATTAGTTGCGAAACTCAAAAGACATGATGGGTATAGATATCTATGATAAAAAAGAAAATGATGACATATTTTTGGGGTCATCGACAGCCTGGTTGACTGTTACTTGAAGTATGAGTTGAGAAAATCGGTTGTTAGCTAGACGAACAAAGCAGGCTTTGACTATAAAGCTAGGGGCTTTTATTGAGAGAGAAGAGTTTGTTTGTTTGAACGCGCTAATCTCTGGAACAACCAGTCGGATTTCGTTTTGCATTAGATAGCATTTTATTTTTTCATTTAATTTTTTTTTCCTCGGTCATCCGTCAGTCAGGATGTGACAGCTTAAAATTCTCCGTTTTTTTCAATTTTAATGTACTTATTTATATTGAAAAATTCATTGTGTTTCAAAAATTCGCAAAGCATGTGCGCATTATGAAAGGAGTCATGGGGCTATGGAGAAATGTCTTGACGATGCGTGAGCGTACGTGATCCATCGCCGCCTAGCGCCTGTTCGATGTCCACCGCGCACGGGATGGATAGAAAACAGCACATGAAGTAATTTTTTGCTCCGTTGGTGTAATTGCTGAATGGCGTTCCAGTGTGAGGACAAATAAATAAATAATAATAATAAAAATAAAAATGTGAAAAAAAAAATGTGTTAATATATATTATAGTAAATCGTATGTATGTGTTTAAAACCTATTTATGTATTTGTCTAGTGTTTTTTATTTTTTTTATTTTTTATCGTCGTCGTGTCAACCGAAGCACCTGCCATCTCATCTCTTCACCACCCTTGGTTGACTGGTAGAGAATGCCTAAGGCATTAAGTCCGCCTTTGTACCTTTTGTGCGAGAAGTTTAAATAAATAAATAAATAATAATAATAATGATAGCCCAATTGTTAAGGTAGTCTTCTCTTCACGCTAAGACCCTGAGGAGTCGAGCATAAATAATGCTAAGCAAAAGCGAAGTAATAGCGCAGGCAGGCGATGCGATACGTCGGGATGGGTCGGGGGGACAAGAAAGGAGTCGCCGAGTTTGCGTAGGAAAATGCCCCTTACCGCACAAGCGCCACCTCGTAGTGAAGTAAACTAGGGGGTGTCCTGACTCGAATGCAAAAATAACCATTGTTCTAAGTAGATGAAAACATAGCCGAAACAGCCTCCAATTCCAAATCCATTTCGTTATTTTTTTCTTATACAGGGTAATTTGTAAAACACCAAAAACCTCTTAAGAGGTCATTGTACTCATCATTATGAACAACTTTTACTATGGGACCAAATCTGAAATCGCGAAAAAAAAATCAGCTGTTCCCTACATTTTGACGACTCGTACGAACGTAAATGTAGGGAACAGCTGATTTTTTTTTCGCGATTTCAGGTTTGGTCCCATAGTAAAAGTTGTTCATAATGATGAGTACAATGACCTCTTAAGAGGTTTTTGGTGTTTTACAAATAACCCTGTATATATTTTTTTTAATCGTTGCCCCTAGGTATTTCTCCTGTCCAGGGACGTGCCCTAACAGGCGTTGCACTGAGGGGGTTCCGGATTGGTTTACTAAGAGGTACCGGGACCCCCTCCATGTGCTGATAGTGATCATCGGGGTGGTTTTAATGAGGAAAGAGTCCCACACTACCTCATCTTTTCCCCCAAAGTCCAGGTGCCTTTTGAAGGTTTCCCCCCGTAAACAAAAAAAAAAGGTATTTCTCCTGTATTGTGGGTCCGTTTACAAACATTCAAAGTTACATTGAAGTCTATGGGAAAAACAGTTTTTCGGACCTCGGCTATTGATACACCTAACAATCCGACATTCGATAGCGTGAGAAAGTAGATCTAAATAAGCCCTATCGAATGGTGTATTGCAATCTATGGGGAAATTTCACTCCCACTTGTCACTTTCAGACTGAGCTAAGCTGGGCTCAGCCCGTATGGACTACTATGTTTGTTGATATCATTCATATACATATTTCTCAAAGCTTTCTACTGCACTCGTTGTTACCTCCTGCACTTCACCCCCTTCCTCCCTTACTGAGTTCGGAGGGGCAAAAGGAAATAATTTCCACTGGGAACTGTGAAGGCTCTGTGTTCATGTTGAGGGGCAGTTTTCGGCAGACTCCTTTACGCGGACGACATCGCGGACGAAGCTTGTTTGAGACATTGAGACTGACCGATGTAAAGTCAAACAAAATAGGTGAGTAAGTAAAAGTGTCCATACTTGTAAGTCCATGTTAGATTCGGTGCAGGTGTCCCTTTAACATCACATTCTAATGTTGCGTTCACACCTTCCTTTAATTGAACGTCTAGCATATCGAACTCAGAAATGAATGGTGGCACTGAAAAAATAAAACAAAAGATGACTATAAAAAAAAACCTTTTTTATAAAAAAAAAACAACCGACTTCCAAAAAAACACTACAAAGTGAAAAATATCTTTAATTTTGGAAGTCGCTGTCATTGGTTCCGTGTTTTTGTTTTTTGACACCGACTTCCAAAATTAGTTATTTTTCACTTTGTAGTGTTTTTTTGGAAGTCGGTTGTTTTTTTATAAATAAGTTTTTATTTTTCACTTTTTAGTTATACCTACCCCACACAAATTCATATAACACTACTTGCTATGTAAATATCAGTGACAGGAAGCTGCATCTGCGTTTATAGGGTACAGACGTGATGTTATGTTGTGCGATTGCGTAAGCAATGCATACATATGCGATAGCAGCAATCGCGGTTGTTTTATGGTGTTTTTTGAAGAGTTCCGTTGTCTGTCTCCGAAACTCATCACCAAATCTTTACGAAATTTAAATAGGACCATTTCGGAATAAACCTCTATCGAACTAAAAATAATTTTTCAAATTCGTACAGATATGACGGAGTTATGCCCGAACATACATAAAAATTAAAAAAATAGAAACATCCGAATTGATAAGCTCCTCCCTCCTCCTAATATTTCAAATATAAACACTTTTTTATAAAAAATACAACCGACTTCCATAAAAACACTACAAAGTGAAAAATAACTTTCATTTTGGAAGTTGGTTCCGCTTTTTCGTTTTTTGACACCGACTTCCGAAATTAAAGTTATTTTTCACTTTGTAGTGTTTTTTTGGAAGTCGGTTGTTTTTTTTTTTTATAAAAAAAGTTTTTATATTTAAAATATTTATTCCTCAATTTTCATGATTGCACCTACTACTGTTTGTCTCTGCATCACCCAAAGGTTGACTGGTAGAAAATGCCTATGGCATTAAGTTCGCGTCTGTAGATTTAATGTATGTGCTTGATGTATTAAATAAATAAATAAATAAATAAAGCTATGCATGACAATCATTTAGTTCGTGGTGATATTTAAAGAAGAACTTACCTAGGACGTTTAAAGTGAACTGCTTGACGACAGTCCCGTGAATGTTGCTGACGATACATTTGTATAAGCCCGCGTTGTGCGGCTGAATGTTAATGAGCTTCAAACGGTCTGAGTCTTCAAATACTAAGGGCGTGGAGTTGAACACCCATTTCGTCTGAAAGAGTACATTTTGATTGAATAAAAATACCGACAGAATCATACCAAGATGATAAGAATCGATTTTTTTTTTGTTAAATACATAACAGCCTGTATTCAACGAAGGGGTCGTACTGCACATTTCGCAAGTTTTACTTATTACCAACTACTACTGACAAATTTCTGAAGGGGAAATGTGTATCATTCTTTCACGCAGCTAGGGAGCATCGAATCGACGTGATTTTTTTCATTGAGACAGGTTATAGGCCGGCGAGTGACGAGGGCAACAAACTTGGAGAAATCCCAGGGGTGCTGAGCTGCTTCAATTTGTACTTTAGTTAGAGAATACCAAGCCAAGTCGTGTTACCTAGTAAGTGGGTTATGGAGATCAGATAGCCAGACGATTCATGTAAAATAGCTGCATCCGGTTAGACTGGAAGTCGACCACAACATAGTTGATGAGCTCGGTATTTTATTTTTATTTATTATTTATTTATTTGGGACAAACAAACAGTAACACATTATATCTGCGCAAATAATATAAACAAAGATATTATATAAATGTGAAACTCACACCGTTATCCACAGCATATACAATTCATATAACTTTACTAACGAACAATCTATGCGAGTAAGACTACAAGACTGGTCAAATAACTATACATCGGAATCCTTAAGTTTCTTAAACAAAGCAGAACGAAATCTATTTGCTGACACTGAGAATAAATCTAATTCTGTAGTTTCTGAACAAAAATCATTATAGTTTTTGCACAAGCGACGTAGAGGCGCCCGCAAACCAGCATTGGTGCGGCAATGGGACACAGCAAAAAGAGGACGTGCGCGCACCTCTCGTCTAATAACAGTTCTTGGGACATAGTAGCATATTTTATTAGTAATCTCAGAGCAGTTATACCTGTTATAGCATACGTCGAAGAGAAACATAATTTCTAGATATAAACGTCTAGACTTCAGGCTCATTAGATTTTATTTATTAAGTAGATTTTTATAGGTTGGGAAATTGTGGGAGCACCTATAGTGCATCGATCTGAGGAATTTGCGCTGCACTTTTTCTAGCATCTCAACATATTTATTATAAAAAGGGATAGATGATGAGTTAGAGTATACTAACCTTTCCTCTAGGTTTCGCGTCCACAGCGCAGTTGAAGTACCAGTCATTTCCTCTCACGACCTCCACCAGTGTGGACTGATTCCCTACAAAAGTTGGCGGCCATTCTACTATGACTTGTACTTTAGAGTACGCGGAGCCGACAGCATTGGTCACTACGCAAGCGTATGTAGATGCGTTGCCTCGAGATACGTTTGATAAGTAAAGGGGTCCTGATGATATTAGTTTTGCGTTCTGGAAAAGGCAAATGAGACTTTATGAAAAGGTTTGTTAGGTGTATTTTGGTTTGCGTTATAGTGATCTTCTTTTGTCTTAATTTTACAGTTTTGAAATTTTGAATATAGATTTTTTACATAAAAATACTAGACACGTGTTTCGGGTTTGCCATATACTAAAAATAATGTTGTATATTTTCGTGCTTGAAGTATTAAATAAATAAATAAAAGGCACGTTTGTGTCTACTAGATCAACGAGGATGCCCGTTGCTATGTTAAAATTACTTTACCTTATTACGCAGTAATAAGTACTTTACTTAACACAGTCAACACTTGTTTCTTTTTTAACACGCTTTTGGCACTATTCCCTTGATTACAAACTAAACTAAATTTAAGTTCAGTGCATCTTTTTCTTTTTATTTCATTAAGAAAAGGACAGAAGATAATAAATATTATTTTAGTCGGCTACTAAAAATTCGTCAATTTACGTCAGGCGCAGACAAATTTGACAGGACTGAACTAATATTTATCTTGTCCTTTTCTTAATGAAATAGAAATGAAAAGATGCACTGAACTTAAATTTAGTTTATTTTGTAACTAACTAACTAACAAACAATATAATAAAATCTTAGAAGTCAATTCTAAACAACTTCTTATTTTATCGTATCGAAATGAAACTTTCTAAGTAGGTATATGTAGTTCGGATGACAAAACTTGAATTCAAAGAGCGATCCAAACTTTTTGAATTCAATTTAGGTAAATTTAATTATTTTATCATTTTAGGTGCGTTAGGTGTTTTTTTTTTTAATAAAGACATTGTAATTTCATAGTGTAACATCGAACCTTATACCATTTGAGTGTTTGCGCGCCGCGTACGGGACACTCGATGGACGCGTTCGTTCCTTCAAGCAGCGTCACTGAGGTCAAACTCTCTTCCGATTGCGTATGAGTCGGGATGGCTGGGAAACGAAACAAGATAATATTTATAAATAATTGAAACGAGGGGAGAAACGAATGGAGGGGCCCGTGGCTAAATAATAACAGCCGGTTAAGCTACGCTTGCCGCGGTTAGCCTATGGATGGGTGACCATCTTTACATACCGAGACCCCTCCGTGTCTCGGAAAGCACGTTCAGCCGTTGGTCCCGGCTGTCATTCGTAGATCTTTGACAGTCGTTACGGGTAGTCAGAAGCCCGAAAATCTGACAACCAGTCTTACCTAGGGGTATCGTATTACCCAGTAACTGGGTTGTGGGAGGTCAGATAGGCAGTCGCTCCATGTAAAATACTGGTATTCAGCTGCATCCGGTTTAGACTGGAACCCGACCCCAACACAGTTGGGTAAAGGCTGGGCAGATGATGAATTGAAACGAGTTGGAAGTCTTTTCTGTATCATCATCCTCCCGCCACACATATCACAGGTCGTCATGTCATGTCATGTCATGTCATGTCATGTCATGTCATGTCAACATGTCATGTCAACATGTCATCTTCTTCCATACTTCTCTATTTGCCGTCATCTCTGTAGACAATGCCCATCTAGGCCATATCATCTTTCACACAGTCCATCCATCGTTTCTTTGGTCTTTGCCTACTCTTATAATTTGAAGGGATAAGAGCAAGCCTACGTACGCACTGACAGGTGGCCTGCTTAGCGTCTTGAGCCAAGCGCGTCACGTTGCGAGTAGCGAAGTGAAACGAACGCTCTAGAATGTTCGCGACCGACGCCTCTACGATTAGGATGTTAAATCACTGGTCTCTAGGCGCTAAGGACGCCACCTGTCAGTGTGTACGTAGCCTACAGGATAATTAGCAATATGAAGTGTCGAAAAAACTTCGTTCATCTAACAATTATGCGGCGTCCATTAATTACGTGAGGCGTTTTTAGAAATTTTCTCCCCCCAGGTGTAATATCATGAGATTTGGCTCAATTCCCTCCCCCATCCCCCAATCTCACGTGAGATTTTTCAAAATGCTTGTTTATAGTGTAAATGTGTTGGATTTGGGGTCTCGACAAATATCAGATATTTTTTCCTCAATACGGAACCTACACCTGATATTTGCAAAGACCCTCCCTCCCCCCAAAGTAAGATTAGGTGAGATTAGGCTCAACCCCCCCCCCCCCCCCATAACGTCTCATGTAATTAAAGGAAAGCCCCCTTACTTAATACAGATTTACTCACAGTATATTTCGACAGACACTGTCTTATTGACTGCCCCCACTGAGTTCTTTACGGTACAAGTATAATTGCCGCTCATGTCCTCAGAAGGAGACTTTATACTCAACGTACCGTCCATGTCTATGGCGTAGCGAGGATCTGAAATTTTATATTTATTATACCTTGCGCGACTTCGTTTGCGTGCAAGTCGTAAGACACCACAATGTGCTAAAATAACAGCCACATTTCCTGCCTGCGTACAGATATATATTGTATAATTAAATTTATAAACGTGCACGCCAAATAATGACTTTTATAGGAAAAATGTTGATACCTACCTTGGGTTAAATTATTTTTATTTTCGTAGTTTGATTGCTCTATATATACAGTATGTTAAATAACAGAGGGCGTTCCCTTAAACTCGTTAATCTATATCATCAATAGATTAAAATAAAAATATCAGCATAGAAAAATAAGCATAAAATAATCCGAATTAAAAAAAAATAATTAATTGTCAATAAATTCGAAACATCCTGTTTAAAATCAAAATAGTAGCGCGGAATAGTACTCGTAGTAAACAGAATGCCGGCCGAGCGTCTCCGAGAGTTCACGAAGCCGAGCGAGCCGGCGGCCGCCCGCGCAGCGCGCTGCGCTGAATGGCGAGCGGCGCCTTTGATAAAGGCGGCTTATTGAATTACAAAGACTGTGCAAAATACGTCGTCGGGTTGTTATCAGTAAAATTAAACATTTATGTAAGTATGTTTAGTTTTAGCAACAACATTTAACAACCCGTCTCAAATGCCCAGCAGACAAATGAACACGTCACTGCGGCACCTTGGGCTTGGAAGGACCTATTCGCAAACATAGTAAATAAAAAAAAAACATAAATTCATGTACCTACCTATCTAAGCCAAATTTCAATAACATTAAAATTAAAATACAGAGTAGACAGTTATAAATTCTGCACGCAGCGGCCGAGTAATGAACGCGAGGTGGTGGCAGCGCTTCTGCCGACACGTCGCCGTCGCTCGTCGCGGGCTCGTGGCCACAAAATAAACAGATAGTACAGAAGGTCCACTCGCGGAACAAGTACACGAATTTGTTTTACCTAGCCACTCAGACCGGTGGTGGTACGACAGGCTTACAGTGTTAATATGAAAAATTAATTTTATCTAATAAATAATGTACCGCTAATAAATAGTGTGCGGTAAGTTCGGGGAAAGTTTAATTTATTTAAACCACAATTTAGTCTAGGATTTAAATGATAATGACGGTATTACGCGTTAGCAAGGGAATGTTTTCTCCAACAACAGAAATTTAAAAAATACTTTTACTTTATGCAGTTGCCTTCGTAATACCTAAGTACTTGCGTTTATTCATAGCAATCGTGTAACGTCACAGTAGTAACACGTTCGTTGAACGGGGTACTCCCTGAGTATAAAAGTAGTTTTAGGAAAAAGTGGGCCTTCTGAACTTATTAATTTTGTGGCACAGTCGTTTAGTGTTATTTTTTATTTTAATGTTTTAGGTATTATGATACATTTAAATAATGTTTAAAAACTTACCTAGATTTTGAACTGCTCAATATGCTGACCTCCTCTGTCTACACATTGTTGCAATCGCCGACGGTTATTTTGGTGCACTCGTCGCATTAAAAGCGGGTCCTCGCGAATGCGGTTCCTGATAACACGGAATGCTGTGCAGATTCGCATTTCCATCTCCTCCCGCGAGTGGCTTTCTTTTTTATACACGAGTTGTTTGACCCAACCCCAAAAAAAAAGTCAAGTGGCGTTAAGTCAGGTGACCGTGGTGGCCACGCCTCGGGACCGTACCTCCCGATCCAGCGGCTATCAAACATCTCGTTTAACCGCGACCGCACTTCTGTCGAAATGTGAGGGGGTGCTCCGTCATGTTGAAACCACACATTTCGGAGCTCGGCTAGCGGCAACCTGTCGAGGTAGCGCGCGACGGTGCCGTTAAGAAGAGCCAGATACCTCACACGGTTTAGGGTCCCTGGGATGAAGACAGGTCCTATTATTTTGTTTCCATTTATCCCAGCCCACACATTTAGTGACCACCGTATTTGATGTGCTAGCGGCCGAGTGGCACGCGGATTATGGCCTCTTTCTGCCCAGTGATGGCATACACGCCGATTCCACATGCCATTGCGCGTAAATAGGCTTTCGTTTGACCATATGACATTTTCGATGAAATGGGGGTCCTCCGCGCATCGCTGCAGTGCCCACTGGCAATAAGTTACCCGGCGCTCGAAGTCAGCCGGACTAAGCAGACCTTGCACTTTTTGAAGTGAGTACGGATGCTGCTTGTTTTTCTTTAAAATTTTAAAGACTGCGACGTGACTCATGTTTAACAGGCGGCCGGCTCTTCTAGTGCTTGAACCGGGCTCCTCCTCAAAATGTCTTAGCACGTTCTCTTCCTGCCGCACAGAGGTCACGGGTCGGGGGCCACCAGAACGACGCGGCACTACCGGTTCATTGTTACGAATACGCACCAGGGCACTCACAATAACACGAGAATTCCGCGGTTGATGTGCATTGGGGTACCTCTCAGTATACATCCTCAGAGCACGTGCACCATCACATTATACTCAGCATAAATGAGCACCATGTTCACATACTCATGAGCACTGAACTGCTAACGCGGCATTTTTCACAGAAGAATGACGCAAGATGTTACAATGCGAAAATAATGCACGTCCGGTCAGCGCGTGAGATGAGTTCCGAATAAAATTAGGTGGACATTCGGGGATAGGGGGCGGGGCTAGGCACATCAATTAGAAATTAGATCGCCGCACACGCGGCCCGTCATTCATAAATAAATTGCGACATTGCTGTCCTTCAAGTACGCGTGTACAGAGTGTTTCTTTAACGTATCAATTTAACATTTTTAGTGAATATTTTAAAATTAAAAAAAATAAAAACATTTTTTTTTCGAATGGTAATATTTTTTTTATCATGTATGGATGCTATACTATTGCGGGTTAACGGGAACGCCCTCTGTTAGTTAACATACTGTATTTTTTAATTTAAATTACGGCATAAATGTTACTCACTGATAATGTAGCTTACGGTGAATATTTTTTAACAATCAGTTACATATGTATATTTTGACTTTATCCATTACATAAAAACATACAAAAAATCTAATCTGTTGTGTTTATGTAATATTAGTTTAGATAATTTTTCTCTTCATATTAGAGGCCTTTTGAATAATCTCGCTAGGTCGTTTACCTCAGTTTGAGTATTCATTGGTAGAGTACATACCGTTATTCAGATAAAACTCGTCCTTAGACCACGCGACGTAAGGTTTAGGTTTGCCTGTAGCTCGGCAGGCGATTGTGAGCACTGTATCCATATTAGTAGCCAAGTATGGCCCAGTGTAGTTGTCTACCAAGATTTGTGGAGGCTCTGGAAAAGTGAATAATTTCAACAATCACACCAATATTATAACGGCGAAAGTTTGTGTGTGTCTGTATGTGTATGTGTGAGCGCGTGTGTGCGTGTATGTGCGCGCGTGTGTGTGTTTGTGTGTGTCTGTGTGTGTGTGTGTGTGTGTGTGTGTGTGTGTCTGTATGTGTGTGTGTGTGTGTGTGTGTGAGTGTCTGTGTGTGTGTGTGTGTGTGTGTGTGTGTGTGTGTGTGTGTGTGTGTGTGTGTGTGTGTGTGTGTGTGTGTGTGTGTGTGTGTGTGTGTGTGTGTGTGTGTGTGTGTGTGTGTGTGTGTGTGTGTGTGTGTGTGTGTGTGTGTGGTGAAACCGCGGGGTGCAAATAAGATGTACATCTTTTTTCTTAAAAAGGATTTTCAATTAAACAAAAACAATCGCCCTTTGTGTCACCCTGTGCGGCATAATCAGTTCAAATAATGTTTCCACTGCTGAGACAGAGGCCTCCTCTCTTCGAGAGGCAGACACTGTGTAAAATTTATACTGAAATTCATACATATAGTGTACATAATAAAGAGTATTCTATTCTGTTCTCAAGGCAGTGGGAAAAATTCAACTTACTTTACCTTATTATGTTATTTTTAGGGTTCCACTCTTAAAATGTAAAATGCAACCTTTATACTGGATATTTTTTTTTACAGGCTCCAAATTTTTTCAGGGTGTTCTACTATGAGTAGAACACCCTGAACACAACTATGAACAACTTTCACTATGGGACTAACTCTGAAATCACGAAATCAAAATCAGCTGTTTAATACAAAAGTTCAATACCTACTTGACCAAAATGTATGAAACAGCTGATTTTATTTCGTGATCTCAGAGTAGGTTCCATAGTGAAAGTTGTTCATATTCATGGGTAGAACAACCTGTAAAAATTTGGAGACGGTAAAAAAAAACACGCTGTATAATGTGTAAGCTATTATTGCAAGTTTCTCTCCATAACGAATTATATTATTACTTTTTTAATGTCAGTTAATATTGGCATTCGCCGTCTATTGGTAGATAAGTAATATATTCAATCAACCAATCAACTCAGCCAATTGCAGTCAACACTCTGTCCTCCGCCTTCCGCATTATGCGTAGTAGCCCCCCAGCTAGATGGACGGGCGACCTAAAGAAGGTGGCTGGGACAGACTGGCACATTACCAACCTACCATAAATTTTGATGTAAGTAGCTTGTTCGGCCACTCCTCCATTGTTCTCTGCGATACAGACATACAATCCTTCGTGCTTTGAGCTCGCGTTCGATATGTAGAAATTACCGATATCGTTGAAACTAGAACAATCAGAGGGAGCTTTTATTACGGATTTATTACAACATTCAGAAAAAAGTTTAATTCAGACAGTATTTTTGTTTATTTTTTTGCAATGTCACACTATTTATACGTATTCATTACTGTTTTTATTTGACACAAATTTATTTTATTTATTTAAGTATGCATACACACGTCACGTTCCAGGATAAAACTGATTTACATCCGTCACCTCACACATCAGGTCCAGTTGGAAACCAGCGTCAGGCACCAGTTGTCTGGCATTTTTGCTGAACTGGACCTTTTTGGCGCAACCGTGACACACTGTCCTGTTAATTTCTTACGTCGGACTTTAAACTTTATATTTGATTTTTATTTGTTTTTTATCTGATGTATGTCTCAGGTGTACTGTGTGTCTTAAATAGTCTGTGCGAAATAAATGTATTTTCTCTCTTTCTTTCTAGACCACATTAGAGAGAACTGCATTTTTTTTGTCAAAAAAAATCATCATCAAACCCAGTTACTGGGTAATACGATATACCTTGGTAAGATTGGTTGTCAGACTTTAGGGCTACTGACGGACGACCCGTAACGACTGTCAAAGATGCACGAATGACAGCCGGGACCAACGGCTTAACGTGCTTTCCGAGGCACGGATCTATAGCTAAAAAGAAAATGCACAGCTTAAAAAATAACCACCCTTCTCACCGCAAAGGAGTAATCATGCGATTAATCCATCAAAACGTGATGTGCACTTTATATAGAACTTGTAATCATCGGCCACGCATTTGTCATCGTTGAAATACAAACTTCGGACAGTCTGATTGGGTAGTCAGGAAAATTCATTGTTAAGCAAATTGACAGCTACCGTCAATTTTACGTGTGCCATTTCATTCAACTGTCAAGGAAAGACAGTTTTGATTTGAATAAAAGGATAACTTAAGTTGGAAATTAATTTGCTTAACAACTAAGTCCCATGATTTTTGGAACGAAGTTCCTTATCGTACGTTATACTCTCGCACACTTGGGGAATGAGAGTTAGACCGAAAAAAGTGTAACATTTTAACCAACACGACACTAACTTGTTAATTTCTTACCTCAAATCCGTAGTATTTTCCGTCAGTAGATCGTCTTCAAACTGCCACTGTATGCTCGGTATCGGGAACCCGATGACGTCACATTGCAGCGAAACGTTGGAACCCAGGAGGACCTCCTTCAAGTTTTGTAAAGGAGGTGCTATGTATGGTGGTACTGCAAATAATACGGGTAAGTGGTCAGTATTGGTGTAGCTGGGTTGTAGACGTCAGATAGGCAGTTACTCAATGTAAAATACTGGTATTCAGCTGCATCCGGTTAGACTGGAAGCCGACCTCGACATAGTTGGGAAAAGGCTGGGCAGATACTCAATACTTTATTTACATTCCACAATGTGTATGTAGGTGGTAACTTAATTTTTTGTTATGTATTTTTTGGTGTACAATAAAGTATATATAAATAAATAAAATAAATAATTATATGTGATCATTATGAACTCTGTCGGGCACAGCAAAACCGGAGGAGAGATGAAACTTTGAAAGGTGAAGAGTCAGTATAGGTACATTAACGCCTAAGGGGATTCAAGATTTTTATATGGGAACTGGCATAACTACCTACTGTCACGCCCTTTTGTTTTCTTTTTTTTTTTCTTCAAAATATTGGCCGCTCTTGAAACTTATATAAATAAATAGTTGACACCAATGCAAACAGAAAACATAACGATACTAAACCACGTAAAGTGTCACGTTTCCGAGATATTAACGTTTAACGTGTATCAACTTTGAACGTTAATATCTCGCTATCGATTTATATAGGTTTCATGTGTGGCCGCCATTTTGAAAAAAAAAAAACAATATGGCGCGACAATAGGTATGTCAGGCTCCATAGAAAAATCTTCAATCCCCGTTCTTATTCCCTCGACCCAAATCGTCGCATCGCATCGTCTACCCGCGCTATTACTTCGTATTCGCTTAGCGTTTTCTTTTACTTTTATTCTCTTTGCTCGGCCCCTAAGGGTCCTGGCGTGATGTTAAGTAGCCTATAGTCTTCCTCAAGAATTGGGCTGTCAAATGTAAAAAGAATGTTTCAATCCGACTGGTAGTTCCAGAGATTAGCACGTTCAAACAAAAAAACAAACAAACTCTTCAGCTTTATTAGTATAATAATATACTAGCTGGGGTACCCGGCTTCGCTCTGGGAGTTGATATGAGATTCCAGAATGTTCTGGAACGTTGTGGAATACTCTCGAGTACTCTCGGATGTGAATTTAAGGAGGGTGAAAATTCCAGCCCTTATATCTTCAAAAGCATGCCCTTCAGGTAAAAACGGGAACCTTCTTCATGGATAGGAGATAGAGGGTTACCACACCATATAACTCCCTTGATCGTACCGGGACTCTCAGTTTTAGAGGCACGCACATTGTACACTTTCTTTTATAATATATATTGATTATATTAGCAACGCCTCGGTAAACCGTGCATGTTTTTTTTTTATTTTTATTTATATATATGTACTTTATCAGTTTATTTATGTGTTGAGTGTTTTCTTCTGTATTTCATAAAATAAACGATTTGCCTATTTATATACTTCTTTCCTAGTTATTTTTCACACAAGAATTCATCTAGGTATCTTATATGTTTGTGCATAATAAAATAAACAGAGTTACATAACAAAATTATTTACCCCAAACATGTAGCATGTAGGTAACAGATGTGTTTCCGTATAAATTTTTAGCTGTGCACACGTATTCTCCAAAGTCAGTCAGGTTGGCAAGAAATCTGAAAAAGCATGTTTATTTGACATATTTATATGCATGATTACTTACAAGACACAAGGAATTATTATTACCTACTTGTTAAAATTTTAGGAATATTATCTCCTTTTACAATATTTGTAAATATGTGAGCATCAATCTATAACATAGTTTATTTAACTGTCATTGCTTTATTTTAAATTATTTTTACCTAAGTAATATTATTCTAGGTGCATCGTCTTCACATATAATTATTGTATACAACGTATTTTAAAATATTTTTAAAATAGAAACGGTGGAGTTTCTTGCGCATTCTTCTCCGTACGAAACTACCTTTTGGAAAGGGTGACTATTCACTCTTTCGAAAAAGTAGTTTCGTATGGAGAATTGATTCTAGAATCAATTCAATTTATTTGTAAATTGTGACATTTAGAAGTGCCTTTTGTGTGCCTACTAGCTGCGCCCCGCGGTTTCACCCGCATAAGTGTCGATCCCGTGGGAATATCGGGATAAAAAGTATCCTATGTGTTAATCATGGTTATAAACTATCTGTGTACCAAATTTCATCCAAATCCGTTCAGCCGTTTGAGCGTGCAGAAGTAACAAACATACACACACACACACACACTCACAAACTTTCGCCTTTATAATATTAGTGTGATTTCAAATAAATGATTTGACTTAAAAGAATAAAAAATAAAACAAAATAACAACATATAACAATAAAAGAATACAACAGAACATGACTATCTTCAAAGAAAATTGAAACTTTCTAACACTGATTTAAAGTCGATTTCGACTCGCATCATCGCCATCTCGCATAGCTCCGTTTGTAAGTCTATAAATGTAAAGCTGCCGGCCGATTCTGTAAAAATCTCACCATGAAATCATAAGTGAAGTGAGCTTGAAGTGAGCAGTGTCAATAGTGTTAATCCCTAATGATAGCTCACTCCACGCGCACTTCACCCAAGTTTTCATGGTGAGATGGTTACAGAATCGCATGGCTAAACCATAGCTCCAATTACAGTATATCTTTAACAGGTAGAGAGCTACACTATTCCTGAGTTACATAAGATTACCATGGCGATGCGGGTGAAATCGCGGGGCGCAGTTAGTCATGCTTTTTTTAGTCTTACCTCAATCCATCCTCGTCAACATACTTCCTATGGCCGGTGATGGGTTCTCCATTATGCGTCCACTCCACTACAGGTAGAGGTTCTCCTTGGGCAGAACACGGCAGTTCGACCCTCTGTCCTTCTAACACTTCTATAGGGTCTGAGGTGATGGGTGATATCGTGGGCGGGTCTGAAAGTTTATTTATTTAAGTATTTATTACTTCAAGCGCATAAATGTACAGAAGCGGACTTAATGCCACAGGCATTTTATACCAGTCAACCTTTAGGTGATGCAGACAAACAGTAGTAGGTGCAGTCATGAAAATTGAGAAATAAATATTTTAAATATAAAGACACGCATAAACCTATTAAAACTATAAATATAGAATAGAATAGAATACTCTTTATTATGTACACCATATAAATAAAAATAATATAAATAATAATATCAAAATAATAATAAAATATAATAATAATATATAATATTAATAAAAATATAATAATCATAATATAATATATACAGTAAAGTTGATGGTGAGTTTCTATAATCTTACAGGGAGGTAAGGTTAATATAAGGCTATGTATGAATAAACAAAAATTGTAAATATATTTTATGCAGTCGTGTTGGCCTGTACGTTAAAGGACCTGCTTCTGAACTGGAATTTCAAAACTAGTTTTTTAGTTTTCAAAACATTACTATTTTGTGGGGGTTTAAAATAAAATACAAAAACATGGTCAGAATATCATTTTTTTTTCTATTTTTCCTAGACTAGTCCTTATATAAGGACTAATCTTTTTTTTTTCCTAGATGAAAATCCCACAAATAGTCATGTTTGACAATTAAAATACTAGCTTTGAAATTATATAAAATGATCGATTATGATTGTAAATGTATGCTTGGTAAATCTCTAGTATCAGGTGCGATGACACTGAAAGCTCACTCCACGCTAACTTCACCTAAGTTTTCACGTTGAGATGGTTACAGAATCTCATTGCTGGTAAAAAAAAGCAACCTATTGCACAATAAATGCGACAGTAAGAGCCCATGAATTCAGCAAATAATTGTAGTGTAGAAACTGTTCAAGATAGCAAAATAAAATGTTTCGTAGAAAAGTGCAATACCTACGCAATATGTATGAAACAGTACTTTTTTTTTTAATAGCTTCGAAAATTTTCAGCGCAGGGGTTTCAGAATCATGTACATGGATTCATCCATATAGCAGATTGCGCGTCGATTACCTTCCATCGTTCTCACTAGTTGATCCGACAGGCGTTGTATTGTTTCCTAGAACTCGATCGCAGCGCGACCTACCGAGACCAATTATTGTGAATATGAACCATTCAGGGACCCACGCAAACACACACAAAAAATATTATTAAAATCGGTCTAGCCATTTAGGAGGAGTTCAGTGACATACAGACGTATATGAGAATTATATACAGGGTGTCCCAAAAAATAGTGTCAAGCAGAAGTCCAGAGATAGAGCACCCCTTGGGGTACCCGTATCACCCCCATGTATGTTCCGCGATTTTTGATAGTTTTCGTGTTATGATTATTTTTCTGATTTTTTGAGAATTTTCGAACCTGTTCAGATTTTTAATTTAAAGTTGAAAATTAAAGTCATTATTCACCAACCATAAATTTTTGATTGCGCAACCAATCGGACGCCTGGTGAGATAGACCCACCTTATAGTGACGCATGGTCGCGCTGCCAGCGGTGGCGCGGTAACGCAGACCCGGTCTCGAAGCCAGCGGGCAGATCGCGCGGCGCTAGAGCGGCGTAGTGTTGTGTTATGAAAAATGAGTGTCTTTGTTCGCGAACGAAATGTCTAAATAGCGACGACAACATTTTTTTGATACTTTCTTCGTAACGTTACATTTAAAGCAAAAAATAAAATGCACAACACTAGGCCTACGTCAATGCAGACGCGCGGGCACCGCATAGAGTACTATTATACCGCTAGACTGCCACGCATCGCTCGTACGCCGCTCCCCGCGCCGCTGGCTTCAAGGCCAGTTCCATATAAATCTATGCATTGAAACGCGCCGCTCCCCGCGCCGCCGACGCCGCCCCGCGCCCGCTGACTTCGTGTCCGTAGCCTTACAGCTAGGGAATGCAATCCGGACTATCCGTAATCCGAAAAATCCGGATATCCGCACATTTTCACTAGACCTCCAAATCCGAATTAGAAAATCGAATTCGGATTTTTTGAATAATAAGAAATTGTAACAATAAAATCGAAATGAGTAAGTTCGCTGTTCGCGCTTCGCGTCTTGCGAGTGTAAGAGAAGGTGGTGTCGAGTTTATCGTACATACGTCCCTTTTGAGTGGTGAAGATCGAGAGTGTGTCGACAAGGGTGGCGTACCTTATTTGTTTATTTACCTTATGCTCAGAATGTCCGCAAGGTATTCGCTAAGGTCGTACAGGTTTACGCCCCGACCTCGTCACGTCCCAACGATGAGGTGGAGACCATGTATGAGGATATTTCCAGAGCCATGCATTGCTCTAAAACTCACTTCAACGGTGAAGAAACGACCACGGGGTCGTTTAAGTCCCCCATGACTTAAACGCGAAACTAGGCAAACGAAACGATGATGAGTTGCGAGTGGGGCAATTTGGAGTTGGACGTCGGAACCACCGGGGCCAACTACTGGCTACTTTTGTGGAGAAGGAACGTTTCTTTATGATGAATTCCTTCTTCAGAAAATGTGAGCACAGATAGTGGACCTGGCAGAGCCCGGATGGTGCAACTAAAATGAGATTGACTTCATTATGTCGATGAAGAAGGAATTATGATTATAATTATAATTATAATTACTTCATTATGACACCAGCCCGTGTTACCTATTACCTATTATGTCGATGAAGAAGCAAATGTTCAATGATGTCTCTGTGATCAACGTGGTGAAAACCGGAACTGATCACCGCATGGTAAGAGGCACATTGAACTTAAATATCAAGCTATCGACTGATGAAGTTTACGCTTCGCCCAGCACCGATCCAAGTCCGAAACCCCAAAAGCTTTCAGCTCGTGGACAAATATAACGATGGGTTCGTGCAAACGGTCCATACGGTCGGGTTTAAGGTCTTCAACACCCGTCGTAAGAATTCAAAAAAGAGGCAATCTGATCCCACTTTGCAACTCGTGAAGCAGTCTTTACGTGATGCGCTCAAGTACCGGCAGCTTAATAGACGGATCTATAAGTCCTTGAAAGTCAATACAGACCGTATTGCTGACGCGATAGAGCGAAATAAAGGCTCCAAGGTATGTGCTAGATATCTGTCTATTGGTCAGAGCCGGCTTATGAAACTGTAAACCGATGATGGCAGGATCGCATCCGCCAAACCTGAGCTGTTGAGAGAGAGCGAGAGGTTCTATGGACAGTTATACACGTCAACAAGTAACTCCGTTACGAATCTGGCAAACGACTCAAGAGCTATATTGACCCGCCACTGTACTGAATACATCCCGGAGGTCAGACTGTACGAGATTAGGATGGCTCAGAAGCAGCTCAAAAACAACAAGGCACCGAGTGATGACGGAATTACCGCCGAACTCCCGAAGGCCTGCGGAAAATCGGTTCTTCAGGCCCTTCAGAAGCTGTTTGGTTCCGTCATACTCGAGGGTAAAATAGCACAGGCATGGAACAGAGGTGCGGTGATACTTTTCTTTAAGAAGGGTGACAATGCCATTCTTAAGAATTATAGGCCCATCTCACTTCCGAGCCATGTCTACAAGCTGTTTTCAAGAGTCGTCACGAACCGTCTCGCGCGCAGGTTTGACGACTTCCAGCCTCCCGAACAAGCCGTATTCCGTGAAGGCTTTAGCACGATAGACCACATACATACGCTGCGACAGGTTATACAGAAGACCGAAGAGTATAACCTGCCTCTCTGCTTAGCGTTTGTGATTTGTTTATTTTCATGAGAAATCCGTAAAATCCGGATAATCCGGATTGGGCCAAAACTCCGTTCTTAAAAATCCGGATTTTAAAACTGAATGGATTTGCATTCCCTACTTACAGCGCTGGCAGCGCGACCACGGTTGCGCCACCAGGCTGTTCCAGTATAATATAGCTATGACGGTAAGTAAACCCACTTACCGTATACGATCAGTGTAAAGTTTTTGTGTGTGGAACCCATCGTGCTTGTTGCGTTGCATGTGTAAGTCCCGGAGTCGTATGCCGATGCCTTCTTTATTACTAACTCGCCGGTATTCATCAGAATTCTGTAAAAAATAAATATGTATTAACTACTTACAAGTACCTACATACGCAATTTTCTCAGAAATATTTTTGTCAGATGAAATAAAACGAACACAGAGTAAGAAAGAGGACAATAGATTACTAAGTCATAAAACTCTATTTTGAAATAAAAAGATAAGCTATTAGATTTACACTTGTTTGTTTCTTATTTCCGACTAACAAAACTGCAACCTAATTGCGTAACACACTAATCCACTGCTTCATATGTTCGAAAAATTTGGCTGCCCAACAACGTAAATAACGCAATGAATGTTGTTGAACTGTCAAAATGAATGCCATTGCTACTGATTGTGTGTTACGCAATTACCTCGCGGTTTATAGCGTATCTTCCCCCACTATCTAGCGTATCTTCTGACAATGCTCTTTCCATCATAGACCTCATCCATCGCTTTCCATCAGGCGTGATCGAGGTCAAGAGCTGGGCCATTTAGCATTTTTTTTTTTTGAAATGCCCATCGAATGATCATAAACCTATTACAAATAGGTTAGTGAGAATAGCCTTTAAAGTACAGTAGTTAGCTTACAAGTTATCAGTGAATACGAGTGGGTGCACATCCTTAGTCCATACTGTTATGGGCGGCGGCAAACCAACCGCATCGCAGGAGAACGTTACTGTCTCTCCTAGCTTTATTTGTCGAGGTTTCTCATCCCCTTCTGCAGGTCTTTGAAAGCGTGGTGGATCTGAAAATAATGTAGATATTTATTTTCTAAGAATTCTCAAGAGACTTAATGGCCGCGTCCAAACCAAATAAATAATCACTACATAGTATAAAACAAAGTCGCTTCCCTGTCTGTCTGTCCCTATATATGCTTAGATCTTTAAAACTACGCAACGGATTTTGATGCGGTTTTTTTTAATAGATAGACTGATTCAAGAGGAAGGTTTATATCTATAATACATGCATAATATAGTAGAGAAACACTGATAATTTTAGAGGTTTCTAATGTGATGCCGTAAATAAACACATTTTTTTGCGCTTACATTGTAAACGCTGGCTGAACCCGTCGAGATAGATCAAAATAATGTACTACAGTATTGTACACCTTAAAAAGGTCTACAAAAAAGTCCGCGATGGTATATGTCTATCTCTTAGGGATAACCCACAATAACCATTTTTTATCCTATATTTTTTTACGAGAAATAGGGGCTATAAATTATCAGTTTCTCCATTGCACCCGTGCGAAGCCGGGGCGGGTCGCTAGTTAAATATATACTATATATACTAAATACTATATATACTATACAAATAAATAAATAGGTCGCGTTTGCGAGTTTGGGCCTGGTTTCACAACGTATTGCTCTCCTCTTTATTGAAACATAGCATGACCTTGGTCAGATACCTAATGCTGGTACCTATTATTTTGTCAAAAACATCATGTTATTTGTTATTTTTACAAGAAAGAATGGAATAAAAATTGTTTATCCAACAAATAGACTAAATGTAGTAAAACGACAAGTCGTACGTGATTTGAAGAGCTTTGAAGGGCTGTGGCATACCTACCTGACCGCCATTTTGTTTTTTTTATTCAAAATAGAGGCCACGTATGCGACCCGTATACATCGATAGCCAAAATCAATGCAAACATAAAACATAATAAGATCATACCCCGTAAGTGGCGGGCAGGTAGGTATATGCCAGGCTCCATATAAAAATCATCAATCCCCTTTTGCTGGAATATAATATACAACATGTAACGTTAAATGCGCAAAACCTCAGACACCCCGACTGATTTTTAATTCAATTGACCTATTTCTGAGAGAAAATAAGTCATTAAAAAATTGTAAAGGTTTTATGTGCTGTTTTAGTTTTACTGGCCATTCTGATCGTTTCTTGCGTCTGCGACGACGCTTTATCGAGGGAGGAGTCGTCACCGGACCGCTGCGCCGCGCTGACATTGGCTTGCTTGACCTATTAATAAATAGACACGGCAACGTTTTTAATGAAGATTTTTTGAAAAATGTGACCTATATTAAGAAGTGGTTCAATGAATTCTGCTCGTTATTCTGATCAAACTATTTTCAGGTTTTGCGCATTTAACGTTACACGTTGTATATATTTTAACATACACACAATATATATACAAGGTGTAACTTAAATAACGCACAACCTCTTAAGGGGTCATTGTACTCATCATTATGAACAACTTTTACTATGGGACCAAACCGGAAATCGCGAAAAAAAAAATCAGCTGTTCCCTACATTTTGACGAGTTATGCGAACATAAATGTAGGGAACAGCTGATTTTTTTTTCGCGATTTCAGGTTTGGTCCCATAGTAAAAGTTGTTCATAATGATGAGTACAATGACCCCTTAAGAGGTTGTGCGTTATTTAAGTTACACCTTGTATAAAACAATAGGGTTTGGGGTGAAGATAAAGATTCGTAAAATATACACTTTTGGTGCGCAGCACAGTTGACGGACGTCACCCGACTCTTGAGTCTTGTCAAAAAAGGGAGCGCGCGTCGAATGTCTTTTTTAAAGGAAGCTTCTAGAATGTTCTAGAAGCTTCAACTCAATCTCATAGGCCGGGCGGGAACGAGAGGCGTTTCCGCCTGAAGAGCGTGGATTGTGGCGGGAGCAGTTAGAAATAGCTTCGTGTTATAATATATTTTTTTTTTTTACTTAGCCTACACTGACCCACTGCTGAACAAAGGCCTCCCCCAAATCCTTCCACGCATCCTTTTCGAAAGCCACCTCGATCCAACCCTGGCGGTACGCGCCTAGGTCGTCTCGCCCCCTCCCCGCGTCGGCCTCGGCAGCACCGTCCACCCTCAGCCCCACAGCGTCGAGCCTGTTGCCCAGCCGTCACTGCGCATGCGACTGACGTGACCCACCCAATCCTATTTCAGCTTGGCAGCTTTTTGCCTACATCTATGATCTAGGATCCCCGTTTTGGAGTGTTTCGTATTCTGTCAGTTCGTTTGACGCCTAAAATGCCTACGCTCCATTGCTCTTAAATAAAAACAGTTTTACATTTTTACTTACATTGAACCACCAAACTGGCATCATACTGGTCTTTCCCTATGACATTCACGGCTACACAGCGGTAAATACCGACATGGTCTTCTGTGGTATCTGTTATTATCAGCTCTTTATCATTCGTTTTCACGCCTTTAAGGACAGAAGTAAAGTCTTTAGCAGAGCCGTGTTTGTACTGCCATGATATTGTCGGCTCTGGGTTGCCTTGGAGGACACTGGAAACAAAAAAAAAAAAAAAAACTTAAAAATAATGTAAGTGCCTTGTTCCATCATAACGGTCAGCTAAATCTGAACAGCAAAATGCTAGAGCATTTTTCATTGATAATGAACTAAATTACAACTGGAATAAAGTCGAAAATCGCATACATGAACATGCCATTTTCTTCAACTCTAGTTTAGTAGTGACTTTAACCAGGAGAGCACAGGAAAATTAAAAATTGTTTGAAAATATTCTGCTATATTTTTTCTTTTTATCCATTTGTTTTTTTTTTTCTTTAAAAAACGATAATTTTCTCATTTTACATAGTTAAAATGAAATTTAATCTATGCCCAGCAGGATGGCTGGTAGCAGCTGGATAACAGTTGCCGAAAATCGAGTTGAATGTCGTGCAATAGGAAAGGCCTATGTCCAGCAGTGGACCAACAGTGGACTGCTGTAGGCTGATGATGAATTAATGTGTGTTGTCTTTGGTCCCTGGCCGGTGGCCCCATTGAGATGATATGTCTATGGGTGGCCCTGACATCAAGCAATGGACAAATTGTCAACATTTTATATGCTTGAGTACGAGGCTTTTGACTACGTTGTATGTGTATATTTTATATCATTTTAGGGTTCCGTACCCAAAGGGTAAAAACGGGACCCTATTACTAAGACTCGGCTGTCTGTCTGTCCGTCTGTCTGTCACCAGGCTGTGTCTCAAGAACCGCGATAGCTAGACAATTGCAATTTTCACAAATTATGTATTTCTGTTGCCGCTATAACAACAAATACTAAAAACAAAATAAAATAAATATTTAAGGGGGGCTCCCATACAACAAACGCGATTTTTTTGCCCTCTTTTGCTCGATATCAATAATGGCAACAGGTAGGCACTTGAAATATTCACAAAATACTCAGTTGTATTTTTAATTTAATAATAAATAATAAAATAAAATAAAATAAATATTTAAGTAATATATAAATAATAGATTTTTAATAAACATTTTTTTCTTTCATTCTTTCTTTTCTTTCTATGATGCCCAGCGATCGCGGTGGCTATGACAATGTAAACCACAATGCATGGAAAAAGTAAGTTACAACGATACATAGTCTCACCTACATGTGATTATAGTAGGGCGTCCTGCGCGCGCTGTTAATGTTGCTGGCTCCTTAGATAATACTGGGGATGCTGCAAGAAATAATCCTCATCTATATACATACATAGTATAAAACAAAATTGCTTTTCGTGTGTGTCTGTGACAGCTTAGTTCTTCTAAAGAACACAATGGATTTTGATGACGCTTTCACCATCTCGTATAGAGAATTTATTCCGGAAGGTTTATGTGTATCACACTAATATTACAAAGGCGGAAGTTTGTGAGTGTGTGTGTGTATGTTTGTTACTTCTTCACGCTCCGGCTGGACCAATTTTGATGAAATTTGGCACACCGATAGTTTATAACCAGGATTAACACATACGAGTAGGATACTTTTGAACCCGATATTCTTACGGGATCGAGACTTATGCGGGTGAAACCGCGGGGCGCAGCTAGTGAATAAATAATATCTTACCTAATCCAGTCACGCTAACAATCCCTTCTACAGTCAAATTCTCGTACCCATTATCAGCTTCACACACATAGGGTCCTAAGTCAGTAAAGTCGATTCTCTTCAAGTAAACCGTCGAGTTGTCGCCAGATATGTGCACGTTGGTACCAGTGGCTAGTTGAGTACCGTTGTGGTACCAAATTGTGCGCGGCGGGGGGTGGGAGTCTACGATACAATGTAGTTCCACTTGGTAGTACAGTTGCACGGATTGGTCTGGAAAATGAATGATATCTGTTATTAATTGCCTCGTGGGTTTAGTGGTCGCGGCGCGTAGTGTTTCATGCGCGCCTCTCGCGGGGGAGTCTAACACCTCAGTCCCTCATATAGGACGGGGCCCGCATAGCGCGGGCCGTCACCAGTCCAAAGCGGCGCAAGGCAGCGGAATTCACATTCGTACCCGCAGTCCCCGATGCAGGTGTACAAGAGACCCCTCTGACCACCCCAGGGCGTAGGACATCCACCAGGATTGCCACCCCGACAAAAAAAAAAAAAGTGTTCGCAAGTGGGACTGCTGAGTTGGGTTATGTTGGCTAGTTGAATAAAGTGTTATTGGGTTTTTCGTATACGAAACTCTCAGAAGCTGCTTAAAATTGGATTTGTGTACGTTTAGCGGCAACAGGGTCGCCACCTATTAGGATATTGCATGCGATTGATCTAACTGAAAGGAAGAAAGCAAATACGTTTATTTGCGGTAAACATGACGCAAAAAAGTACATAAACACAAAAAAAAAACGTAAGAAAAGGTTGGGGGAAACATGCGTCACATCCACGCAAAACGGCTATCGCTCCGCATAATGCTGCGACCCCATGCGAGACAGAGACCCAGCGCTGGTTCTCAGCGACAGCCGGTGCTGATGTAATGACGTCATACGGTGCAGCAAACAATTATTAGGACGCTGTACCGGTACAGCGTACTTAAAGAAAAATAATAATATAATTTAATTTAAATGTGGTAGAATATTCTAAAAAGGAATATAGGGTGACTGATAATTAGTGACCGATACTTAAACACATGATTCTACTCATGACAACAAACAACTTTTACTGTCGGACCAAATCCGAAATCGCGAAAAAAATCAGCTGTTCCCTACATTTATGTTCGTACGAGTCGTCAAAATGTAGGGAACAGCTGATTTTTTTATGTTGTGTTTTTTTACGTTGTGGAATGATTAAATGATTAAACGATGAGACTAAATGATTGAGCAATTCCGTTATGTAAAACAACTCAAGATTTTTATATGGAGCCTGGCATACCTACTGTTGCGCCATTTTGATTTTTTTTTCATAATGGCGGCCACGCTTGAAATCTGTCTAAATCGATAAGTGACATCAATGGAAACAGAAAACATAATAAAACCAAACCCCGTAGTGTCACGTTTCCAAGATATTACTTAACGTTCAAAGTAGGTCACGTGACATCGATATTTTTTTAACTTGTTTACACCTTAGTGCTTAGATGTTAGAAATAATCACTCTGAAAGTTAAAAGTAATCAAATTCTGTATACTACTGAACTAAAAGAACATGTGCTTGTTACCTGTAAACCCTTGTCGCAGCGTCATTTTCCTCCTAACGTTGACAACGAGACTGTCCTGATGAATTCCTTCCGAGTTCTCCCCGAAACAGAAGTACGTAGCGTTGACGGCTTCCGCGCTAGAGTTTAGTCTTAAAACACTTCGGTACACGTTCGGTTTCACTTCACTTATCTGGAAGTGGCAAACAAATCATTTGGAAAATGGTTAGGAATCTAGGAATTTTAATAATTTTTTCGTCTGCAAAGATAACCTCCAACAAAGGTCTTTTCCAATGTCCCACTCACCGCACAGACATCATTCACTCTTCCTTCTTCGTTCAGTCTATCTCTCTGTGGAATGCGCTCCCCCAGGAAATCAGGATGGCAACCAACCGATTATCCTTTAAAGTTAAGGTTCGCGAGCTCATTCGAAAGAAGCTGGCAGTATCATGACACCGCTAATATTGTCTCATTGTTTCTCTTATTTCTTTTTAGTATATTCATGTATTTATGTATATTTATTTGTGCTTATATTTATATGTAATTAGGCATGTATTATATTAATAGTTTTAATAGGTTTATGCGTATCTAAAATATTTATTCCTCAATTTTCATGATTGCACTTACTACTGTTTGTCTCTGCATCACCCAAAAACGTATTGAATTCTCCCTTATCCTTTATTGAAGTAGATTAAGAATACGTCTAATTTTCGAGTTTAAAACAAGTTTCTGGTTCGACAATGCTGAATACTCACAGAATTATTCAAGAAGGCGTCAGTCTCTCGATGCCACAGTATCCTGGGCGGCGGCTTGGCGCGAACTTCACACGTCACCTCGATCACAGAGCCCTGCAGTATGCTGATGTTCCTAGACCCGACTATACTCACGACGGGTTTTATCAGTACCGACACTGTAACGGCATCTGAAGCTGAAATAAATTGGTCGGTTGTAATCACCATCATTCAGTCGAACGACCCTCCTCCTCTGCTGAACGCTTTTGTTGGAGGCCCCAACAAAAGCGTTTCATTGTGAGTGAAATAATTGTTGATATAAGTTTAAAGATGTGAGAAAGAGAGAGATATAATTAAGGCTTTGGTTATCTAATCGAAGTTAGTTAGTGTTAGAATGTCTAAACGACAGAAATGGGTCCCTATATCCAAAATGGCGACTATGTGAAGTAACAAGTTATTCTTAATGGAAAATTAAGCCTTAAAGAGTTGACGGCGACCATGAGAAAGGTGTTGGATTGCCTAAAATGAGATGAGATTTTCATCAACGCTATTGAGCTGCATAGGCTTCATCTTTCTTTGAGAGGGGGACTGGGCCGTAAAGAAAGAAAGAAAGAAAAACGCGTTTACTGTTTTTTTTTTTTAATAATCGTTCTGAGAGGGGCCCGTGGCTAAATAATAACAGCCGCGCAGGTCGATCGATCAGGTTAAGCTACGCTTGCCGCGGTTGGTCTGTGGATGGGTGACCATCTTTACATGTCATCGATGGTTCTTGGATATGCCGTTTTGAGAGCAGTAGTGATGAAAATATTTTACACAAAAGTAATGTGGCTGCTTGGGTTCGAACTCGCGGCCGTTACCACTAGGCCACCACTGCCCTGCACTGTTAATATGGCACTTGCGGGTTTAAAAAAAAAAAAAAACTGTTTTGTAGAGCGCCATCTCTATAACTCATGCCAGTCTGACAGTTTCTTTCTAACGCTCGATGTGTCATATTTCCGGTACCTACCTTTACGTTCCCCCCTAATCGCCGAACACGTCCAATCACCATCTTCAGTAATATTCTTCACATCCAACGCATGGTTAGAGGTCTCGATGACGTCACGTAACGTTACCACAGTACCGTTAGGCGCGGTCCACACGACTGACGCCGCGTTCTCCACGGTACACACGAGTTGGAAGTCTGAGTTTATCTGCTTTGATAGTGTGTGGGGGCCTAATATTTGGGCTGTTGGGTTTAGTTTTGCTTGTATGTGTGTGGATTGGTTTGCTTTTCCTCCTAGAAAGAAAGAAGTATGATTATTTTAAAGTATTTTTTCATGAAATGTTAAGTTATATGGTATGGAGAAGAGAAGGAAGGAGTGGAAATAGGGGTTTTTGCGTTTCAAAAAGGTAACACAGGCTAAAATTCAGAAAAGATTTTATTTTTTGATGCAACGGTACAGGATGGTTTCATTTTTATATTACTTTGGTATTCCATTCCTAGTTCAATCAGGCGCATAAAAATTCCTCAAAATGCTTCAAAATATAATTCAGGTCTCTGTTGGACATTTTTACACTTTACTTTTCAGTCTCAGTTTTAAAACACCTTGTATAGACACAGATATAGTTCGTATCGTACCTCTATTCGCAGCGACACAGGAGTAAACTCCGACTTCTTTTTCACCGACTTGTATGGTTTTGTTGAACGTGTATACTCCTTCAATGTTCGGCTCCTTGTTTATATCAATAGCTGTACACAGAGGAAACAACACGTTATCGTCACATAGTAAAACAAAATCAAATACTCTTTGTTTAATCGAAGGCTTTCGATATCGGAAAACGTGTTACGGAACTCACATGGAGTTGGACAGGACATTTGGCAAGGCGCAGTGAAATCCAAGGACTGGGATGTGAAATGTCGGTCGTCCGGCGGCGAGATGGGAGATACTTACGATAAAATAAATAAAGCAATGGTATAGCGAGTTAGATTCACCATTGTTGCAAAGCAAGAGAGGGATGAAGCTATATAGGACAAATAGCAGCATCTCTTTTTGGAGGGGCCTGTGGCTAAATAATAACAGCCGCACAGGTCGATCGATCAGGTCAAGCTACGCTTGCCGCGGTTGGTCTGTGGATGGGTGACCATCTTTACATACCGAGACCCCTCCGTGCCTCGGAAAGCACGTTAAGCCGTTGGTCCCGGCTGTTATTCGTAGATCTTTGACAGTCGTTACAGGTAGTCAGTAGCCCGAAAGTGACAACCAGTTACCACTTACCTAGGGGTATCGTATTACCCAGTAACTGGGTTGTGGAGGTCAGATAGGCAGTCGCTCCATGTAAAATACTGGTATTAAGCTGCATCCGGTTAGACTGGAAGCCGACCCCAACATAGTTGGGAAAAGGCAGATGATGATGATGAGCAGCATCTCTTTTTGATGAGATTTTGATTGAATGATTACTTCAAAACTTGAAATATGGCCCAAGGTTGGTTAAGCAGGCCTTTTTGTAACGACACAAGCCAAATCGTTAGTTCATTCCGAGATAAAAAGACATTTAACCCAGCCAGCAGGTCGACAGTTGACTTCACTTAGCGGTTATTTTAACACATTGAACGCCGTGGTGGTTACCGGTGACCACACTATACTTTCCGTCTGAGCTGACGCCGATTCGCGATTTCTACCAATTTTACACATTAATTTTCACTGGCTCATACGGTTCAAAATAGTCTAAATAATTATTTATTATTACTATCCAAAGAATTAACAAAATAATTGCTGTTGCTCACTGGTGACCACCACGGCGTTCAATGTGTTAAGAGCGTTACTCCAGAGCGGCACGCTGAGCGGTGGCGTGAATCCGCGCCGATTATATAGCAATACTAAATAATTCATAGTAAAATAAACATATAAGTTATTAAAAAAATATTTAAACCATGTTTTAGAACATAAATGTCTTAATTTACTAGGTAATAAAGAAAATATAAATATTTCAGATTCCATCCTAAACTAACACGTTTAATATCTCGAAAAGTGGCTACAATTGACACTTTTGAATATACTTTTCTTGAATGAAAACTTACAATAATCGTGTTTTTTTTTCAGCCATGCACTAATAAATGTTATTACTTTTTATAAAGTAATGTTGTTATAAGTTTGTCGTATATGGTTTTACTAATATCTCGCATCTGCTTAGACCGTCGATCGCTAGTTTAAAAAAAGGCTTGCATAAAAACGGTTCTGATGAGAAAACTATACGAAAAATTGAAAATGTTATTCAGCCATGCACTAGATTATAAAATTCCCAATAATATGACGTCAATATTTCATCTATAAATTAAACACATTATGGTTTTATTGTCCGTCGGAAATCATCAATTTTGAATCTCCAACATGGCTCTAACGGATTAACCATCTTAATGTAATCTGGCAGAAAATATTCATGTTTACCATAATGTGCCTGTGAGCCGTTGTAGAGAAGTCGATTCTCTAACAGCAGCGCCTCGCTATACACAGTGCAGGATATCGTGACCTGGTCGCCTATCTCTACCGTAGTGTTGCCAGGCTCTATTGTGACTTGTGGAGGTTCCACTGAAACATAACAAATTAATACATATATACGTAAACTGACGCCTTCTTCTCATGGATGTAAGCAGACACTACAGAACGCCACCTGCTACGACCATCATCATCATCATTTCACACATCACACATCACAGGCCTGTTGCTCTAGTGGTCAGTGGCCCTGCCTGCTATGCACAAGGTCGTGGGTTCGATTCCCACCTAGGACAAATGTTTGTGTGATGAGCACGATCATTTATTCTTTGTCTGGGTGTAATTTATCCATAATATGTATGTATTTAGAAAGATATATATTATGTAGGTATATATGTTTATCAGTTGTCTAGTACTCATAGCACAAGCTCCGCTTAGTTTGGCACTAGATGGCGTTTTGTGAAAGTTGTGGAATATTATTATTATTATTATTATTTGAGCAGTAAGACGTCCACTGCTGGACATAGTCCTTCCCTAAGCACCTTCACTTCGACCGGTTCTGTCCCTACTTCCCGTGGGTGTCGGATTTCGTAAAAGGCGACTAAGGGGCGTACCGGAGTGGGCAGCAGCGTTCTCTATGCATTTTACCACCATACTGCGATCGCCAACCCGCCTGCCAAGCGTGGCGATTATGCAAAATCCCCCCCAAGAATGACAAGCATAAAAAAACTTCTACGATACTTTTAACAAATTAATAATTTAACACAATGGAATGCATTTAAAGCACTTTACGTCTTTAAAAACTTAGAAACTTCCTTCCTGTGAGGCCAATATGTGCTAAGCGACAAAATATCGTCAAAACAAAAAGAAACGTCATAACTATAGGTTTAAAAAATCAAAATTAAAAGTGTCAGAAGCGCACGCTTTACTTGTGGTAACCAAGTGTACAAACACGCTGTGCATGTATGCGTGAAGATGAGTAGCGTCAGCACATAACACACACGCATACTTCCGACTCCGCCATTCAGTAGTATGTTCCCGTGGGATAATTCCGACCTCCACGCGGACGAAGCGGCGAGCAATAGCTATATCCTATAAGCGTATGTTAGGTGTTCGGTTCGGTGATCTATATATTTTATAAGCGTAAGATCGGTGTTCGGTTCGGTGATATATATACCTATAAGTGTAAGTTCGGTGTTCGGTTCGGTGATATACAGGGTTACTGGTAACTCGACGTATTCCTTGCAGGACATCATAGTAGGGTTAAAATGCAACAAATTAAGCCACCAAATGTTCTACCGAAGTTCAGTAGTTTTTGAGTTAGTAAGGGTTTTAGATTTTTTGTGAAAAATCCCAGATTAAATTATTTGAAGTCAATTTGAAAATTATTCACGGGGCGGCTGTACTGAAATTGGAGTTATTATCATAGTTGACGCCGTAGCGGATCGTTTTTAATAATTAAAAGTTCAAAATGACTAAAACTTTGGTGAAGATCACTAATCAAACATTTTTTTTTTGTAATTTTTGCTATTACTTCATACAAAATGTTGTCTTAGCACAAAAAAAAATACTACACCAGGTGTACATATTATTAGTAAAATATCCTTGTCTTATCAGCTATCCAAAAAGGTATGATTGTTAATACTTTTGCGTGTGTGACAGGGAAAGATAGAAGTTTTATGGGGAGCAGGTAAAATTGCGAGACGGTCGACCTATTGTTCTAGAACAATAGGTCGACCGTCGTATTATTCGTAGTTTTTACCTGCGTTTGAATTCCAAACACTCGGCAAGCTTTATGATTGGTCACTATTGTTCCCTCGGTACGAGACAGGGTGCGACTTCACAAAATCTGGTCGTCAGCGTTAGTTAGTTACAACTCTACGTTGCGCAAGTTCGTGTTTTGTTATCTGGCTATATCCCTGACTGTTGCCCCATATCTTGCTCTTGTGTTGTGCTGTGCGTTCATAAGTGCTGACTATGGCTGCATATTCTAATCAAGAATACGCTGACATATTATACTGTTACGGACTTTGTGACGGTAACGCTGCTGAGGCGCGAAGATCATATCAACTGCGCTTTCCAAACCACCGACTCCCCCACGTTAGTGTCTTCGGATCGACTTATCGGCGATTATCTGAAACTGGCAGTGTTCAAAGAAGCAGGCAAATTGACACTGGTCGTTCTCGGAGATACACGGCTGAGGACGAGGAGCTGATTCTTCAACGTTTTATTGACGAGCCCAACATATCTACAAACATCGTAGCGCGTGAGCTTGGTATGTCACAGTGGAAAGTCTGGTCTGTAGTTCACTTGTCAGGCCGACATCCATACCACTACCGACCCGTGCAGTCATTAGAAGAGGGAGATCCGCAGAGACGGCTTGAATTTTGTCGTTTCATGCTAAATGCCGATGCCGAAAGTGAAAACTTTTTGAAAAACATTCTGTGGACCGATGAGTCTTGTTTTGACCGTGATGGTATCACAAATTACCACAATTTACATTACTGGGCACCGAAGGGAGAAGGAAACCCTAAGAAACTGAAACCAACCGCATCGCAGCGTAAGTTCTCGCTTAATGTTTGGATGGGTATTATCGACGATAAGTTAATAGGCCCACATATTTTACCCCGAACATTAAATGGGGAACTTTATGATGATTTCCTAAGAAATCATTTAGCAGCACTGCTCACGGATGTACCCGAAGAAAGAAGGGTAAACATGATATACCAACATGACGGATGTCCAGCCCACTTCCGCATCACAATTCGACAATTGCTGGATGAAAACTATCCAAACCGATGGATTGGGCGCGGTGGGCCGATTCCGTGGCCTGCCCGAAGCCCTGATCTGACGCCGCTAGACTTTTACGTCTGGGGTCATATGAAAGACCTAGTTTATGTGACCCCCGTAAATTCAATTGAAGAACTAAGGGAGAGAATAACAGATGCGGTGGACCAGATGAGGACCACAATCACATCAAGAATCACAAAAACCGAAGTGAGGAAGCGAATAAGAGCATGTATTCGAAACCGAGGGCAGCACTTCGAACAAGACGTGTGAAATACATGTTATTAAAGACCACAAATTGATATTGATTAAAAATAATAATAATTTTCACGAAATTGTTTAATTTGATTTTCCGAATAAACACCTTCTTGTACTAAATCAAAAACGATTTTCATAATGCAGTCCAAGACTTTGTATTAACTTTCATACCTTTTTGGATAGCTGATAAGACAAGGATATTTTACTAATAATTTGTGAACCTGGTGTAGTATTTTTTTTTGTGCTAAGACAACATTTTGTATGAAGTAATAGCAAAAATTACAAAAAAAAAAAATGTTTGATTAGTGATCTTCACCAAAGTTTTAGTCATTTTGAACTTTTAATTATCAAAAACGATCCGCTACGGCGTCAACTATGATAATAACTCCAATTTCAGTACAGCCGCCCCGTGAATAATTTTCAAATTGGGTTCAAATAATTTAATCTGGGATTTTTCACAAAAAATCTAAAACCCTTACTAACTCAAAAACTACTGAACTTCGGTAGAACATTTGGTGGCTTAATTTGTTGCATTTTAACCCTACTATGATGTCCTGCAAGGAATACGTCGAGTTACCAGTAACCCTGTATATACCTACCTATAAGCATAAGTTCGGTACTCGGTTCGGTGATATATATACCTAATTACCTATAAGCGTAAGTTCGGTGACAGTCTTGCTAACTCCCGCCACATTGTGTGCAGCGCATCTATACGTCCCAACGTGTTCCTCATTCATGTTCTCAATCACATAGTCTATGGAAGTTGTTTGTCTGAAAAGAACACAAGAATTTAAAGAAATACATTTATGTACATTAAAATCATTATAATCTACAACTATACAAATAAATAAATTTGAAGTGTCTGTTTGTAATGTTAAAATAATAGCTTTTTGCTAAATGCATATGAAAGTACATACGGTACGTATAACAAAAAAAAACTATTATTAAAGGGTATTGAAGATTTTTTTATGGAGCCTGACTTATTGTGGCGACATTTTGATTTTTTTCAAAATGATGTCCAATGTCCATGCATTATACGTTAAAAGTTTAAAGAAATCTATGCAACAAGATGTAAGCAAGTTAAAAAAATATGGATGTCACGTCATCAAATTTGAACGTCAATATCTCGGAAACGTGATAATACGGGATTTGGTCTTTTAATGTTTTCTGTTTGCATTGATGTTAGCTATCGATTTATATAGGTTCCAGGCATGGCAGCCATTTTACAAAATGGCGGATAGGCAGGTATGTCACGGATCTTCAAAACCCTGTTCCGGTTAATCTAAATCTCCAAACGGCTGAACCGATTTCGACGGTTCCGTCGAAATCGGTTCAGCCGTTTCGGAGATTACTCACTGGTAAATAAATACCTAGCTTATGTTATGAGGAGTAACTTAAGCTATATTCATTTTAGAAAAAGAATTAGGGTTCCAAGCAAATAAATAAAATCCATGGAATCTAATTTGTTTTCCGACATGCACACGAAGTCGCGGGTACAACTAGTAAAAAATAAAAAACTGAAAAGATGGCCTTGAGTGTAAAAGGCTTTTTACACTTATCATTCTGAATTTTAAAATGAGGGAGCTAGGCGAATCAGAAAAGCAAACGTAACCGTGACTTGCTTATTAGCATGCTAACCGTCCTAATTCTTATCAGACCCTATAAAAAAAATTGGTTGTCTGTAAAGTCGGTTTACGGACGATAATTTTTCGTGATAACGATGGAGTGGAAGAGAGATCAATGCGTCACAAGCCGAACGCTTAGGCCGATCGTGCTTCTATATCGCTTGTTCCGCGCTTTTGTTTGCACGCCCGGCTCAGGCGGAACGTGACAATGAGTCTTGTTTTATCGTGCGTGCAGCTGGCGTTCATCGATTTATGAGACGTTCTCACGTCAAAAAAACTACACTACAGTGTTTACACTGTAGTGTTCACACAATTGAGAGTATACGCCAATGCTCGTGCCAGTAGTGGTCACAAAACGTAAGAGCGAGATGACACGAGTCTCACTAGGTATTGAGTTTATAGAAATCCCGTAACAAATATTCACCGTCCTACTTGCACGTTTCATGACTGCGACCGCCACGAATCTTGACGTTTAGTGAAGTTGCATAGAGCTGTTTTAAATTAATAAATAATGAGTATAAAATAGTGTCAAACTCACAAGCTAGATATCTGCTGCTGTATCCTCGACGCGTCTTTGGTCCACACGGCAGTGACCGGCACCAAACTTTCCACAGTACACGACAGTACTACGCGCGAATGCGAATGGGCTTCCACCTGAAAACATATTCACTAGCCTAAAAACCCGGCCAAGTGCGAGTCGGACTCGCACACGAAAGGTTCCGTAAACAACAACTTTTGTTCTATGACTTTTATTAATTCATCAGACTTTCATACAAAAATATTTCAATTCAACGAATTGAAGTATTCGATTTTCTGTTACGAACTCTACACGAAGCAAAAAAAAAAAAAACGCTAGTTAGGTAAACAAACTGCCATGTGGGTTAGATAGAATAACGAAATTTGAAAAAGTTTGTTTATGGTGAATGTATTATGTTTTGTAAAAAGTCATAGAACAAAAGTTGTTGTTTATGATGTTAGTAATCCATTCCTGAATAGTTGTTAATGTTTTACCAAAAACCCTGTAGATCTTTATCTATGGTTCCAATTACCACTACAATAATGAAGAAATCAAAATCGAACCTAAACTGAACGAAGTAATGCAAAAGTTTATTCTTACCTTTCGGGGTGCTGTTAGATACGGTACATCTGCAAGAAGAGTTTATTGCGTAAGAAACTTAATAATATACAATATAATATATTCTAACAATCCATATTGTATTAGTAACAATGACTTAAAAACTATGTGAGAAAACTTTTACAAACTAAAACATTTAAAAAAGACGTGGCCCTACACACATTGGCACGTGCCTCCTTACCCTGTGTCTTATAAATGGACTGTCTACATTGTCTAATAATATTTTCAGGATGCTTAAACAAGACATGACAACATCTACAGAGTCCTACAGTTACACCCCATATTCATATTCAGTATGAGAGAATTAAATCAAATGTGTTTATTTGTGCACACAGGTAAGTTTTTATTTTATTTTTATACTAGCGACCCGCCCCGACTTCGCACGGGTGCAATGCTGATCACTACATACTAAAATTATCAGTGTTTCTCTATTATATTATGCATGTATTATACATATAAACCTTCCTCTTGAATCACTCTATCTATTAAAAAAAACCGCATCAAAATCCGTTGCGGAGTTTTAAAGATCTAAGCATATATAGGGACAGACAGACAGGGAAGGACTTTGTTTTATACTATGTAGTGATAAATGGCATCTCGCAGGTTTACCTAGGACTTAGGAGGTTGTCGGCTGCTTAGCCGGGCTTTCCTGTCGGTGCCCTCAATAAATTTAGGCTTTCGGCCAGGGCACAAAACTTATAAACTAAGCTACTACACGCTAAAGGCACACCCTGTGGGGTACGGACCTTGGCTTAGGGCCTCGCTGGCGGGATTTTCCACCCCGAAACAAAAAAAAAGGGCCTTGCTGGCCGAACACCGGGGTGGTTTTGGAACACCGGGGTGGTTTTTAGTCAGTAAGAGTCTGACAGACCCCGCCGCCCGCCCCAGGGCGGTGACATCCATGAGGATTTTCCACCCCGAGAACAAAAAAAAAGGGACTTGCTGGCCAAAACCCGATCCAGTCTGTCATCACAGGCTAGATCGGTTTTAACACACAGGTTAGGAGGTCTCTTAGCAATAAGACCGCCCATTGTGTCACCTTTTGTAAAATTTCTATAATGTCTGTAATTTATATGGTGTACAGACGCCAGCACATCAAGCTACTACAATCTGTCAGATTTCTTTAATAGATTTTCAACTTTATCGCTATAGCATAAGGTTGAAAGTTGATTGGGAAAATCTGACAGTTTCGGGTAGCTTGATGTGCTGGCGTCTGTACATAATAAAGAGTATTCTATTCTATTTTATCTTTGTGTCCGGCAAGAATAAATATTAAAAAATCGTTGGAAAAAAAATCGCCTCTTTACCTGGCAGCTGTGCCTGAATAGCAGTTGCTCCGATTCTCCTTAGATCTTGTTTATGTTGATCCTGACCGTTAATCTGGAAGTTGTCGAAAAAATTGTGCAAGCTTATAATGCATAATCAGCTTATAACGTTCCCACTGTTGGGACACAGGCCTCCTCTCTGTGAGAGGGAGTGGGCAGTAATCCTCCACGCGAGCCCAGTGCGGGTTGGTGGATTTTATAACACGAGTTGGTTATTACGCGGTAACTCAGAGAACAGCCGGTCGATTCTGGAAAAATCTCACCGTGATCACTAAGGTGAAGTGAGCTGTGAGTCTTGCTGATGCTAGGGACTGACACTATTGACGACTCACTCCACGCTCACTTCACCCAAGTTTTCACGGTGAGATGGTTACAGAATCGCAGGGCCGATATTTAATTAGGCGGCCGCCTTTTGTTGGCGATTAATTCTCACCTAAGAGGTAAGTCGAGCTGTTGGTGAAGATGATGACGTTGATGGGCTAATTTCACCAATGAAACTAAACGCGATTAGCATATCTTAATGGCGTTCAAGCTGTTGGTGTTAATATTCCACAGCTATGATAACACTGACAGCTCTGTATTGCGGTTTAGATGTTATAATCGCGTTCAGTTTCATTGGTGAAATTCACATTTAAGGTTCAACTAAATTGAGGTCGTTTGATCTCCGGATCCGAAATCTGGATAAACGAGCTACCGGACGGGCGGTGCAGATATCGATAACAATCGATGGCCGGTCGTTCCTATGACGATAGGTATTTTTTCAGATGAGAAATAGACTGCTCTACGTCAATGGACCGTAATTCAATTGCACATTAAAAGACGACTGTCAACGGCAAAAATCGGTCTCTAACAAAAAGTTGCCATGTGAATTCGGGCTTACATGTACAGGACATAAGGACGGAGGGGCTTGTGGCTAAGTAATAACAGCCGCACGGGTCAATCGATCAGATTAAGCTACGCTTGCTGCGGTTGGTCCGTAGATAGGTGACCATCTTTACCTACCGAGACCTTCCCGTGCCTCGGAAAGCACGTTAAGCCGTTGGTCCCGGCTGTCAATCTTGGATCTTTGACAGTCGTTACGTGTCGTCAGAAGCCCAATATCTGACAACCAGTCTTACCAAGGGTTATCGTATTACCCCGTAACTGGGTTGTGGAGGTCAGATAGAAAGTAGCTCTATTCAGCTATCTCGTATTCAGCTGCATCCGATGAGATTGGGAGCCGACCCCAACATAGTTGGGAAATGGCTAAACAGATGATGACAGACAGATATAAGGGTGAATATTGAATTAACTCACAGCAATATAAAAGAACTCGTCTGGCGGTACGAACGGGTCAGCGAGATACACGTTGGTAGCTGTCTGCTTGAGGGGCAGCTCGAACAGCGTGCGACCCGACAGAGAAAGTACCTCTGCGTACTGTATGTTAGCGGTCACGTTCGGCGGAGATAAAGATATCATCATGTGGTTGTATGTACCTTGAAACAAAACATCACTATACAATTTTGCTTATGTCGGAGTGGCGCACTGAGGGTTCCGTACTTTGTAGGTTTTTCGGAATTTTTCCTTTACTTGTGCTACATGACATTGCTCCTAGCCAAATGTCATGATTCTAAGTCAAACGGAAGTACCCTATAGGTTTTGATTCCCTTGCGAGTGTCTAAATATGCGGCATAAATGGAACATAAACGCCCGTATCCTTTGATTGCGTTGACTTAGAAGTTTGATTTTTTCACTGCTTCAAGGGATTGCAGCCCTGAGTATTTGATATTAATTTGAACTTGATAACTCCACGCGTTCCTGAGAAAAAGGGTCTTGACAGACGGACAACGAAGTGATCTTATAAGGTTTCCGTTTTTCCTTTTGAAGTACGGAACCCTAAAAAGAAGATGGTTATGAAAAGTTAGTACAATGCATAATTGTGTGGAGCCTGTACTTGGAATACCTGTGTTACAGGTTATGCATTCTACGAGTTTTTTTATTTTTATTTTGCTTTACTAGCAATCTGGGTTATTAGGATTCTCGATGATCCTTGCTAAATATGCTTACCTTTGAGAGGTCTATAGCTGGTCTCCTGCATAGTGCGGGGCTTTTCAACTGAGAAGCCGTGATCAAACGTCACATTTGACAGACCGACGACCTTCACCGAGTGTTCCTCTTCGCTGCCCACTGTGATCGTCCAGTTGCCTGGCTCCGGTTGCATTACCTTCACTATCTGGTTTTAGAAGAGCTATGGGTTAGTTGGGGATATCTAGTATGTTTAATAAATTGTGGTTTCTAAACCCTTATGCTGACGTCGTTCAAGTAGCGTCAGTCACACGTACCAAGACGCTAACGATAAATGGACGTGTATCGTATAGCACCGATGGTCTGCGAGCTCAAGTCCGTATAAAAATCGGTACGCAACTGACGTCAGCGCTGACCGCCGGTCGAGCACTATCGACCGACGGTCAGCGCTGACATCGGTCAAACGTAGCTATATCAATGAAAAATTATGGATAACTACAGTGCAGCGCTGATAGATAGATACCGCTATACAAATGTATTTAAAAAACAAGATGGCGGCGTTAATTCCGATTTTGGCCACGCGCCAAAAAAAAACCTTGTAGTGTTAATTAGTAACCTATATATAATATGTATGTTAGCCTTTTACTGTTGCTGAAACTTTAAGGTGTTTTATTTTATTTTATTCGGGAAACTTATATTATACAAGTTATTTATGCAAAGCACATATCTATTTACCTGTTTGGCATCTAAATCGCGAACGCAATTCTGATATAGGTGCCTATTTTTGTTCGTGTTTGACTCACCATAATCTCGGAGAGGTCAAGCGTGGTGATCAATTTGGGAGGTCCAGTGAGCTGCTCGCCCTTAGGGTCTACCACGGTGATCTTCGGCTTGGCACCCGACACAGACACTGTTACCTCCCCCAAAGTACTGTCCACTGGAATCTGGGGAACAGATATACCTCTTTTGTAGGTAATTTACAACATATTATAATGTAGTCAGGGAGTTTTTGTTTTTAACCATTGGCACTCCAGCCTAGTAATGCATAGAGGCTACCAGCAACTCCAGCACTATATTAGTTCCAAGTACATACCTATGATCATAAACACTATAAGATAAGCACAGACTATTTTGCTTACCTAACTGTTAAGGACGCCGAGGTAGCAAAACAACCATGTCGCCGCTACGGCGACAGCGGATTTACTGTTAGCTTTTTAATGTCGCAAATACGGCGATAACGGAGTGCAAAGGATTAAATTGTATTATTAACTGGCTGAACGTACCGACTGACGTTGTCCTGTACGACAAAAATCCCATCGAAAAACAGACGAATTTTTTTTTTTCGAATTTGTACATTTTCCGAGATACTTTTCCAATTTTTCATTCCATAAAACCTTCGGACTATTACGAATATTTTAAAACAATACAGCCAAATCAGCCCAGCCGTTGTCAAGTGACGCGCTTACCAACACATAGCTTTTCATTTTTGTTTTTTATAGACTATATTTGCAATTTAGTTAGCAACTGAAATTGTCATATGCATAACTCATTCTATGACAATTTGGGTGAAAATTTCCTTAACAGTTAATTTCCCGGACTGTGGGTTATTGTATTAGGACCCTCAAGTAAAGACAACCAGCACACCCTGGGCAGTAAGCCTTGCTAACAACTTATTGACTGACTATAACCTCTACTCCACAGCATTTTCTTGTTACAAAAAATAGCTCGTCACGAGAAGATTGTAATTAAACGCTAAAATTGACAGTTAAGCGAGCGAAAGGTGCTTTCAGAAATTGGAAGTAAATGCCTTTTCTCAACTATGTTAGGGTCAGCTTCCAGTCTAACCGAATGCAGCTGAATTCCAGTATTTTACATGGAGCGACTGCCTATCTGACCTCCACAACCCAGTCACTGGGTAATACGACCCTTTGTAAGACTGGTTGTCACACTTTCGGGCTTCATCATTTATTTATTTCTTGAACTTTTCGCACAAAAAGGTACAAAGGCGGACTTAATGCCTTAGGCATTCTCTACCAGTCAACCAGGGTGGTGTGTCATCTGCCTAGTCTATTGACAGGGCCGCGCCTTCGGTCTAACCGGATGCAGCTGATTTTTTTTTATGGAGTTACTGCCTGTCGGGTTTTGACAACCCAGTTACCAACTGGGTAATTAGATATCCCTTGGTAAGACAGGTCCTACCTAGGTGTATCTGTTTAATAACGTACCTCCTGCGTGTAGTTGTATCCCGCCGGGTTTGAAGCAGAAACTAGGTTCACCATCCTACCTTTTATGGAACTCTTCACGAAATCCAGCATCTGAAAGATAAGTATACTATTGCTGACTTGTGGGTAGGGATTACATTTTAAGGACATTATTTAGGTACTCTCGCACGCACATAATCGCGCACTGGATTTTCAACTTTCGGTGTTGAGCCGAGCATTTAGAATCCAACAGAGCACATGCCAGCGGGTCGCAAAAGCCGACTGTTGGATTTTTAACTCTCGACGTTGAGCAGAGAGCGTTAAAAATCCGAGAAAAAAAAACGTGACGGAAAAAACTCGTCGGTGCGAAAACGATTCTGTAAAAATCTCAACGTGAAATCATAAGTGAAGTGAGCAGTGTCAATAGTGTTAATCCCTAATGACAGCTCACTTCCCGCTCACTTCACCTAAGTTCACACGGTGAGATTTTTACAGAATAGTACTGCTGGGCTAAGACTCGTTAACACGTTCAACGCCATGTCGGACATTGTTGGGCGACACTTAACTTTCCCTATAAGCCACACAAAACTTTTAAAATTGACAAAAAATCGACTTTTTGTTTTATTAATGCAAGAACATTATCAGAAAAACAAACATAACTTTCTAACATTTTTTTTAGAGTGCTGATGTGATGACACTGTTCTAGGAGGTCGCGCAGGTCATGCTGCGTACAATATTGCCTTGTATTCTTGACCGACGGCTCAGAAGAGACGTTTAGACATAGGTCTGACTGTCGGACAACATTGTCCCCCACGGCCCGAACGGAACATAGGTACTGGTGTCGCCTAACATGATTGTCCGGATTGTCCGACATGGCCTGAATGGAAATTTATTTCTTTCCAATTCCTTTGTTTTTTTCAATGTTTCATTCGGAACTAGCACGTAAATTGATAAAACTATTTATACAACTGACAACTAGAATGCGGAATTAAAGCATAGAATATCCTAAGTTAAATATAGTAAGTACAGATTTGAAAAAAAAAACGAAAGTTTAATTGAAAAAAAAACAACGGAATTGGAAAGAAACGGGAATTTTCCCTGCTTTTTGCAACGCTATGCGTAGCACACTATCAATCACAATAATCATTTTGAAGGATACTGATAGTGAGTTACGCAATAATCCCGCTGGTTTCAATCCCGGTGTTAAGAGTTACTGGGTTTTTTCATAGAAAAAATCTCAGTAGCAGTGCCGAGTAGGTATTTGTGCCGTTACACCTCTATCTTTCTCTCTTTCTTTTATTCTGGAATGTTGTGGAATGCTCTCAAATACTCTCGAATGTTCTGGACTGTTCTAGAAATTTCTAGAGGGCAAAAATTCCAGCTCTCATATCTTCAAAAGCATGCTCTTCAGGTAACAACGAGAACCGCATGGACAGGAGATACAGGGTTACCGCACCATATAACTCCCTTGATCGTACCGGGATTCATTTCTGAGTTTTAGCGGCACGCACATTGTACACTTTCTTTTATAATATAAATATTGATTACGCGTTACTCACCATGTGCACATTAGTTTTATTCAAGTTGAATATTTGTCCGGAACTAGCGGCTGCGACTTCCTGGTACACTTTATACGAAGGCCGGTTCAAATCGTTGCAGTGACCCGTCAATATGAACACCACCTGGAGACCATTTTATTTTTATGGATCTTTATATTATTCTGACCCCTATGTGGCCTGTATTAAGGCTTAGTTTAGTGGCCGCAAGAGCGACTGCTGACCATAGGTTCCTGAATTGCACCCTAATTGCGTAATACACTATCCATCGGAATCTGAATCATTTTGAAGCAAATTGCTAATCCATTGCTTCATAAGTTCGAAAAATTTGTCTGCTCAACACGTAAATAACGCAATGAATCTTGTTGAACTGTCAACATGAAACCTATTCCGATTGATAATGTGTTACGCAACCGCCCCATTGGTCCCATAAAGAATTATTGCGTTTTCCATTATGAATTTTTCGGTGTCACAATCTGAATAATTTTGAAGGATATTGCTATTCCATAGCTTCATATGTTCAAAAAAATTGTCTGCTCAACAACGTAACTAACGTAATTGAATGTTGTTGAACTGTCAAAATGAAAGCTATTGCTGCTGTTAGTGTGCTACGCAATCACCTCGGCGCTGACCGTTTCCTCCGTAGCCGCGCGCGTCAGTTAACACGTACAGAAAAGACCGAGTTCTTCTGACGTTCAACGCTAGATGTATGCTAGTGAGATACTTGCACTAAGAACCAAGTATTTAAAGCGTTTTATTCGTCTCAAGCTCAACCACGGACTAGAGAAAAAAGAAGGACTCCGCGCCACGCGTATCGAAAGTGAAGCACCGTACCGATCTATGTGTGCGTGATTTGAGGGATACCAGATGAATGGAAATTTCCCCATTTTTTAAATATTTTGACAGTTCATTCATTTACTAGCGACCCGCCCCGGCTTCGCACGGGTGCTGATCACTATCACTACATAGTATAAAACAAAGTCGCTTCCCGCTGTCTGTCTGTCTCTATGTATGCTTAGAACTTTAAAACTGCGCAACGGATTTTGATGCGGTTTTTTTAATATATAGAATGATTCAAGAGCAAGGTTTATATGTATATAATACATGCGTAATATAGTAGAGAAACACTGATAATTTTAGAGCCATTATTTCTCTTAAAAACTAGGATAAAAAATGGTTATTGTGGGTTATCCCTAAGAGATAGACATATGCCATCGCGCACTTTTTTGTAGACCTTTTTAAGGTGTACAATACTGTAGTACATTATTTTGATCTATCTCGTAGGTTTAAGCCAGCGTTTGCATTGTAAGCGCAAAAAAATGTGTTTATTTACGACGTCACATTAGAAACCTCTAAAATGTTCAGTTTTTCTCTACTATATTATGCATCTATTATACATATAAACCTTCCTCTTGAATTACTCTATCTATTAAAAAAAACCGCACCAAAATCCGTTGCGTAGTTTTAAAGATCTAAGCATACATAGGGACAGACAGCGGGAAGCGACTTTGTTTTATACTATGTAGTGATTAGAATAAAGCGATATAAGAAGTCCACTTAATTGAAATTACAAACATATACTAGTTAAAACTCAAAATTAAGTATTTAATTTGCATGGATGACTAAGAAAACGCTGCTGTAGTATACGTAATGCAATTGATTGTATTGAATTACCTATAAGGAAGATGGGGGGGTGGGTTATTAAAGCTTACTTACGTAAAACACACAAGATGAACTAGTTTTGAAAATGAAATAGTTTTCTTAATATACATAAACTATTTAACGTTCTGTAGAAAATAAAAGTTAAATATTTATTCAAATCATTTAATCAGAATCTTCACAACACATACAAACAGTCATTAACCCGCACTGCTTTCTTTATCGATCGAAGAAGTATTAGAATCCGTTCCAATCTAAGAACCATCGCCAATCGATGATACAAACCCTTTACAGAAAACCGTACCTAAATGGGTAATACATGCTTAAAAAATAGACTAAAATCCTTCATGCTGGGTTAATTTTCTATATACCTGCCTTTTACTGTTCACTGACCTTGCTATACATTCTAATTTGGAAATATGATGAAATCTGATGTCTAAATATTTTTCTGAAATGCATTTTATTAGACTGATTTTGTATTGTACCCCTGAGAAAGTGTGATCGACTTCCAAATTAAAAAAAAATACTGTCCTTGCCTATAAAATTTTCTAATATTTCAGTTAATATTTACGAATGTTGTCTTTCGTTACAAATTTTTTTATTTTCTTTTAAAACATTTTTGATTACTATTTCACAAATACAACATATTTTCTACAAATCTTCAGAGGGAAAATGCAGTCCTCCTTTGGTTTTTAAGCTTATCAATTTGTGAAAATAAAGCCTTTCGTCAGACAAACGCTAAACATTTTCGCTAAACATTTTGAGCACTTTATACTTTTACTTAAATATCGAGCAACGCTACCTGCCAAATATCCAATTATTAATTTTCTGTAATGGTTAAGCTCCTCTATATCTAGCCGTTTTGTGAGATCAGTTTCATCACCTGTAATTTCTCGAAGAAATTTCAGTGACGAGACGCATGTGTCTTCTTCTTCATGGCGGTAGAACGGTGTAGTCGTGTTAATAATTTTGGTAGCGGATCTACAACTTAACACTGCTATTTGCTCTAAAGGGACACAGTTACCCGTATCAGCATTTGATTTCCAAATGTGCCAGTAACTTTCGATAGGCTCCCTTAAATTGTCTAACATTGGTGTTGTCATTAGACCCACATTGCATTCTAACAGAAAAGAAAAACAATTCTAGGTGGTCCTGACTTAATTTATATGTTGGCAAATATACCAACCGCTCACCATTTTCTATTAGAGTTTCGTACATATACTTTAAACTTTCTATATTAATTAACGCACCAAAGAAGCCCGTTTTACACTGTGCTTGTGCATAATAACGGGTTAAGATATAAATAAGTCATCCATTTGTCTTGATTTTCCTTTTCGTTGAAATCTTATCTGTTAATTTTGTAATGTAAGCTTTGAGATCGTTCAAAAAGTTTAAAATTAAGTTTTTGTTCTGACGACAGATGGGTTTTTTAAAGTCAAATTGAGTCATTACTCTGGAATTAAAAATGTCGAACATATAATTTAAGTATTTTCTTTATAAATGTTTCTGTTGGTTCTGAGTTTTGAAATTCTTGCAGTTTTAATTGTTCTCTGCTGATTTTTATAGCTTTTGCAACACTTGCACTGAATATTTGTGTAGGTAGTTTTACTTTCATTACATTATTTCTAAAATTAATATGTTTTTTAGTTAACTTATTAGCCAAGTGTAAACCCTCGTCTTCTTGTAGTTTGTTTAACTGTTCTAAAATGTTCCATTTTATTTTATTTTCGTCACCATCTAAAAATTCTTTTTTTGATTGTATTTGGTTCCTCAATAATTTAATCACATCGAGAAAAACTGCAACTTGGGAATCATTTGATGGGTGTCTGAGAGTAGTTTTTAATGAATACGGATTAAATCCACAAACCAGTAATTCTAACGTTGTAAAATTTGTCGCATGTTAAAGACACGACATCTACATCAGATTCAAATGACTTAATTAAACAATTTTTTACCAAATTTGCTTTTTGTTCTCCTGTTAAAGTGTTGCATAGAAAATATCCTAATGGAATTTTAAAACGGTGGTTAATTCTAACGAGAAGAAAAACCAAGGCTTGTGTTGCCGAAGGAGCATCCTCTTCTACACCTTCTATATATTTTTTCCCATTCCAAATTGTTTACGGTCTAATGGCTACTTCGTCGAATACTAGAGAGCACAGTGGCCGATGTTGGCTCACCTGTGACTTAGCTTTTAAAGTTTGAAAAGCTTCTTCAGTAAACCCTGGCACACTGCGTAATTTTGGCTTACTTGTGGCCAGGGTCAGTTTATGTGTTTATTTGATAGCTTTTACTATTTTGGAGGGTTATCAAAGACAATGACATTTTTTTTTTGAGTAGTTTTGGCTACATAGCAATTATCGAGAAAACCCCATAGAAACCATAGAAAAGCAATATTTTTTTCAGGTACATCAATAACGAATAAATTAAGTATCTTCTCATTAAGAAAATACAAAACTATAATATTGCCAAAAACTAGATTCGAAACGCGGATAATTAAGACGTTATTCAATGTTTTTAGCAAAAACATAAATATTTTTAGCCGGTTTCTTTTTAAATTACCGCATTTTCTTTTTGATGGAAAATATGTACGACATAATAATACATTTGAATAAAACGTATCAGCTCAAAAGAATAAAGGGGTGATGAGATATAATTTTTTTTAAATTTTTGTTTATGGTTGTCACTAACCTTCTTAACCATTTGATTAATGTATTCTGGTCTTTAATAAAATCGTCATTTGATTGATTTAAATTATACTAGATTATTTAAATGAATATATCACACGAGCAAAAGCCTTAGCATTTTCAACCGATTTCGAAAAAGAAGGATGTTTCTATTCGATAGAATATTTTTTTCTATTTTATTGATATTATATTATATTTCCTTTATTATAACGTATAAAGTTATACTTTCCTAAAATGTGAAAGAAAAAAACTTTAACAACACAACTTCACAATTACGGTGTGCCTGTTGTGGAGCTACTTGTAGTGAATTCAAAAATTTAGATGTGATATCTAAAAAACCTGTAAATCAGGAAGCTTTGCGTCATGGAGTTAGCCCATTGCATGCGTGGATAAGAATTTTTGAGTTCTGTTACATTTGGGTTATAAAAATGATACTGCTGTGCAAAAGTGGCGAGTTTCAAAAAAATCACCAGAAGCTAGAATTGTTGAAGAAAGAAAAAACAAATACAAGATGAAATCAGACAAAAAATGGGCTTATTGGTTGACGTAGTTCGTCCAAATTCAGGTACAACCAATGATGGGAACACTGCCCGTACGGCTTTGTCTGATTCCAATCGATTGACGTTTGCCAATATTTTAGATATTGAAGAATGGCTCGTCAATGACCTACATACAATTCTGGTGACAATATCATGCGGCTTAGAAATAGAATCTAAGAAGTTTCAGGAATTTTGCAATGATGTCGCAACAAAATATGTACAAAAATACAGTTGGTACAACATGTCTGTCACCATGCACAAAATTTTAATGCATGGTGCACAAATTATTGATTCTATTCCTATACAGGAACGCTCTCAGGCCGGTGAATCACGCAACAAATTTTGGCGCTACGATCGTGAGCATCACACTCGTAAGTTCAGCCGTAAAGCAACCGTCCTAGACTTGATTCACCGAGCTTTAGTCTTCTGACCCGCTTTTGTCGAGTATGTCAATTGACAAGAGACAAAAAAACAATAAGCGGTCTAAAATTCCCCAAAAAGTTCTAAAACTTTTAAAGCCGACTCAGGATAACGTACTCATACACGGCGACCAGTTGTTGCAAAAAAACTGTCAATGTATTTGAATGTGATTCCGACGATATCAACAGTCATCTGACACCTGTCAATCAGGACGACACATCAAAATTTTCCGTATTTAATTGTATCTCAAAAAAAATCGCAAAGAATGTGCGCAATTTGGATGGAGTAATGGCACTATTGAGCTGACGCTGTGTGAGCGTGCGTGTTCCATCGCCGCCCGTTCATGTCCACCGCGCACAGGATGGATGGGAAGCAGCACATTAAGTAATTTTTTACTCCTTTGGTGTAATTGCTGTATGGCGTTCCAGTAGGAGGATAAATAAATAAATAAATCGTGTTATCGTCAGACGAAGTATTTATCGATTGCGATAATGACGACATCGAAAAAATATAACTTTTTTATTTGTTTTTATTTATCGTTTGGACAACCCTATTTCCATAGAAATTTCTAAAATATTTAGAAACGCTTTTTCTCACCACCCCATTGAGTTACGTATGTAATTTTTTAGGACGTGATAAACAACAGTTATGTACAGACGCCAGCACATCAAGCTACTACAATCTGTCAAATTTCTTTAACCTTTTGAACGCCATTGTCACATATATGTGACAAACGAAATCTTACCCTCAACGCCAACGTCACAAATATATGACAAAATACACGTCGCACCATATTATGAAATAAACAATTTCATCATTAGTTTTGTGTGTTTTTATTTATATAATTTAAAAGTTTAAGGTTCCGTCTATATTGTATTGCATGAAACTAATATAAATAAACCACCAATATCGAGAAATTTGTTGTTTTAAAAGTAGATGTTAAACGCGTATAAAAGGAGTGCCTCACACGCCGTAGTCTGCTATATGTGACAGCTAGTGTTGTGACGTATGATTGTAAAATCAATAAAAACTTAAGATGACTATGAAATTTTAGTCCAGAGTATATTATTTGTGTATAAGTTGGTATCAGGAGAAATAAAACGTATTATATTAGATAAGAATACTTATTATTAGGTTGTCTCATAAATTATTGCCAGTTAAAAGACAAATTATTACTAATATTTTTTATTGATAAAAAATACATTTAATCAATTATATAGTCTCCCTCGTTATCAACAACAGTCAGCCATCTACTGGGCAACATTTGAATACCCTTCTCCCAAAATGAGGCAGGCTAGGACTCGAAAAAATTTTCAAGTTCAATAATACTTCCAGAATTTTCGATTTTTTTTTCCTAGTAAATTAAATTTAAGAGCTCGAAATAAATGAGTCTGAAGGCGCAAGATCCGGGCTATACGGTGGACGTGGAACAGTCAGCCATCCTAGCTCCTCCAGCTGTGTATGTGTTAACTTGGCGCAATGAGGTCGTGCGTTGTCATGCAAAAGTTGGACTCCAAATCGTTTTGGCCGCTTCATTTTTAACATCTCTGCTAGTTTGCGAAGCTGCTGCGTATATAGATTGGCGTTAATAGTCTGATGAGATTCGAGGAGTTCCCAGAAAATCATTCCTTGCCAATCCCAGAAAACAGACAACATAATCTTACGACCGTGTTCATTAAGTTTAGGCTGGGCTGGTGGGTTTTCCCCGCGAGGAATCCAATAGGCATGACGCGTGTTAGTTTCATAATGTATCCAGCTCTCGTCACATGTAATAATGTCCTTGAGAAAGTCTCGTCTGTGCGGACGAAGTAACAAACTTTGACAAATGACCACACGAACGGCCCGGTCATGGTCCGTTAACGCATGAGGTGTCCAACGTGACATCACTTTGCGATATCCCATCGATTTGAGATAACGATCTATAGTCGTGTGGGATTGTCCAAGCGCCTTCTCTAAATCGCGCGTACTATAGTCTGGATGTAGCTCAAGTTCGTGACGCAAAACATCTTCATCAAAGCTGGTGGGTCGGCCTGGGCGAGGTTGATCTTTGCAGCTTATATCACCGGTGTCAAAACGCTTGTACCAGAAACGAATAGTCCGATCGCTAGTAGTACCCGGTCCAAATTCAGTGTTAATCTTTTTAGCCGTTTCTGTTCAAGAGACTTTAAGTCGATGCTCATATAGCATAATAGCTCGCAGTTGACGCTGATCCATTTTCACTAAAGACTAATTATTACGTTGCGTCCGCGCCTATTTATACCCTCACCATAAAAGATACTCATCCTTACTTGAAAGATTAGAAGAAAGAAACTTTCTTGAATTCACTTTAGTTTAAATACGAGAAAATTCGACAAAAATAAAATATGGCAAGAACTTATGAGACCACCTAATAGAATCGATAACCAACGTGTACACTGCTACATCCCTAATTCAGATGCGAGAATGTCATAAAATTGACTGGCAAGCAACGCCATTGTCACAATACCAAAACAAGTCATGTTGAATAGTGTTGTAACCATATTGTAATAAATATATATTTTTAGTTTTCTAATATCTGCTTTTTCATTGATAGTCTCTGTTAAATGCTGTGTAAAGATTTACTATATTGGAATATAGTGGCAGGTTAAATAACATTTCAGTGTCGTGAGTACGGTTTATTAGAAAATTAAAGACGAAAATAAAAACTCAGTTGTATATCGATATAAGTTTTGGAATCCCTATTTTTTATGAAGGTCATTTGACGGAAAAAGTGGCCTGGCGTCAGGGGTACGGCGATACGTTTTTACTCTGGCGTTCAAAAGGTTAATAGATTTTAAACTTTATCGCCAAATCATAAGGTTCAAAGTCAATTGAGAAAATCTGACAGATTCGGGTAGCTTGGTGTGCTGGCGTCTGTACATATTTATAGCAAAAAAAAAATGCGGTAATGATAGGGGTAAAAAAAATCAATAAAAAGTGAAATTCAAAAATGTTCATGTATTTCATTAACAATCAAAGCTACAGCTCCTTAATTTTTTATATGGATAAATATTCTGATATTACGTCGTTTGTGGTATTGGAAAAAACGATACCATTAATACTTTCGGAGAAAAAAAAAAACAGTAACTTTTCTTTGAGGTCGTTGAACTTTCACAAAAAAAAAATGTCTGAAAATATAGACAATTTTACCGTCGGAATTTTTACCAATTATTAAGTATCACAAGTTCTTTCGAATTAATACATAAAATATATCTGGCCACATCTAAGTCAAAATTACAGACTGTGCCTGGGTCACCTTTTACGTGACCATACCATTTAGACAGCGTTTTGCGATGCGGAAGACAAGTATCAAACGTTTGTCTGACATAATCTAAGCTTTCGGAGAGTAAAAATTCAACGTCAGATAAAACTTTTTTATGGCTACTTAATGTTTTTTTTTATTTTTTATTTTTATTATAATTGTTGAACAAATCAGCAGCAGCAATGTTTTGACTTAACCTATTGAATATATCGACGAAGTTTTGCGTTTTAATTGTTTTTAATATGTTCTTTAAAGATTTATTTCGACCTTGGAGACGCCTAATTTTTTGATTCAATGTTTTTATTTTTTTTTTATTTTTTGCAATAATTGCTTGTTTCTTTTTTAACTTTTCCTTTAAATTGCGTTTCCTGGGTGTATCGGTAAGTTCCGGATCCTTAAAATTAGAGGATGTAGATGGCGATGACGGACCACCGATTTGAGATAGCTAAAACAAAACAGTAGTTATTAGGTCATTAGTGATAACTTATTCTTAAAAAAAACATTGCATTACGCATGTATGTACAGACGCCAGCACATCAAGCTACCCGAAACTGTCAGATTTTCCCAATCAACTTTGAACCTTATGCTTTAGCGATAAAGTTGAAAATCGATTAAAGAAATCTGACAGATTGTAGTAGCTTGATGTGCTGGCGTCTGTACATATTTGTGATGAAGATAAGCCCACGTTAAAGGAAGTAGAGGCTTCACATGACAACGGCTGTTGAGAATCAGCTAGTACAGTTTCAATTATTGGTGGTGGCTAGAAACATATGGAAACATTAGACTCATTGAGTAATAAATTATTGCTAAATAATAACTGCAAGGTGCATGTATATACATACTTGTGATGAAGATAAGGCCGAGCTCAAGGGAACAGAAGCTTCAGATGGTAATGGCTGCTGGGAATCAGTTGCTACTGTTTCAAATATCAGTGGTAGCTATAAGAAAAAGGATGCATTATAATAATTGAATTAAACATTTTAATAACAGCTAAGTATTAATCGAACGAAGCGTGTATCTACATACTTCAGATGAAGATAAGCCTTGACTTAAGGAGGAAGAGGATTTGGGTGACGACGGCTGCTGGAAATCACCTGTTAGTATCGCAGATCGCTGGAAAAAAGGATAATACAATAACCATGTAATATAGAAATATGTTTTTGCTATATTTTATTGCATTGATCACATATGCATATACTTGTGTTAATGATGAAGACGGTGAAGGAAGAATAATAGATGTCTCATGTGATGACAACTGGTGTGCTCTTTGTAAAGGAATACTCATTCTTGGCTCCACAGGCTGTTCTTCGATGTCTGGTGGCTCAAACAATAGCTAAAAGAAAACACAAACAGTGTGAACATCATCACTATACTACTACTCACTTAAAACTCAAAAGTAAATCTTTGGAAGTACCGGTTTCTGCTAACATAAGTAATTAAAAATATTTATTTAACCATACAGTCAGCGAAGAAGATTAAATACTAGGTAGTCACCAGATATAGTTGAAATTTTATAAGTCTGACGGCAGTGGTTTCGTGTAAAATACAGGTATTTAGCCGTATCTAGTTAACCCTTAAATGCATAATGTTGCCATATGGCAACAAAGTACGTTATTTAATTTTTTTAAGAATGTGATAGCTGTGAGTTTCTGAACGCGCCTCTTTTTGTCAAAACAATGTATATACTCTATGAATATTAATATTATTGTATAATTATTATATATTTATTATCTAAATTGTATAGATAAATACCTATACAATAGCATTTTTTGCAATACGATAAAATAAATCATGCATTTAAGGGTTAAATCAAAACGAACCCCATACTAGTTAGGAAGAGGTTAGGCGGATGGATATTATGATGGGCACAGATGAAGTATATTTAGTACAAAAATTATTATTATCTTACTTTTTTTGGAACTGCATAGGTAACGACTCGACGTAGTCCATTTTTCGTGGTATACAAATCATTTGTGTCAAAATGTATACTACATATCACGCTTTTTTTCGACGGAACCCAATGGTCTTCACCTCTGCAATTTCTTATTATTTTTATCCAATCACTGTTCCATGGTTGATTTGCTGTAGGAAATCTATAAAAATGATCATCGTCAATACTTGCAAAAAAAAAATACAAAGAACACAAAAAAAATAATTACCCAATCTCTCGGGAAAATTACCCATTTATTTTCTGACAACACTTATAATTCTGTTGAGGTTTTGTGTTGCAACAGTAATGATTTTAAAATTACAAAACTACAATAAATCAACAAGTAAAATTGTGTCTTACCTGTGATATGTTATTCCTTGACACTTTTTATGATATGTAGAATTATTTTTACACCTTTTCACAACACAAGATGGCATTATTTTATTTTATTACTTCACGTAAATAGTACTTTAACGGACGCCGTCGTGACGCGTAATGGCGGCCGGCCGGTATACTACGATGTAAATGTGTGCGTGAGGCACGTTTGTAGAAACGGTCTACTGTGCTTCACTTTCGATATGCGTGGCGCGGAGTCCTTCTTTTTTCTCTAGTCCGTGGTCTCAACATTACTGTCTCAGAATAACCAACATCGGTTCAAAGAAACAAGCGCTGTATTATTAGGTACCTACTGGCGTCGATTCCCTCGTTCACAAAATAGACTAAATTTAGCGTCAGTCATTGATGTATTAAAAACCCTAGATGCACATTCTCGAACAAAAGTAACATTCAAAACTGTCGCCAAACACTCGGTAATTGTATCTAGGTAAGTATAGTTATATATCTTAGTCATTATAGTTATACTATAAACATATTTATTGCAAGTTCAACCTTATTTATGCCCATTTCTTAAAGTTGTTTTTACAAAGCAGTGTACAAAAAGCAATAAAATTTTACGACCAAAGTTAGTCAGTAGGACAGGGCCGAGTGGAGACGAATATAATTTTATATTTTTTTATTTTCTTAAGATATTGTATTCGTTTTCACGAGTTTATAAATTGAGTTTAAATACATATCGCACCTTCGGTAGAACAAGGGCACAATTGAAAAAAATTGCAAAAATGAGTTAAGTATACAGAAATGCCTTAAAAATGCTATTTGAACTGGAGGAACAAAGACAGTCATTTAATTCCTTTAAAAATCCGCTAGGCGAAAATAGTGACTTTGTCTTATTGGTGCCTTTTTACTGCTCTCTTGGCTGGACATAGTCTCATTGGTCAGTTGCGCCGTCGGCGGGGAGAGAGGCAGTCGTCACTTGGACCGCTAACGTCGTAAAGGTAAATATGCCCTTTTAATTTTTTGGTTTCTGGAGCGACAATGCCACATCTATTACACTTATGCCTAATTTATAATTTTAAAATTGGAAGGACAAAGTCGTTCAGACAGTTATGCCCTTGTCCGTTCAAGATTTGTTTTATTCCTTGGTCTTAAAAGTAAATGTGTTTTTGTCATTCCAATTGCAATGCTATTTTGCTAGACTTAATGACAATTACGTTTTTGTCATTCCAAATTGACTTGATTTAATATTAATGTTTGTTATTTAAGTTAATGAAATAAATTTGTATTATTTTTTAATACAAATTTTGTGATAAATTTTCTGTTTATTTATTAGTATTGGTATTTTTATGTATTTACGACTAGTAGGTATGCATTATTTGTGAATTGTGATATGAATAGTTTCTTTGTATGATTTAAATTTTAATAAAATTTCAGAATTTAAAATGGGATCTCGTAGTAAAAAAATTTTAATGATGCTTAATGACGAAAATAATTTGCAAATCAAAGAAACTGACACAAATTCTAATAGATCTTGTCGCGAAGGAGATGTGGGCTCTAACAGAGCAGCAAATTCAATCGAAAACTCGTCAATGTGTAAGTATATTGTTGCTATTTCTTAATTCATATTGGTATGTTACTTAAGTTTTTTATATAAATATATATTTTTTTACAGCTAATAACATGGTTGAAACATGGATAGATATGAATATAAAAAACCAGGGTCCTGTTAAATCAATGGAAGGCATCATTTCAGAAACAACGGATACACCTATTGAATCATTACCGTCACCTCTTCTAGATTTCGAGAATTCTGATGTTGAAAAAATGGAAAATAACAATTTTGGAACAGAAATTTCTCCTGCGGTAAATACTACAGGTAAGATAATAAAACTGCTATACAAATATCTGGATTATTTCATGTGTAAAGTAACTGAGATATTATTCTTTCATCACCTTTTTAGAGGTTGCAAGTGAGCTTAACTCCTCAAAGAGTGGAGATTTTTCACCATCTGAAGGATCAGATTATAAACCGCCACGAACTGTGAAACATAAGAGTATATTTAAAACTAGATCTCCCAAACGTAGCACCTCGTCCAGTTCTTCAAGTTCCAGCAGTAGCTCGTCTAGTTCCAACAGCAGCAGCTCATCTAGTTCGTCGAGTTCTTCTGACACTGATAATAGGGGTAATATTGATGAGGCTGATGGTAATACGGAAAGTGTTGAAGTTTATAACGACCCAGGACCCCTTGTGGATACGAGTGAAGATCACACTGAGCAAGTAATTAATAAAAAGCAGTCAAGAAAGCGACAAAAAAATACACAGCAATGGAAACAAGCTGTTTCAAAACGTTTAAAAAATAGTGGCCAAGAATACACGACCAAAAGAGGCAAGATCGCACCAGCGAAATCCATGCGCCCTCCATGCAAAACCTCGTGTCGTCTGTCTTGTTCTACTAAAGTTTCTTTTGAAACGAGGAGTGTGATTTTTAAATCCTACTGGGAATTGGGAACACACCAAAGGCAAAGAGATTTTCTTGCATCATATTGTATTAAAAAACAAAATCCTACAACCCGAAGAATCAAGATCACAGCAAATAACACATTTAAACCACCGAGGAAACCGAACTCAACCTATCATTTTCTGATAAATGGTGAGGAAATCAGGATTTGTAAGACTTTTTTGCTGAATACTTTATGTATTGGTGAAAAAACATTGCGGAATGTAATTGACAAAATATCTGATCAAGCCTTGTTTATAATGAGTCCTGCCGATAATCGCGGAAAGCATAATAACCATTGTAATTTAAGCGATGAAGTCGTGAAATCGGTCCGAAATCATATAAATTCCATTCCTAGAACAGAAAGTCACTACTTAAGGGCTAATACAACCAGGGAATATATAGATGGAAGTTTAACTATAGCGGAGCTTCATCGTGATTACAAAAAGATTCAAGAAACCGCTGGAAAGGAATTTGCAAATTATGATGCCTACTATCGAATTTTTAATACTGATTTCAATCTTGGTTTGTTTATTCCCCGAAAAGATCAGTGCGATGAATGTGAGGCGTACAAAAACTCTAACGATAAGGAACCACTGATGGAAAAATACAAAAAACACCTAGAAGAGAAAAGTTTAAGCAGATTAGAACTAAAACACGACACAGAACAATGCAAAAATAGTGATTCTAATAATATAGTTGCCATTTTCGATCTACAGGCAGTCTTACCTTGTCCAATTGGCCAGTCATCAGCTTTATTTTATAAGTCCAAGTTAAATTGTTACAATTTTACGGTGAGGACTCATTTTCTAATTAGTTAATTATAGTGTTAAAATTAATCAATTTATGTTCGAATGTACCTAATGTATATTTTGTTTTAGGTATCCAATATAAAAGACGATACCACAATTTGCTTTTTCTGGCACGAGGGTCTTGGCAAACGCGGCGCCAATGAAATAGGAACATGCCTTTACAAGTTTTTGGAGGATCTTTCTAACAAACAACCAGATAAAGACATAATATTTTATTCGGATAATTGCTGCGGGCAGCAAAAAAATAAGTAAGTTTGTTGCCTTTTATAATACAATTAATTTACAGTAGATTTAGATAAATAGGAGTGATTGTTGTTATAATTCATACTGAACAATATAGGTAGGTAATGTACTTATAATGTAAATAATTATTTCTACTTGTTTCAGATTCGTTTTTGGAATGTATTATTATGCTGTCAACACATTGCCTATAAAGTCAATAACACACAAATTCCTTATTAGGGGTCATACCCAGAATAAAGCTGATGCCGTCCATTCTGTAATAGAAAAAAACGTTAAGCGAGCTAAAAAGGCTGGACCTATATACACTCCAGCAGAATACATCAGTCTTATTAAAAATGCTAAGAAAAAGGGTGTTCAATTTACCGTTAAAGAAATGAATTTTGATTCTTTCATTGATATGAAGCTGTTATCTGAAGATATTAATTTGAATTTAAACAAGGATGTTGAAGGAAATACTTTTAAAATATTGGATACGAAAGCGATCAAATTTATGAAAGATTCAGAGATATACCAATTTAAGTGCAGCTACAAAACCGACGATTGGACAGCAGCGAGAATTCGAACAGGTCGTATCGGTAATAAAAAAAGTGTGAAAGATGTCACACTAAACCAGCTCTATAAGGAAATGTTACCAATCCCTCACAGAAAAAAAGAAGACATTCGTCAATTGATATCCTCAAATATAGTTCCTAAGTTCTATGAACAATATTTTAACAACCTTTTTTAAGAAAAGGAGAGAGAGCTAGAACTGATTCGTTAGTAAGAAAAAAATAATTGTTATAAAGATATTTTTATATTTTTTAATTAATATTTTTTGAAGTGTGATTCTAAAGAATTTCATTTGCATAACAGTGAATCTTGTTAAAAATAATGTCACTGTTATTTTTGTTATCTTCTATAATTCTATTTTCATTGTGATTCCAAAGAGACACAAACGTGAGATTATTGACGACTGATTAGTAAGACTATAATGATAGTTTAAGTATTATATTTCGTGAAAGTTACTACATTTTTTTTACTTTATAAGAAAATAAAAAGTTTATACGGAAAAACAAGGTATTTTTATTCGAAAATCATCCTAAATTAAAGCTCAAATTTAGTCCTAATTACAAAATAATATACATTTTGGTAGAACAAGGGCACAAATGTATCCCTTCCTTAAAATTAAAATTAATTGAAAAAAAACTAAAAGTTCTTAATTCTTGTTAACTATACGCCTAAAAAGGATATAGTATATAGTTTATATCATGCAAAGAAGAAAAACTTTCGAGCAATATTAACAGAGCAAGACCTCACTGAATGCAATAAATATCTTAAAATAGCTCTCCTGTAAAATAGCAAAAACTGCAATTATGCCCTTGTTCTACCGAAGGTGCGTATGTCGTCGCAAGCGATATCAAGACGACAAAATAATCGAAATACTACTTCCGGTTGATTTCATAATATTGGCAAACCGGAACTTAATTCTCATTGGTTGATCGGTTAGTACAGTGAACGCCGTGAGGTGGCGCTATAACTTCGCGCCATTTTCTGCACGTGGACAGAGCAGATTGGAGAGCGGCCGGATTCGACTTGCGGAGCGCACGCCGAACGGTTGAGAGCATACCATCGGAACTGTCATGTTCACCGTACAAAGTGTACAAACCTTTGTTTCTTACTGCTCATAGAGTGATTGTAAATTACCGAATAAACGTGACTGTGATTTGTGCTTCAAACTACGTTTTACTGGGTTGCCCGAGTACCCACCTTCCTCATGGAACCCGTACCAAGAAATTATGATGATGGCCCTGTTATCGCTACGCCCACGCTTGCGCCGACACATATATACCGGGTGTAAGGGACAGGCCTCCGCAAATGAACAGGGTGCATTCAGCTCCTTATTTAGAATCATTTTCCATTGGAAATTTTCTCAGGAAAATTTTCATTTTTTTTACCGTTTTTTCGGCTAACATTCCTTTAGTTCAATGTAAAATTACATTCTATGTATGCACCACTCCATTTATGTAAATAAAACAGTTGAAATAAAAAAAACAGCAATGGATGTCGAAATACTCTAAAGAACGACGCGTGAAATCAGCTGTTCACTTTCTCCCTAGCTTCAGAGTTCATCAAACTCACCGCATACTACTACATACACAATAACAATAACAGACGCTGCGAGTTGCCGAATCGCAAGTGTTGCCAACTTATTAGACCTCAACTCCTTTATTGATAAATGCAAATCTTTTCGTGCACTTAATTTCTAAAGGAAAAACGCTCATAATGTACCCTTGAGTATTCGTGGTACGTAACCTAATTAATTAATTCTACTTTTCAAGCGATCACTGGATCCAGTTTCCAAGCCACCCAAGGGATTCTTAAATGGTTTTACGACAGCTACCGATTGATACTCGAGTCGGGAATCGAACCTGAGCTCTCTGCAATGGAAGCCCAGTCTTCTATCACACTGGGCTTTTTTTTCTAGAACGTTTTTGCAAGAAATTTTGGGCAAAATTTTTCGTGTAGTTGACAACACCTCAGTAGTTACTTGGTTTGTGACTGTGTCGCATGCGCATCGCAGTTGATCGCAGTATCGCTCGCCGTTGTGCCGGGCGTCCCCGCGCAGTCGCGTTGTGAAGTTTACGTACGCATTTGGATTAATTTTTTTTTTTTTTGTCTATGAAAAATGACTACATTTAGTGCTCGTGAGTATGGAGAAATGATAATGTGCTACGGGGAAGCTCGGGGAAATGCCAGAGAAGCGCTCAGAAATTACATTGATAGGTATCGTGATCGTTGGCACCCATCAGACTCCCGGATAGTTACCAATGCCTATCAACGAGTGCTAGATAACCAGCCTATAGTTCCCAATCAGGAAGGCGCCGGAAGACCACTTCGCGGTGCAACTGTAGAAAGATCTGATCTGTTGGTCCGTCAAAATCCACGCCTAGGCACAAGCACTGCAGCTCGATTATTGCGGCGGTATCATGGACCCCGCGTCTCGCACTGGTCCGTGCACAAAACGCTGCAAAGGGATCGGCAACGTCCTTATGTGATACATAAGTTCCAAGCTCTATTGCCTCGTGATCGTGGTCATCGAATAGCGTACTGCCGGTGGTTGCGGGCTGAACAGGATCGAAATCCAGTGCTGGCTTGGCAGACTTGGACCGCAACCGTGGCCAGCACGATCGCCAGACCTAACGCCTTTAGACTTCTTTTTGTGGGGCTACGTAAAGGAAAAAGTGTGTGTCAGTGCATGTGGGAGTGAGGAGGGAATGCGAGATCGCATCACGAACATGTTCCAGCAGCTGCGCTACAGCTGCAACTAAGATCCCAACTTGCTGACCCGCTTACACGCGGAGACCCTGTGCCGTGCCAATTTGTGTGAACGTCTCGGTGGAGGCCACTTCGAGCCGTATCTCATACGACCGGAGCTATTCTAAGGTAGGATTAATTTTTGTGCACGACGCACTATCAATTACAGCCTGATTGATACCTATTGAAATAAGACTAAGTGATTTCTATTAATTTTCTTTGTAATAATAATTGTATCTATGCTAAAAATACATAACCCTCCTTTTTTAACTTCACCGCAGTCGGGTAAAAAAGGGACTTCGAAGTTACTTTTAGCTATTGTTTGGCACAAAACTTTATTACTCTATTGTTTATTATTTTGTTATGTTTACTTGTTTTGCAAAGCGGAATTCGCGCTGTGTAATAAAAAGGCGGCTAGTGATTAGCTTGAATGCATGTTTGCCAGTAGTATAAATACAAAAAGGATAAAACATAGTCCGGTAGTAGTCTCAGCCTCTCATGGAGATGCTAGTTAGGAAAAAAAGACTTCAGTCTTCAGTAATGTTGCACATTCCTACTGTAATGTAAAAGTGATTGTTGTTGTGAAGAAAGTGCCATATTCGAATAGTCTGTTTTTATCTCAAATTCCCCACGCACCGCTACTCTCGTACTATAACTGAACCAGCTCCCTGCAGTGCAAGCTCTCCGGTCTGTCGAGAACAATAATTTTCTTTAACTTCTAATTTTTTTATCTGTGCACGTGTTGCGACATGTTCTTTTGTAAAAGTACGGCTCAAACTTAATGGCGTCTCGGAACTTCGAATGTTCCGCTGCGCAAAACGTATTGCGTTGTTAGGTATCAGCGGTTTTGTTATTGTTCCGTTAAGTTTTTTTTTTTATTTTTATTGACTGTTTGTTTCATCTGTTTGTTATTTACGTTAAGTTTTAGACTGTTGTTGGTAGTGCGGAAAATACTTTGGAATTTATTAATTTGTTTAAAAATGTCTCGCGGACGATTCAAAGTTTTACGTAGGCAAGCCAGAAAAATGGTGCATAACGTCATGCAATTTATGATAAGCGGAGAATGAAGACGGCGTCCAAATTCCTTTGGAGCTAGTTCAGATAAAGAAGTTTTTGAGGGGATACAGCCATTATCGTAAATACAAAATAAAAACATTATTGCTTATTTTATAAAAACCTATTTTAATTTTCATTGAACCCTTCCCGCACTTGACAAACTGACAAATAATTACCATACACCTCTTAAAACATTCAAACAACTTTCAGTTATAAAAATAATCAAATGGAGTCTAAATTATTGTCGACTTGACTGTACCTGCGCGTACTTGCACAAAACCACGTGGCGCGAGAATTGGCCCCGTAGCGAGGAGGGGCCGAAGGCTCGCCGCGATACCGTTCGCTACGTGCGTTTTGCCACGGTAGCGATACATTGCGCGTGAGGTAATAAAACAAATCAGGTTTATTGGATTCCCATAACGTTCCTGAAATAATTTCATGTACCGGTCATCTTAGTATGATGTACTGAATTCACCCCATCAGTCTGCGGAGGGCTGTTCCTTACACCCTGTATACTTTAATTTTAGCGTAAATATGATTTTGGGTAGGACACGCGAACATCAATCAAACAAAGATTATCTGGTAAAATTATTTATTTAATTATTTTGTTAAAGGATGTTTTAAGTTTTCAATATGGCGACTCCTGTTATTAGCATGCCGATGTCGCTAAAAATAGTAGTCACCGAATTATTCCGTATAATATTTACGAAAACTTAAACAAAAATCGTCCTCTTTTCGACCTCCCATCTTCCCTATTATGGGATTAGATTAAAAACTATAGTATAGTATACAAATACCTACCTAATATAATATACCTATGTATAACGTTTAAATATTTTTTTTAACTTTTACACGAAGTAGTTCAAACTTATTAATTTAAATAAAATAGTATTACAAAAAAAAAATCGACTCCACCGTTACGAACCAGTCATTTTTATAACGCGACTAAAAATGTAGTATTGTAAGCTATTATACATAGACACTGATTAAGCGGCCCTTGAAATTTGCCGTATTATACTTGGGCTGCAGAGTGAAGTTTTGAGACAAATTAAATCAAAATCATGTAATGCGTTGTAAATAAGGCCCTAAAAACAACAAAAACAAATCAGTCAAGTCTTTTACTTATTGAAAATACGAAATCCCATCCTTTTTTATCGTTCTAGCCGCTATATTTTTACAATTTCTCAGCAAACACTTCGGCATTTTTAACGAGCACGTAGTGACGCGGTTGGTGCGAGTAGCGAGATACGTTAGTAACTGTACTTATCCTTATCTATGGTGCGAGACTATTTGAAAAGAAGTGCTTAGTGCACAATTTGTCAAGTGTGCACGTTTTTCATGGGGACGATTTTGAGACGCCGATTGTGTATCTTGGATTTGTAATACATCAATGGGTGTCAGGTGTCAGTGCATCTTTTTCTTTCTATTTCATTAAGAAAAGGAATGAAGATAAATATTAGTTTAGTCCTGTCAAATTAAGATACACCATAGACAAGTTTAGACGTGATAAAAAAATTGGCTACTAAAAATACGTCAATTTACGTCAGGCGCTGACTTTGACAGGACTAAACTAATATTTATCTCCTTTCCTTTTCTTGATAAAATAGAAAGAAAAAGATGCACTGAACTTAATTTAGTTTAGTTTGAGAACAAGGGAATCGGCGCCACTGTCAAAAAATAATACTCAATCATCTAACCTGACTTTGTTTCCTCTGTATCGTATCGAGAACTTTTCCGACGATGCGATGGTCTGCGGCCGTGGCGTCAGTAAACACGTACAAAAAGGAGCGAGGTCTACTGACGTTCAGCGCTAGATGGATGCCAGTGAGTGACTTTTCAGGACAGTCTCCCCCGCCCTGAACTTGGACCCTGCTTAGCGCTCTCTTGAATATTTCTTTCCTGCGAGTTACTGTCACTGGGCCTACGGCTGTGAATGTAGGGTTTCTAAATTTTAATTTGCGTTTTATAAGCGTAAACTATATGAGCCATACCTCACCGGGACGCACTGACCTCCATATATACAAGTACGCTGGACTTACGATACCCTTTGAAATGACAGCTCTTTAGTGTGCCTATTTGAAGCGCCCCCAATGCGTGGGAAGAGAATTAAATCTGACGTAACTTGCAAATGGCCGCTGTCTCGTTGGGATTGTCTCCCGTGTTTTTGGAGGTTTAACGCGATTAAGCTTCTTTGTTGTGTCGTATTAATTTAGTTGATACATAAATAAGAGGTGAGGTGATATCTGTATCTATCGGAAACATAGAAATAGTATTACCTGATGGTCGAAAATGCATTTTATCGATGTATTTTATCTCATTGTCCCATCTCTATTATAAGTTCCGTTCCCACCCACTCCTGCGATCAGCGCCAAAATGGCGAAAATCAAATCGCCCATGAAGACTATAGATAAGGAGACCAAACTCTGTACATTAGAGTTGTGCCAGAAATTTGAAAAAATAACGTTGGCGGGCAGAGTGCGCTGAGGTCGCTAAGTTACCAAGGTAGAGAATTCACTCGGTACACTACGTAATGCAGCGCGGCTGGTGGCTGGTTTTAGAACTATTCCTCTAAGAATTTTTCGGGACAAATTTTCCGTATGCGATGCCCTAGAGTTTGGACTCCTTTTCTCTAGTCTTCATGAAATCGCCTAACTAAGGCCCGGCTTATCATAGGTCCAGCGTACTTGTATATATGGAGGTCAGTGCCGGGACGTCATGAAGACATTGCCAGCCGGTCGATTCTGGAAATAATTATCTTACCGTGATAACTACGGTGAAGTGAGCTGTGAGTCATGCTGATGCTAGGGATTGACACTATTGACGACTCACTTCACCCAAGTTTTCACGGTTGGTTACAGAATCGCACGGCAGGGTCTCGCTGATAACTACATGTATACTCGTACCTACGGCTATACAGCATGCTTTTTTTACCGGCTCCAAATTTTTACAGGCTTTTCGCTGTTTCATATATTTTGGTCAAGTAGGTATTGAACTTTTGTAATAAACAGTTGATTTTGTTTTCGTGATTACAGAGTTGGTCCCATAGTGAAAGTTGTTCATATTCATGAGTAGAACACGCTGTAAAAATTTAGAGCCTGAAATAAAAATCATCCAGTATTGTCGGTGGCTCACCTGGCGTCCGTTGGTCACGGAGCCAACCACACATTTTGTTGGCGACTCGACGTGAGGTATGGCTCGTAGAGCTGTGTCTAAATGTCATGTATTGCCAAAGCTTATGTGACTACCAAAACACTATGAGTTAGAAGTTTTTAAGGTATTTTTTCGTATGCACAAAAATAACAACCGTTTTGAGTTAAAATATAAATGTAATACTAACCAAAGAATCAACCATCACCTTCATCATACTTTATCGAAGCAATAGTTCAGTTTATTTAATGAATACCTTAACTTTTGACCTAATTCACTTTCGAACCAAGGGACATTTTTAGAGGTAGCAAAGAAGTACTTACTGGGATCATGAAATGGCACAAACACAAAGTCAGCAATCACATCACTTTCCTTCAACGCAGTATTTAGGATCATTTCAGCCCCTTCGCGCAGCTGTCTCAAATCATTATACATCGACCCCGTAGTATCAAAAACAAACGCCAAACTGCTTTTCCCATCATCCTTATCTTGTGTTGCTCTCCTGTTTAACCTTTTACACTCAAACCCAAATAAAAGTATACAAGTCAACAAGATCAAACACTTCACTTTCCCAAACATGTTTAGAACTAACACATGGTGCAATTTTAGTAAATGTTTTTTTACTTGAAGTGTAGTGGTCTGTTTTAATGGACTTATCTGTAACCTCTGACCGAGTAATCAATGTGGGTTGGAGCAAGGAAATAATGTACTTGAGTGTATTTATGTTAAGAATGGTTGCACATGAATTTCAGGATGTCCCGGAAATAATAATAGAGTACAGTAAAACGGGGTGAATAGGAATGCAGGGGTGAATCGGGACGAAACTTTAAAACGGATTTTAACATTGAAATAATATCGCTTTTTGCCTTTTTGCCAAAAAGGTCTCTAATATGTTTACTTTATTATAATTAACGATTAAGTGTCCTTGCTGGCAACAAACTATATTACGTCAACGTTAAAATCCATTTAAAAGGTTCATCCCGATTCAGCCTTCGGTTCCTATTCACCCCATTTGACGGTGTACAAATATAGGTACTTGTAGAAAAGATCATAATCAGTATATAACCTTCCCACTGCTGGTGCACCAGGAGGCCTGTGCACCAGCCTCCTGTGAGAACTAGTGGACTGTAATCCATCACGCAGACCCAGTGCGGGTTGGTAAATGTCACGTCTTCGAATTTATGGCTCTAGGACATTTTTTCTCACGATGTTTTCATTCACCGTTTTGAGAGCAGAGGTGATGAAATCAATTACAAAAAGTAAAGCGCCTGTCCGGGTTCGAACCTACGACTTACAACTTGTAAGTCGGGGCCGCTACCACTGGGCCAACACCGCTCCTCCCCGTAGAAAAGATAATGGTACTATTTCATTAGATACAGCGAGTGTGCATAGTGCACGGAGAGAAAATTCTTAGAAAAATTACTGTGCTCGTCACTGTAAAGTGAGTGCAAGTGACATCTACAGAAAATTTTCTGAGTGAGATTGGGAAGAATTCACTATTCGTCCAATAATTTTTACTGTACAGCATAAGAGTTTTTACTGTGCTAGCAAGGTAATTTTTCCTTTACCACTCAAATGCACTCAGATTATGAGACAGCACAGTAATTTTTCTAACATTTTTCTGTCCGTGTGCCTGATTTAAGACCGAAAACCCAGCGGATACAATTGAATAATATGCAGTCTCGCACATCTCGCTGTCTCGCCTAAATTCAAAGCAGTTTGCAGTCACTTTTAGCTTTGATACCGCATTCTTAAGACATTAGTTATCATCTAATATAGTAATGATTAGGTTTATTTTCCGTATTAACGCTACTTGAATAACTTCCCCAATATTTTGGAGGGCGTCCTAGCCAAACTACTAGGAGTCAATAGTGTCATACTGAGGACGTAGTCCTGACCAAAACTTATGGATCAGAGAATTCGAAGGACCTCACAGTTTTCAACCGAGGACGCAGTTACCAAGCGAGAACAAGATAGTTACATAATATGGAGTGTCTGTGTGTTATCAAATGCATTTCTTCTCTACCCTGTGTAAACGGTTCGCAAGTGTAAACTAACTCTAAACAGGGAAATAACTCAATCATATAAACTTGAGTCCGCGTTAGAAGCTTCTTATCAGTAAGTCATATCATATCTAATGTGGAAATTACGAACAAATTACAAATATACTATGTCAAACAATTTTTTATTTATTAGTTATAAATAAAAACTGCTGGTCCTAGTAAGGTTATCGTTTTGAAATCAAAGTGGTACCGACATCGTCTAAGACAAAAAAAAACTGTTTTCTGTGCTTTTTGAACAACGAAAGACCGTAAGTAGAGACGCCAGCACATCAGGCTATTACAATCTGTTAAATTTATTTATAGGTTTTAAACTTTATCGCTTTAACATGAGGTTCAAAGTTGATTGAGCAGTTTCGGGTTGCTTGATGTGCTGGCGTCTGTACCTACAAAAATGCACTTTATATCTTTATATCGGAGTCAATCTGTGTCCACAATAAAATAAAAACGAAAAGTTAAAAATAAAATCTTTATTTAAAATTCACACTCGACATCTGTATAGAAGACATTCTGGTCGACTTAAATACGAAAAACAACCTATTCACCTAGACTACTGCTCAAAATTTGTTTCTTACACAAACGTAATCATAGTGCTTTGTGTGGAAGCATTTAATGTAAATAATATAGACTAAACAATGATGCATTTTTGAATTATTGAAATGTACAATATTTTGGCATCTTATTTTTATAGCTTATTGCTTTATTTTACAAACAACAGCAGTACTATTTTGTAAAAATCTCACCGTGAGAACTTAGGTGAAGTGCGCGGGAAGTGAGCTCTGTCATTCCCTAATGGTAGGGGGGATTGACACTATTAAGTGCTCACTTAACTTATGATTTCACAGTGAGATTTTTACAGAATAGACCGGCTGTTATCTGATATGAATCATAGTTCCCGAACCGCAAAAGGCGGCAGAGACGTCCTCAGATTTGTGGGAAAAGCCTAGACAGCTTGATTGCACTAAATACTCTTCAGCAAACTACCACCCAGTTTCTGAAATGCTAATCACGTCTCTGAATAGTCTGCTAACATTATGTCACTTGACATAAGGTTTGGCGACACAATAAATTGAGGGTAAAACAAAGGTGAATGTTCTATATATTTTTACTGCTAGTCTAGTGAACGTGCTTCCACACAAGGCAGTAATTAACATGATGAGTTAAACAAAACATGTTATCAGTATTCAATTCAGTAAGACTATAGACTAAGATTGTTTTCACACAATAATTGAAATGCGTTGCGTTCCCGTACTTATAGCGTTGTTTTATGGTTAGCTACTTCGCGAGATGACTTTATACATATTTGTTCGTCCAATTGTTAGTTTCTGTAATTAAATATCAATTCAATTGTAGCGGTGTGCAGGTGGTACTTGTAACAAATGTGACGATCTTCTTCATAGCGTGTCGATGGAAATCTGAATGGAACCGGCCCATAATTCGGCTATGTGTTTGGCGCAATCACCAGCGTCTATCAGTTCCTGCTTCTAGCATAGTGTTTTGACGTAGCGACCTTTCACTCTGTAGCCAAACATTGCATTGTTACCACCGTAACTAAGAATATTTTTCTTTTTAAGTCACGTTATTTGTGTAGAATCAAATCGCGAAGTTGCTTATATAGTACATTACGATACGTGTATAAACGCCGCGCATTAATACATTACTTATGTCATACTTATCGTATACTATGTTATAGCTTAAGCGCACTTAACACGTTTACTGTCCATGAATCACATTGTGTTGGAAAGAAACGTCCGTGCCATACATGTGGATCACTGCACTTTTCATACATAATGGGTTCTTACTTCGTGGATGTAAAATAAACATACTAGTATTAACACAATATTAGTACCTAGTGGTGGCATAAAGGCAAGTTTTTATTTTTATTTTAATCTAAGTATTTTCATTTCTGAATTGGTTTTTTTTTTTTTTGTTTTTATCTTTTTTAGTACGGACGATTTTAACGTGCACGTATTTCTACATCGTTCTCACATGTATAATTTTAACTTGAATGATGGAACCAAAATTTTGTAATCATTTTTATGATTTAAAATATTATCCGTAGAGTTTCTTGCCCGTTCTTCTCCACAGGTACCTACTACGCTTTGGAATGTGCAACTAGCTTCATCTTTCTGACTGACCGACCCCTTGACAATTTAAAAGTGTCTGTAATTGGTTTACTTGAAATAAATGCTGAGTACCTCAGTACTTAAGAACGAAAAAGTAAATTGGACGTGCGAGCTAATTTCGACATTTTGGCTGGACAGTGAACGTGTTAAGTCACGCTATTCTGTATAAAAATGGACTACTTAAGTCATAGAAGAGCGTGACTTAAGTGCGGGTTTAGGTCACACAGTACTGTTAAATAAATAAAACAACACTAAAAGTAGCGACAACTATTACAGAGTAAAATTAACGAAGACAAAGAGATCTTAAAATACTTGTCTGTCTTTACATTTTGAGCGTCCCTAAAATACATATAAATCTAATTTTATTATTACGTTAAAAAAGAAATCTTTATTATGTATTGCAATTAAAATCCATAGACATTAAATAATAATTAATTTATAAAGGTCCAATTATTAAAATTAAATTGTTTTTTTTTTTATTAGTCAGCTTCAAGCAAAGATAAAGACATAATGTAATTGCTAGTTCATATTTATTTTATAATGAGATTTTTACTGCTTGATTTAGGAAATAATAGGGCAATAAATCATAGGCCTTACAAGTTTTTTTTCTTTTCTTCATATTACCTTAAGACCTTATCTTAAACCGAAATTCAAGACACAGTTTAAAAAATAAAACGTTTACTTGAAGATGACACACAGCTCTTAAAACTATTATGATGTTTTCTCGGTGGATGTAGTGAATACCTCAAAAATGCCAGATGAAAAAAATAAAACTGTTTAACAAAATAAATATTGGCCCGACTAAAAATATAAAATGACTGAATAGTTTATAAGCGGTACATAGAATGTTAGATACTATGTACGTGATAAGAAACTGTTAGCCTTAAATTAATGAGGTAAGTAAAATAGGCACGTATCGGCGATGCACGAACGAATATTAATTAATTTAGGGACAGGATACAGAAATTTAAAAAAATGATTGGAAAATGTTTTATTAAAGTTAAAATAAATAATCTAGCGAAACTTCACAGATGTGATAAGGCGATAAAAAATGGTTTAAGAAAAAATCAACTATTTTGAAAGTCTTACAACCAGTCCTACCAAGGGGTATTGTGTTGCCCAGTAACTGGGTTGTGGAGGTCAGATAGGCAGTCGCCCCGTGTAAAATACTGGTATTCAGCTGCATCTGGTAAGACTGGAAGCCGCCCCCAACATAGTTGGGAAAAGGCTAGGCAGATGATGAAGGTTTCGCTAGTAGATTTAATTTGACCTTGTGTACTAGATAACGGACACCATCTACATAATAAAAGCCTGTATATTTCTAGCCGGGCATAGCACAAAATATGTTAGTATCATTACACTTTATGAATAACTTTGGCAAGCATATAAACTACATATGTATATGTTTAAGGTTTGTACTTGCGTTCTTGCAAATATCAGTCATGGATATATTGGATAGCGGCGGACTGACGATGATATTTACTCACACACACGTCACATTACCGTATTAAATTAAATATACTATTATAATTGAACATTATTCCGATATGACCATAAAATACTTGTATTAAAATTCGATGGAATAATAAGTTGAGTAACGTACGCATACGTTCTTTGATGGACAATATGGAAATATTAAATGGGAACCACTGGTGTTTAATTCACAAAAGTGTTTGGGTTGAGCACATATAAAAAAGGCAGTACTGCTGTTAACGGCATTTCATATTCATATAACCTGGTAACGTATTCTCTATGACACAATGAACGAAACCGCGCGAAATTAACGCGAAGTCGTCATAATTACCTAATGTATTGACTTGGTTTCGAAGTAAGGAATCATTGAGTAGTCATAGCGAATTAGGGCCCTGACTGAAGACAATTTTCTATTTTCTATTTTATTTCTTCGATCTACTGATATGATTGGATGTTTTTATTTCGAGCGACCAATGAGAGTTTTCATAAAAAATTACGCTACCAGCTGGCGCCACATTGGCAAGAGATCTTCCATTTCGACAATGAATTTAAAATATATGATGACGTTCATCATTCGTTTCATTCATTCGTTTTTCATTCAGTAAGGACTAAAGAAAATATAAGAGCTTTGACACTTTTGACAGGCGCTCGGACCTGACGTCTCAGTGCTGCCACCTAGTGAACGTAATTTCAGAAAACCCTCTTTACAACACATCATATCACCCAGTCATAGGCTTGATCAGGTTCCCATAAATTGCAAGATCTCGTGCATGAAAAATTGTAACGTTAATTTTCTACGTTATTTATATGCGGAGACAATTATCGAACGTCAAATTGGTCACAGTACTTGAAAGTTTCCTTACTTTATTTTATTCTTATATGTTTCGCTAGACAATCCGTTGTATTTAGAAAAAAGGATTTACATACTTCTTGCAGTATTTAAGAATCATTAAGTATGTGGTCTTATGAGTTTATTGTATAAACTATCCATGTATAACATATAACATAATATTATACAAATATTATAAGTGTACAATTACATATAAAATACATAATAAAGTGTAAAATTTCTATTCCGAACACATTTTTATGGGCAAACATTCCCAAAGAGTCCATAATTAATTAATTAAAATTTAATTTAATACCAAATGCCAATTAATTTTAGCCAAATAATAATTCGAGTCATTAAAATAAGAACGAAAATCGTGAATGTCGAAGGGTCGAATATTATGTTTTGCGATAGCATCATTTAAAATCGTTCTAAATAGCAACTAATGTTTATAAGCATAGACTTCTTCACTGGAATAACTTTGTTACACTGTACCCGGATTTTTGTTATGTTTAATCTTAGGGGCATGCATGATACACGATTCAGGAACAGAAAAACTCGTGTTAAACAACACGAGTTATCTTATTGTAACGTGAGTATTATCGCCCTTAGAGCTAGAGCTTAACAATGGGCAAAATCTCCAAGTCATCAGAAGCTGATAAACAAGGATTTTGGCACAATAATTTGCTTTTACAACTTAAAAATTGACTTTTTCATCAAATACATCGAGAGCAGTCTATGCATATAATTGCGTGCAGTTGTCAGTAACTACGTCGCTATAGAATTGGGTTCACTAACATGAACACGCGATGGTGATACTCGTAGGAGGTTAAACGACGTCATCAGCCACAGGCTTGGGTTGACTCTTCGCCTTTTGGAATACCAACACCTTTTCGCTCACCTCGCCTTCCGGGAACTGAGAAGAAAATATAAGTAAAGTCGAATTAATATTGAATCTGTGTGGTTCTTTCCTCAAAAGACCGTCACAGACATCAATCTACACGGTCTTCACATGATCTGACCAAGATTATGTCTGGACTTTAAAAGAGACGGTTACCTCAGTTTGTTTCGGCCTTTCTTCTCTGAGTAGTCAGATAGGAAACGCCGACGTCATATAGTTTTTAAAATATGATTGACGTGTATGAGTGTTTGCACAAACCTACTTACAAAAATAAAATCATTTATCATTGAATGTAAGCTAATGGCCGCCACTATTCAGTATCTGTATTAAAATAAATTGCGTCATTTATTTGACTCCTTTTTTCAATCCATACTAATATTATAAATTCGAAAGTAACTGTCTGTATGTTATTGTTCGGTCTAACATCAAACGGACCGGGTGCTTTCATGAAATTTAATATAACAATTTAAGACATTTTCCATTAAACTTGAAGAACCTTAAATTAACTCTTTAAATCCAAATCCAATCAGTGATTAAATATTACCTACAACCTTGCACCCCACCTTTTCACGCCTAAACCACTGAACGGATTTCGATAAGATAGATTGGCAAGGAGATAGATGGATTCCTGGGAAGGACGTAGGCTACTTTCTGTCCTGGTTTCCATGGGATGATTTCTGACATTCACACGGGCGAGACAACGGGCAGAAGCTAATATATATTTTTTTTTCTATACCCTAATAGTCGTTGAGGGGCCGTGGCTAAATAATAACAGCCGCACAGGTCGATCGATCAGGTTACGCTACGCTTGCCGCGGTTGTTCTGTGGATGAGTGACCATCTTTACTAAGCACGCTAAGCCGTTGGTCCCGGCTGTCATTCGTAGATCTTTGACAGTCGTTACGGATAGTCAGAAGCCCGAAAGTCTGGCAACCAGTCTTCCTATGGGGTATCGTATTACCCTGTTGAGTTGTGGACGTCAGATAGGCAGTTGCTCCATGTAAAATACTGGTATTATTCAGTTGCATCTGGTTTGACTGGATGCCTACCCCGACATAGTTGGGAAAAGGCTAGGCAGATGACGAGTATAATCAGTGGACAGAACATAGGGTATTTACCTGTGTGTGTGGTATCTCATGGATCAGCTTGTATCCTGTCAGTAGAGTCTCGACTCTTCCTTTCAGTCTGTCGAACAGTACCACAAGATCGGGCGTTTGTCTGTTGGCATGTTCGGTGCGCCACCAACGTTGAGGGTTGTTGAAAAACGCCTCTGCTTCGGTGGTCACGCCGGTCGTGTTGATTGGCGGGTCACAGTTCAGGTAGCGTGTTGTTATATTTAGGTGGAGGTGGCTGCAAAATGTAAGGGCATAAAATCACGCTTGTATTCTCCGAAGGGCTGGGCAGATGTGTATTTTAAAACTACATTTTACCATTTTTTTTAATTTTTAATTTCATTTTTTCCAAGTTATATTTCGAAGTCCATTTAAAAAAGATGGCAAAAATGAGTCCATGCTGTCACTGAGAAATTTCTATTGTAAAAGCTAGCCTTCCGGTTTAGAGTCAGGAATTTGAGATTGTATGCAGACAAGCTGAATTATTTTAAAATCATTCCTCTCATAGCTTGCTGTACAATATCTGATTTAAAATTCCTGTTCAAGTTGCTTCATAAATAATAGTATTGATTGCTCAGATCTTCTTAGCAGAACCAATATGTCTCATGTCCCTGCCAGAACGCGGGAGCGTTATCCCCGCACATTACTCAAAGACCCACGATATCGAACGAATCTGGGTAAACATTCACCGGTTCCTAGGATGACCCAGCAGTACAATGGCTTCATCACATCGGAGAACATAGACATCTTTTCAAATACTCTGGGTAAATATAAGTCACTAAATCGTGCACAATTAAATGATATATAAGTGTGGAACTACCTGCCTAGTAATGTATTGTTGGCTATTTTTATTTGTAAGTATAGTTTTTCTACCTTTTACTATCTTTTTTATTTTGCTTTTTTTTAATATTTTATTTATACAACGTGTCCCAGAAATCAACGTCAAGCCGAAAACGGGCAATAGGCCAAGTCGTGACAGCTATTAGAAAAATATAAAAAAAAATCTTGGTCATGGACTTTTCGAATTATAAGCATTCAAAAATAAATCTCAAAAAGTGACACCCTGTGATGATTTTTCAAGTCCTGTGACTACATTATTAACATTTCGGTAGTTTTTTTCTCTGTGATCTAACCATGAATAACCCTTCTGTAAATTACAGTTAAAAGTTAAAACGTAACTGCCTCAGTTTTAAATTAAATGTTAGATTTTTGCCCAATATTGAATTCAAAATAATGACATCACCCAACTTTAACCGACTGTACTGAAAAAAAAATCTACTACACTATTTTGGCAAGTAACTTTAAAAGATGGCGCGTTTAGTCAGGATTCCAAAATGGTATAACACATACTAATTGCTACTTCTTAATTGAGGAAAAAAAGTACATTGTTGGTTTTAGGTGCATTTGAAATATAATTCAGTCGTTGGATTTCTTTTATTATAATTTTTATTAAATCAGATTTACGAAGTTTTATAACAAATGTTCAAACTGTTTTCCTTCAGCTGCAATGCAAGTTCTACATCTCTTTAAAAATGATCGCGTAATAAGACGGGCGTATCTTCTTGAGTTGATGTATTCAGCGGCTTCTGCAATTCTTTGGCGCAGCTCGTCTAAATCTTGAATTGGTTTAGAGTACACTTTATCCTTTATCGTACCCCAGTAAAAAAAATCTATGGGGTTTAAATCGGGTGAACGGGCAGGCCACGAAATTGTACCACCCCGCCCAATCCACCTATCGGGGTATTCTCGATTGAGAAACTCTCGTACAGTGAGAGCATAATGCGCTGGGCAGCCATCTTGTTGATACCACATGCTGCCGTAAATGTTCAGTGGCACTTCTTCCAATAATTCTGGTAATTGGTTCTGTAAGAAGTTCAAATAACCCTGGGCATTTAAATTCTCCGGCAGCTCGATTGGACCAATAACTTTACCATTCAAAATTCCCGTCCACATATTTACTTTAAACTGGTACTGAGATCTATCTTCCCGCATCAAATTTGGATTTTCCACGTGCCATTCGTGCAAATTGTGGAGGTTCATGTAACCGTCCTTTTTAAATGTTGATTCATCGGACCATAGAATTTTTTCAAAGAATCGCGGGTCCTCTCGGTGCCTCTGCAACATCGTTCGACAAAATCGTACTCTCTCTGGGTAGTCTCGGGGTAGCAGACTTTGTACTCGTCGTACATGGTATGGGTGAAACTCGTTCTTTTTTAAAATACGATGTGCAGTACTTTTGGGGACTCCTATGCTCTGTTCAATTCCACGTACTGAGATACTTCTGTCTTCTTCAACTGCTTGCAAGACTTCGGCTTCGTAGGGCATAACGGGTCTTCCCTCGCTAACCATTTGGCTAGGAAATCGACCCTCTGATAATGACCGATGCACATTAATAAATACTCGATGATCGGGATGACGCTCAGCATTCGGGTATCTCTCACGATACACTCTTGCTGCGGCATTGGCGTTGCATAAGCATTCTCCATAAATGAGATGCATGTTGGCGTATTCCTGTGCGGTGTATCGAGATGGCATGATAAAACACTACACAAACACGGGGTTGCGATTAAAACAAGTCCGGGGTTGTCAGAAACGGTGCAGATAAATCCAAATTACAATGCAAATCAAGTCCAATAAACAAAGCCACAGTTGTAAGTACGAAGTCAATACGAATACAAAAAGATGTGCAGTCAACGAAAGAGCGTAACGTACTGCAGTATTGCACAATTTGCCGACGCATCCCTGTTTAGCCAGAGTAGCGTCTCTATCTGTTTCACTCACACATATGAAATGATGTGTCAATCCGTCTCCCTCTTAGTTAGATAAAAGTAGCGTCACTATCTATCTCGCTCCCACTTGTCAAAGTAGCGTCACCTCACATTAGCTAAAATGAATCTTTCTCGCTCACACTAGTCAAAATAACGTCACTCTTCGTCTCAATCGAACTTTTATGAAATACGGCTTCATAAAAAAAAAATGTTTTTTCTCAATTAAGAAGTAGCAATTAGTATGTGTTATACCATTTTGGAATCCTGACTAAACGCGCCATCTTTTAAAGTTACTTGCCAAAATAGTGTAGTAGATTTTTTTTTCAGTACAGTCGGTTAAAGTTGGGTGATGTCATTATTTTGAATTCAATATTGGGCAAAAATCTAACATTTAATTTAGAACTGAGGCAGTTACGTTTTACTTTTAACTGTAATTTACAGAAGGGTTATTCATGGTTACATCACAGAGAAAAAAACTACCGAAATGTTAATAATGTAGTCACAGGACTTGAAAAACCATCACAGGGTGTCACTTTTTGAGATTTATTTTTGAATGCTTATAATTCGAAAAGTACATGACCAAGATTTTTTTTTATATTTTTCTAATAGCTGTCACGACTTGGCCTATTGCCCGTTTTCGGCTTGACGTTGATTTCTGGGACACGTTGTATACAAATCTTCTACTATAATAATATGATAGTATAACTTTAATAATATTATATAATTTTAATTTTAACTTTGAGTACTATTTCCATTTAAAATGATCTAATTTAGGCATTCCATTCTGTTTGTTTGTTTTCTTTGCATGATGTGGTCTCCTATAATTGAGAGAGCACATGGATTTTTGTTCTTGTCCTTTATAATAATGCTATATTAATAATATAGCATGTAAGGTGTCTTTGTAGGAGATCCTAATAAACTAAAACTAAAAGCTCAATAGCACTTTGCTTTGATTTTATTTTTCATGCCACCTTTGAAGTATATTATAAACAAAAACCACTTCGTGTGTTACAAAAATGTCAATTTTGAGGTACGTTATGGTTTATATTTATTTAACAATTTATTGTACAACACATAAAAAAAGGGACAAATATATATAAAACTGGTGTAAAATGTTTTATAGCAAGTTTTAAGTTGTAATTCGCAACTGCTTACCTATAGAGCGGCGTGGAGTGGCACGGCATGAGGAACGTGATGGCGCTGGTGTTGTGCGCGGCGTCGCGCAGCAGCGGCATGAGGCGCAGCGCGCCCGCCTGGTGCAGCGCGCTGAAGTACGCGCCCGGCACCGCGTTACCCACGACGATCGCACTGGCTAGCAAGTACAGGTGCATTCTGGTGGAAGAAATAACAGTTAATAAATAAAGTCAAAACATTTATTTTTAATATACATATAAAAGGCACTTTTGAACGTCAAAATTTAAAATAAAATAGAATTGATTCTAATCGCCCCTTCCAAAAGGTAGTTTCCGTATGGAGAAGAATGGTCAAGAAACTCCACTGTTACTCTTATAACATGTTTTACAATATTCAGTATACATTAATTAAATGTGAAGACAATGCACATAGAATAAAATTACTATAAAAATAACTATTAAAATAATTAAAAACGAAGCCATAACAGACAAATTAATTATGTGATAGATACACATATATTTACAAACATTGTAAAAGTAGAAGATTTTCATAAAAAAAATAGCAAGCAATAAGTCATACATAAACTAAATGACATGTAATAGTGGTAAGCCTATTGCGAGTCAGAGTGAAGCCAGACTTCAGGATGCTATTGGGGATTTCGTAATGGAAAAAACTGACACCCTAAACTGGGAATGAAACTTAAACCCTAGCTCAAAAGTCGCACTAGGTATTCGAACGTGGGATGCATGCGTTCACAAGGTGTAATTTAAATATCGCAAACAATCAGCTGTTCCCTACATTTATATTCACATAACTCGTCAAACTGTTATGTAATGTTCAAAACGAATAGTGTAGAGTCATCTTAACACCACTCTGCCTTGAATTTGTTTACATGTATATATATTATAAGTATATATTATAGTAAACAGTATGTATGTATATTATAGGTTTTGAACCTATTTATGTATTTGTGTACGTTTTTTTATTTATAATTAAATAATTGTAATAGTTTTTTTTTTAAATCATTATTCGGCTCAACCAAAGCACCTGCCATCTAATCTCTTCACCACCCTTGGTTGACTGGTAGAGAATGCCTAATGCATTAAGTCCTCCCTTTGTACCTTTTTGTGTGCGAAAAGTTTAAATAAATAAATAAGCAGCTGATTTTTTTTCCCGCGATTTCAGTGTAAAAGTTGTTCATAATGATGATTACAATGACCCTTTATGAGTGTTGCCTTATTTAAATTACACCTTGTATAGGAGTAATTAAAAGTATGAGTTAAAGTATAAAAAAAAATTACTTCTTAGCCTTCCTGCTCCACGGCACTATGACATCTTGTGCCAAATACATGAAGATCGGCAACAGAGGTAACACGAAACGGAACTCCTTGTGTGGAATGAAGCTGTAACAATCATAATTATTTTTATTTTATTTACACCACAATTACACACCTGTCAGTTGGACACGACTAGGAAATAATAAAGTTTAATTTCGTAAAACACGTATTCAGCGCTTGCAGGCCTTTCAGTTATTTTACCCCTGATTTTGCATCACAGTGATCTTCATCGTCGTTGCTATACGTTTGCAATCAGATTTGAAATAATTGTGAACGGTCTGTACATAACTGACAGGTGTCAGAAACGCATTCTTTAATTCATTATGGTGACGGAGCCGATTTTTCAACCGTCGGATCACTTTTATCTGAAGAGTAAATGTGGCGGTACGACATATTGATACATAAATTGTCAAACGCTCAAATATATTCCTCACAAAAAGTAATCTAACGATTGAAAAATCAGGCCAGACAATTCTCGGAGTAATGATCGATTAAACATCGAGTCGGCGTCGATTATTCTGCGTCTGTAACATTGAATCCATAGAGACTGTTTTTCTACCCTCTGCTTTGGATTCGTAACTCTCGATTCTAGCTCTTATTTCCTTACAACTAAATCACATACCTGTATAAAGCGACGTGTAAAGTAGCGGCAGTAAGGAGCAGTCCCCCTATTCTGTTCTCCTTCGGTCGTCGCACTATGTTGTAGATTGCCCATAGTACGGGCAACAAGTTAATCCCTAATATCGCTGGAATACCTTGCGTCAGGTACCAGTGCCTGTAAGAAAATAGATTTTAGTTGTATCTCAAAATTTTCAAACAATGCTTTCCACCAGGCAATATCAAGGTCAAGAGCAGGACCAATTTGCAGTTAATATAATAATAATAATAATCAATCCATTTATTTTCAGGTAAAAAAGACCCATAGACAAATACCTTAACTTAAGTATACATATTATAACAATATAACAATTGTGTTAGTAAATAAAACTTAAAAACTATGTTAGTATCACTTAGTTGCACTAAGTCTTTGTGCATTCTGGTGGCACTTGTCCGCATATACCACATCCTGTGGCCAAAAGCTCTCGTCCATCACCTGATGCAGGTAGCAAGTTGGTATGCGCAACACAAACGCCTTAAAATTTAAGTCGCGATGCGACTCCAGCAGCTGCACTCGGCGCGTACTTCAGCCTTTGGTGTACGTACTTCACGATGTCTTCCGCGTCGGTGGTGCCAAGTGAGTGGTAGTGATAAGTTAGCCAATAAACACACTTGGCAACAGATTATTTTAAATGAGATGCCACATGCCCATGAGCATTGGAGAAATATCAATTCAATACATACCAGGGGTGTTGGCCATAGAAAGAGGCAACGTCATGCAGGACATTGAACCTAAAGAACTCCCAGGGTGTGACGACGAGGCGGCCGTAGTAGTACGAGTCTAACGCGACGAGGGCGCCACCGGCGATCAGACTGTAACAACACGCAATCGTTTTACATATAGACACATTTTTTATGTTTCTTTATTTCTTTAAATGTATCTGAAATTAGCCTTTTCGGTTATAAGCAAATGTGCTGTTTAGATTATGGCGTGGTTTATCCAGGACTCCAGTGAGCAAGGCAGAAATGGTAATCATTTATTCAGCCTGAGGATGTGGTGCCGTTTGAGGCCCTTGGTGATATTTTGTTGAAGCAGCACCCTAATTACGTAACACACTATTACTCTCAATTTGAATCATTTTGAAGCATAATATTCATATTGCTAATCCATTGCTCCATATGTTCGAATAATGTGTCTGCTCAACAACGTAAATAACGCGATGAATGTTGTTGAACTGTCAAAATGAAACCCATTGCTACTGATAGTGTGTTACGCAATTACCCTGCCGGTCTGCGGCCAACCGATTTGGATGGTTTTTAACTCTATGCTTTTCTGCATATTTTACCATCATTTCTTCATTTATTTACTTTTAATTGCTCATGAATTTCTGCATTGGTGAGAAACCATGGGCATTGGAAACTGAATTTCAGAGTTGAGTTTTATGTTTACTGGGTGGCAAATAAGTCGGCTGAAGGCCAATCGATGGTAAAGTGCTCCGCAAACGTGGTCACACTAGTGGTCAGATTAGGCCAACTTTCAATAATTTAGCGGCGGTGACAAGTGGCACCTACTTCATACTTTCTTTCTTGTCTTTTTCTTGGTGCTTCCTACTTTTTATCTTTTTTTTTATTTTTTATTTGCAACGTGCGTTTTGTTTGTGCAGAATAAACGTTTTTTTTTATTTCTTTCTTTCTTGCTAAATAGTATAAATAATGCCTGCCACTGACCTATAATGCGCCAGTGTGTCTATGTTAGCGCCGCGCCTATGTGGTCATCCAAGTGAAAACAGACCTGTGATTACGTCGGCCGGCACCCATACCAGAACCGTAGCAACTTACGCAATAGGCACGTATGTGCGTACAACCAGTTTCAGCCGTCCTTGGTTGGTGGTGAGCAAGTTGTAAGCTCCGAGCACGACCCACAGCGGCGCGGACGTGGGGCGCACGAACACGCAGAGCACTGCCAGCCATATCCACTGAGGACTTTCTGTAACAAGGAGAAAGTTTACTTGATACATCCATTTACTAAGCAAGCAATGCACACCGCAAATTCTTTTAAAAAGTATTCAATGTTTGCAGAGAGGTCGATGAAGTGCGTATCCAGAGAAGGCATGCTTACAGGTTTCTGTAACGAAAATCAACGCTGTATCCAAATTCATGTCAAGTGATCTGATTAGATGACAAAATAAATCATTGGGGTTTATTCATAAAGATTGCTTAAAATTAAGTAATGATTAGCGACTGTTTAACCATACATTTCTGATGTTTAAGCGTCTCTTAACCCTAAGCAACGTTAATGAATAAACCCCAATATTTGGACAGCCAATATAACAGTAAAAAAAATGTAAGGGTAAACAAACAGAAGTATATTAAAAATAATTGGGAATAATGTAACAATAAATTTAACAAAAAAATATACTACCCACTACATTTTCCACATATTACAACTTAGATATTACCTAAATAGCAGCACCCCGCAGTTTCACCCGAATAAGCTTCTATCCCGTGAGAATATTGGGATAAAAAATATCATATATGTTAATCCTGGTTATAAACTATTTGTGTGCCAAATTTCATTAAAATCCGTTCAGTTGTTTTTGCGTGAAAGAGAAACAAACATCCATCTATCCATCCTCACATACTTTCGCGTTTGTAATACGAGTATTAGTAGGATGAAGGCAAACGTAAATGTAGTCAATTACGAAGGCATGATGATTCCAGTTCGATAAAGGGATGGTGCTATCGGGTATAGCTCCAACTCTGTCACGCTGGAATTATAATGGCATTAAACAGTCATAATACGGCACCTGGGCCAAATTAATTATATACAGTTGTCGTTGGGTGGACATGTTTTCGTTCCCAAACCGGGTGCTAGTATGGCTTCTCAGGACACGCATCTTCATGTACCTCTCTGCCTACCTCAAATTCTTTGGTAAATAAATCGAAATACCTGCATAAAAAAGGTCAATCAATATCTGATGTCAGTTTAGTAGAACTGACATTAGATATGAGCTTTTTTTTTTTCTCTAACTCTGAAAAATCTTCGAATTCTTTATAATGGTCAGTGGCGTTACACGGCGAAGAATAAATTATGATTTATCTATTAGTAATCCTTGAAATTTTGCATGAGACTTTACTGCCTAGCTAAGGCCATTGAAGGATACTCGATAAATATTATTGTGTGTACAGAATGAAGAGGATAACAACGAATCTGCGGCCAATTACTGATGTTTAAAGCTGGAAACCACAAGATTCTTTTCCTGTTATGGGAACTGTGGAACAATGAATTGAATGGACAAGCAGGTAACATAGGTATTAAGAAGCTTATAACTTTGTGAATTTTCATGACACAGTTTTGAAATGTTGTACATAGATTCTTTACATAAAAATACTAGACACGTGTTTCGGGTTTCCAATATACTAAAACTAATGTTGTATACAAAGTGTAACGTTAAATGCGTAAAACCTGAAAATAGTTTGATCAGAATAACGAGCAGAATTAATTGAACCACTTTTTAATATAGGTCACATTTTTCAAAAAATCTTCATTAAAAACGTTGCCGTGTCTATTTATTAATAGGTCAAGCAACCCAATGTCAGCGCGGCGCGGCGGCCCGGTGACGACTCCTCCCTCGATAAAGCGTCGTCGCAGACGCAAGAAACCATCAGAATGGCCAGTAAAACTAAAACAGCACATAAAAACTTTTCAATTTTTTTAATGACTTATTTTCTCTCTGAAATAGGTCAATTGAATTAAAAATCAGTTGGGGTGTCTGAGGTTTTGCGCATTTAACGTTACACGTTGTACATTTTTGTTAAGATAAATAATATGTTTTAAACAATAAAACAGAGGAACAATCTGACTTTACTGTACTTAAATTACCTTTTTCATAATATCCCAGCTTTCCACCCTTGAATGGGAACAGGGATAAGGCAATAGCAACCAGCGCAGTCTCCAAGGTCTGCAGCAAAGTTCTACCGGACGTGTAGAACCAGAACCATGATGTGAGGATCAGGAATAAGGCCCATTTGCGATTTCCTGTCCATTTGTAGAAACTGTAGTCTGCTGCAGTACTGACAATAGCTTGCAGGATGCGAGGCAGGAGAATCTATAAATAAATATTGGTTTACATTATTTATGTCCATGTTTTTTTGGAAATTAATTAAATCTCAATACTCAATATATTTATTGCTTTCATATGTGAACTTAGGTCTATTAAGATAATGCCATGTTTTGTTTCTCTATCACCCTAAGATTGACCGGTAGAATATGCCTCAGGCATTAACTAGTAAAACCATTAAAAAAATATTTTACAAAGGCGGTCTTCCGAAGATATAAAAACTTTATTTTTATTAATATTTTGGTTAAATTGATATAGTAGCGTGATTTGTGGTCTTATTGTAGCTCTGAGCCAATTATTATAATTTAATAGCATAAACAGTAAGAAAGCTGTTCTCTCATTTTATTACATCATATTAGGTATCCATGACATAACTACAAGGTCTACAAGCCATTCTGCAACTTTGTTTTTTGAACATAACTTTGTAATTACACAGGACATACTAAGTTTTACAAAGAAACTACTCCATTACAGATATTAAATAACAGCTACTCATGTTACAAACTAGTATAGTAACACAATATACAATTAGAATGTTCTGTTAGGCCCGGCACACACTGGCGGCATCCCTACATGTAAGCGCACACTGGCTGTAACTATGCCGCAATGTGCTTAAGCATACCGAAGTGTCCTTAGGCATGCTGAGGCATCATTAGGCATGCCAAGGAGTCCTTAGGCATGTCGAGGCGTCCCTAAGCATGCCAAGGCGTCCTTAGGCATCCTTGCTAATGAAAATTCGTGCGGGGGCATGGGGCTCGGGCGGGCGCTGTCTTGCCGTTGTATACCGAAGACTGCCAAAGCGTTCCGAGGTATGCCGAAGCGTTCCAAAGGCTGCCGACACATGCCTAAGCATACCGCGGTATTGTTTTTATACTTACGACCATTAACATTGAAATTTCAACTTTATTTCCATTCAATTAAGTTATACTTTTATTTGTCGCCTAATAATACCTTGCCAAGCTGTGCCACCAGTGGGCGCCGGGCCTTAAACAACTGCTTATCATGAAGTCTGAACTATGCTTTGAGATAAAAACCTATGACTTATTATTACTTTGAATATATTTATAGTAATTTTATGGAACATTTAAATCATTGTATTTCCAACACTACAAAAAGATAATGAGTTTTATTTTTTGTTTAACACTTTGTCATTATACTACATAGCTTTTGATAAATGATCAACACAGTTGAATTAAGTAACAATATATAGCCCAATCTAAATATTTTGCTTGGTCATGCTGAGCCATTATTTTCAGTCTGGTGGAGCCCATTACAGTTAATTTAGAATAAAATACTTACCAGAGCTTCAGGGTAGTCCAGACCAGTGAACTTAAGCAGAGTGTACAGTGCAGCCACTACACTTGGGTACAAATAGCTCCTGATGCCTCTCTGCCATTCCCAAGTCAAGGCTCCATACCCAAACACTTGCTTGTGAGCCACTTCCAAGGTCTGCCAGTACTCATCAGGCACATACCACGTCTGCACCAGGAATACAGACAGAAGCCTCACAAACAATATCACGGAAACCACCTGAAGAGGCCTCAGGCCCTTTGCCAACACCATTCTCCCGCCTAAAACGAAAGAGGTTACATGTGAATTGTCTATAAATAGAAAGCTATAATGTGCTCAATAAACATCGAAATTCTAAAAGGCTTAACCAAGACTAACACTTCATACAATTAACGATATAAAAACTTCGTTCTAATTAGAAATAATGGTGTTGATAAGTTTAGCAAACGAAACAAACTTTACTCACAAAAGTGTCAACTAACGCGTCCTTATAATTAACGCTGGAATTGAATGAACAACAAGCTTTTAACACAATATAATTATGTAACACTTTTTCATGGTTGTATGCAAAGCATTTTAATCGACTGATTTATCTAAAAATAAACATAAAAACACTAAAATCGTAATTATTTCACTAACCTCAACAAAACCCGCCGCCACCGCGAAGTAGTGCTGTGCTAATTAACTAATTATTTGTTGTTTTTTTTTTAGTAATTAACGGTATTTTGCTTTGTTGTTACATGTTTTTTTACATTTATTATGAAGAAAATAAACATCCCTGGTGTGTCGCGTACGGGCCAGCCCCAACCTTATTCAGCGCTGTGTGACGTGTATCGAGCAGACTCGATTGTCTCTGTGTGAATCGCTGCTGCAAGCTGTCCACCTCGGTGTTAGACGCCTGGCAGTGATTCACATGCATTTATGGTTTTTAGGTCAACACTAGAAGCGCGGGCGTCCCAAATTTGACCCATTTCTGTTCTTCCTGCCTTATTTAATGTTTTATTATGTATAGAATCCTAATTTTTTATGACTTTTTATGAAATGTGATCATTATTATTGTTTATACGAGTATAAACAATAATGATCACATTTCAAAAAAACACACAGTTTAAAACATTAAATAGGGCAGGAAGAACATCGAAATGGGTCAAATTTGGGACGCCCGCGCTTCTAGTGTTAAGTGATTAGAATAGGAATACTAACATAGGAGTAGGGAAAATTGTTACTAACAGGTTTTGAGTCGTGTTACTTGAATAAAAATATATTTTTTTAATTAAAACAAATAAAATTTTGACTGAGCCACTGAATGGTTGCCGAGAGACCTTGTATTGTTGACAGATCAAAAGCCAGATGGATGGTTGACATTCAGAAGATCGCAGGTATGACCCAGGTTGACTAGGGAAGTATGGCACAGAAGGCAAGAGGCCCATACTCAGCAGTGGGTGGAACAAGCCTGCTGATATTGATGATGGTGAATGACTGTTGCAAACTACTAACCTCCTCAACTGTGGAGGCATACAGGCATTGACTGAGGGACCCAGGGTACCTAAGCACCTGATATTTTAGCCCCCCATACCGAAACGATTTTGGAAATTTACCAATTATCTTTAAACGACTAATTACTTACTTATAAAAGTCCGAAGTTTTGCAATCTATTACACTCTGTGCATCTCACCACATTTACCTCAACGGTCGTCATAAATCGACGATTCTAAACAAAGACGTTCTTTTCCTCATGTTCCTTGTCACTCTAGTTATGTACTTGAACTGACTTACTTTTCTCAAACAACTTATGTAGAGTACTTTTACAATAACTTACATTACTGATTTTTTGCATAGCTGGTGCCGGCACTGATTTAACGGTGATCTTTCCAAGAAAAATTTGACGAGCAAAGCGATCTCGAAGATGTTAGCACCTCAGATAGGTATGGTTTCTCTTGACTATTCATAAAGTAATAGGTGTCCCTTTGTCAATTTAATATAGAATTAGGTCTAAAAAGCAACTCCGCTTAGTACACTTATGCAGAAAAGCTGAAGCAATAAGACAATTTATAATGCAGGAATAACGAAGCAGCTCGAAAATTATTAGCATCACGCCTCTGACAGGTCAGATTGCTTTTCTTTTCTACGGGTACTGTAGGTAACATGATTTGAGCAGGCCCTATCCAGCCTTGTTCATTTGCCGTCAGTAAGGCAATATACCTGATCGGAGTAGCTTTTGGGGCCCTTGGTTGGTTGGGCCCTTAGGATTTGGTCTGTGATTTATACCCTAGGCACACAAGGCACCGGCCTTGTGTGCCTAGGGGATAAATCCGGGGCTAGAGGCATAAAATCTCCCATCAGCAGAGCACCTGTTTGCAAGCCCACACACACCAAGCAAAACGCCCTAATCATGGTTTGAATTTGTTTATAACACTTAATTTTTTCCAAGTCGGAATCGATTATGAACTCAAACAATTTAATAATCGTCTAAGTAAATCGATTTAACCAAACCTTTTACTTAGTCACTATTACGTCAACTATGCACGTCCGCCATGTTCGGTTTGTCTACTTGTCTTTGTTCAGTCATGTTCGAAAATTAATAATTTGGTTTATTTATTTCACACTATAATCGCAGATTATTTAAGTAGGGATAGTTTACAATTTAATTGATAGCAATTTGTTTAAAATGGAAAGATTTATCAGGAGACAAATAAAACAATTAAAAACGTCAGGCATCGTAGAATATTATTTTGATTGCAATAGGTTTTGAACGTCAATCCAGCAGTATTTTATGATGCTCTGTGACGTCAGTTTATGAATGTTGATTTTGTTGGGAAAATTACACTTGAATTCTTTGATAAATAATTAAAATGTGGTGTTAATTCAATTCAAGAATGGGTAAGTAAGATATTTCACGATGGAAATAACCCACGCGGATCAAAATTACGATATCGTGGTGTTTGTTTACAGATGAGGCGAAAAAAGAAACGGTGGACCTTTCGAGGCGTGGGTTGAAGAAAATAGAGAAAGCGCCCGCGGAAGAATCCAAAACGATTATTAATTTAATCCTAGACCAAAATGAACTGCAACGGCTTGATAACATCGACACATACAACCGCGTCGAAAATGTAAGATACCATGAAGTATATACATATTTACTTCGTAAATTGTCTACTTTGTTGGAATATCAACTCGAAACATTTTAATATTTTTGTTCATTGCATTTATTATTCTCAGATAACCCAACTTTTATTTTGCTCTAATTTAATTTATACCTACTAAAGGTCTGATTTCACTAGAAGCATTAAACCTACTCATGTATTAAAAGAAAACATACAATGTTGAAATGTCACTTAAAATTAGTTATGTGCATGGTTGTATTAGTTCATAAATTATAGTGGTAACGTCATAGATAACCATATAAATTCTGTTTGTGAATAGTTGTCAATATGCAACAACTTCCTGCTACGCATGCACGGTGTGTCCAGATTGACGAACCTCCGAATACTGGCTTTGAGCAACAATGGCATACTACAAATAGAAGGGCTAAAAGACCTGATATATCTTAAAGTTTTAAAACTGGCAGGTAAGTCCATACAGTAGAAGTAGTTGTCTGTGCAAAGGAGAATGCCGTCAAATATAGAGCACCCTGTCAAATGAAAAGTCTGCTGTCACAACCAAACCTAGTGTATTTGGAGGAGTATTTAATGCCCTTCGATATTGCTGATTATTTTTTTATATAATAATAATAATAATGCTTTATTGAAAACAAAGTAAGTACACAATTACATAAGCGCACTGCCTCCTGAACTAGGTTGTTAGCCTGTATCTCAGGAGACAGAATATATGGATTCCTGCAATTCGTTTTTCAGTCCACCTCAATTTTTAAGAAAAAATATTTTTTATTTCAAGGACAATAACCATGTAAACTATTGTAAGTAACTTAATTAACACGTTCAACTCCACAGAATAAAATGAACATACTGGTGTCTCCCAAGATTGTCCGACATGGCGTTGAACGTGTTAATGACGGAGGCATCGCTAAATGTTATCACACGCTAAATGTTGAAAAGCAGCTGAACGTTTTTGTTAATAAGAATTTTAATATTATTTAAGTAGTTCAGATGAAACCAACATTGAAAGAACCGTCATCCGTGACAGAGCAGCAGAACAAATGTGTCACAATAAAATTGATTCCTTTTTTTTTATCGGTCCTCTTTTCTTTAAATGCTTAAAATGTATTCCATAATAATCATTTAAATTAATACGACGCAACACACAACCTAAAGATTTATTGACACACATAAAAATATACTTAATATTATAGTAAATCGGAAATTAAGTGCAATGGCAGTGATATAAGAGAAACTACATACAAAAGTAAGTAAAAATACTTATATTTTTGATGTCCAAAATCTGGGAATCTTTTTCATAACAAAAACGTAAATCTAATTAAAAAAATATGAGTAATTGTATGAACTACATTTGGTTGTGATCCGCTCTCTCGCAAGTTGGTATGGTCCTATGGCATTCTCCTTTCTTTTTGATTTAAATACTAGGAATATAGTTTTCCTATTGCTATACAGCATTTTTGGATTATTTTTTTTAAACAAATCTGTTAAATGAATGGTTTTTTCAAATAGTTTTTGGACTTAGGGGCTTTATTCCAAACCCAGTTGCTTCCAAGGATGATTGTCTTAAGAGCCTACCACAGCTCATAAGAAAATCAAATCTAGAAATTCAATAGTACAAAAAAGATTAGTTTGGAACAATAAAAATGATCAAATAATTTTGCTCTAAATAATTTTTTAAATTAATAATACAATTTTTTTTTTCCATTTGCACTGAGCATGCTTATAATGAAAGTCTCGCCAACTCAAAATTTGCTGGGTTAGTACTAGTTTGTTTTTCCATTTTGGTAACAGCTGAAGTTGATTATTCTGACTGTGACAAAGTTGTTGTTACATAATCAGCCTACAATGTTCCCACTGCTGGGACACAAGCCTCCTCTCGGTGAGAGGCAGTGGGCCATAATCCACCACGCAGGCCCAGTGCGGGTTGGTAGATGTCACATGTCTTCGAAATTTTGGTTCTAGGACATTAGTTTCCTTCATCTTTTTACAAATAAAATTCGTTTAATTCAGACTAATAAAATGTCCATAATTTGTTAGTAACAATATCTTAAAACTATGTTAGTCAGAAAAATATCTTAATCAACATGCAGCCTGATAAGCCTTCCTACAACTGCAGATTCAGGTCTCTTTTTGAGAGCAATGGTTATGAAATAATTTACACAAAATAATGTGCTTGCTCAGGTTTGAACCCACAACCTACAAATTACAATTCGTAAGTTGCAGCCGTTACCCCTTGTCCATGACTGCTCCTGTTTGTTAATACTGTTTAATAATCATTGATACACCATAAAATGGCATTTATTACTAGTAACTGCCATGCATCAAGTTAATAGCATAAAACAACTCATCACTGAGATATCTATGCTACATTAAGTATGACTAGTTTCACTAACATGGAAAGTGAATGTAGAATGCTCCACACTTAAGGCCATTGCTTTAAGAAATTACTGTTTGTAATGAAATTCTTAGTTCTCAATAGTCATTTGCTGAATCAGACATAGGTTAGGCCGTCAAATCTGTTTGGGACAGTGTGATATATTTATACAAGGAAATATTGTGGTTTTTTCCTTCAGAAAATTGTCAATTTCTATTACATAAAACTTTGGGATAACAGTGTAACGGAACTGGTGAAATGGACATAGGTATACTTAAGGGCTCCTTCTCACGGCGAGATCCCGTTTTTTGCAGGTACGGTTTTTTGCAGGATCCCGTTTAGTAGTGTACGTGTTTCAATATACAACGTGTAACGTTAAATGCGCAAAACCTCAGACACCCCAACTGATTTGTAATTCAATTGACCTATTTCAGTGAGAAAATAAGTAATTACAAAAATTGATATGGTTTTATGTGCTGTTTTAGTTTTACTGGCCATTCTGATCGCTTCTTGCGTCTGCGACGACGCTTTATCGAGGGAGGAGTCGTCGCCGGGCCGCTGCGCCGCGCTGACAATGAGCGCTTGCTTGACCTATTAATAAATAGACACGGCAACGTTTTTAATGAAGAATTTTTGAAAAATGTGACTTATATTAAAAAGTGGTTCAATTAATTCTGCTTGTTATTCTGATCAAACTATTTTCAGGTTTTGCGCATTTAACGTTACACGTTGTATATATTCACACAAGCATCCTGTTTGTCGGATACTGTGAACACGGCGGCGGGGTGGGTCGGGGGCCGAAATTTTACGTGGGCGAAGTCTCTGACAGAATCTAGTCAGTCTATAAGTGACGATTATTTGACAATTTCCAAGAGTGTAGTAATATTTATAGAGTATAAGTGAACTGTTCTCGAACATTCCATAAGCCTGTGATCTCTTTTACAGGTAACAACATAAAATCAATAGAACATTTGAATCACAACATGCACTTGGAGCACCTAGACTTGTCCAACAACCAGATATCCTTCATAGCTGATATATCTTATTTGAAGAATTTGAAGGTTAGTATTGTAGCAAAATCCTCTGTTCATTCTACAGGGTTATTTGTAAAACACCATCAATCTCTTAAGAGGTCATTGTACTCATCATTATGAACAACTTTTACTATGGGACCAAACCAGTAATCGCGAAAAAAAAAATCAGCTGTTCCCTACATTTTGACGACTCGTGCGAACATAAATGTAGGGAACAGCTGATTTTTTTTTCGCGATTTTAACTTAATTAATCATTAAAACATCTCTCTTTTTCAGCACTTAAATCTAGAAAGAAACAGGATATCAGATCTGAGGCAGTGTGACCGCTACCTTCCAACACACTTGGAACACTTAGGGTTAGCTCACAACAGTATCCAGGATCTGAATGAGATCTGCCACCTGGTGCATCTGAACAAACTGGACAGCTTCTCTATACAGGGTAATCCGTCCGTCGCGATGGCTGGCAAGGACAAATTGTATCCTTTTTAATCAAACCTGTAGTCTTCTGAAGGTTGCATTCAGGTAGAAAGCAAGCAGCGCAGGATGTCAGTGCTGGTCATCCCTTTTGCCGAACCGGTACACCGGTAACGAAAAATTCTGACCTCAATTGGTCCCCATACTTACCGTTAGCGCCGTTTAGTACAACATTCACAGTCAAAGAATGACGTAAAACCGTTAGAAATTCGTAGCAGTATAAGTCTTATCTCATTGTTATAAATTAGACTGAATGCCGTGAGTTTGATGAACGGCAATCATATACGCTTATCTTGGTAAGTTAAGGTAGAACCTTATCTTACAAATATAATCTTAGTTACGTTGCAATGGTTTGCTAATTTTACGTCGATTATGCACTTCCTACCTTAGCTCGGCCCCGGTTGCTGTCTACTTGAATGCGGCCGAAGGATGGACCCACATTCCGCGAAACTCAAAGGTCGAAACTGAGGGCTGGTTGTTTCAAACGGTTGGCTAACGTAATATACGTATGTCAAATAATAACGATTACGTAATCGTTATTATTTTTTTGACGTACGCCAAGGCCATAACTTTGTAATTGTAATTTGAAACAACGCTTTTTTTGGTTTGACGACAGTTAGCACCAACTTTGATGAATACGCGTGCGTCAAGTGGACGTGAAATAACCCGCCTTCACTAATTGTTGTTTTTTTTAATCCACTTCAAATAAGCACGTGTTTTATGTCCAATCCTTTGCGCTATAGTTTGACCGAAACTGCTGTACCGCGCCTTAGGAATACGAGGCGAGGCGGGGGGCCGGACGCCGTGAGCGTTGACGAATGAGCTGCCTGCACTGCCCCCCGTCTCGCCGCGCACATACCGAATGGTGCGGTACAGTGGTTTTGGTCAAACTATAGTTAAACTTCGTTTTACGTTACACAAATTACGATATCAATGATAACATATTATTACATTCCACATACATATTAGGTTCACAGTGCTCTAAAATCGACAAAAATGTGAAATTGAGTTGTGTTAAAAAAGTAAATATTTGAAAATTACTCCTTGACCCATCACCACAGAGGATTTGATTACCGTCCGTTTGTACTCAACTGGATAATGAGCGTCAAGTCTATTGACGGCTTCGTCGTCAGTGCTATCGAAAGGTAAGATTTAAAGATGTTAAGGGCCGATTTTTCATTCGTCTAAACTTATACAATGGCGTCGATTCTCTTGTCCACAAACTAAACTAAATTAAAGTTAAGTGATGCATCTTTTTCTTTCTATTTAATTAAGAAAAGGACAGAAGATAAATATTAGCCGTACGTAAATTGACGAAATTTTAGTAGCCAATTTTTTTATCACGTCTAAACTTGTCTATGGAGTATCTTAATTTGACAGGACTAAACTAATATTTATCTTCTGTCCTTTTCTTAATTAAATAGAAAGAAAAGTATGCACTTAATTTAAATTTAGTTTCGTTTGTGAACAAGAGAATCGGCGCCAATATGTAACATGATTAACGCAAGATCTCATACACCCCAATTAGAGTATTGAGGTAAAATTCAAATTCAAATTGTTTATTGTGGTACACAGGTAAAAATATGTGACAATCCGCGGCTAAAGGTACCTTGTGGTCGATATGGAGTTATGCATACGCTAGTAATCTGCGATTAATACGCTGTAGATATCAAAAAAGATCAACCTCCTACGATGTTTTGTTACGGAGATATAATTTTTTTAAATTATATTCGAAATTGTGCAATTTCGAGAAACAGACATTTTAAGTTCAGTCACCTCGAACACTATGTTGCCGTTGTAAGTTAAATAAAAAATAATAACGGAAATAAATTTCAGATCTTATGCTTTGCGAAAAAGCAATAAAAAAAAATTCTATATTTCTTGCAAAATTTACAAAACATTCAATATCTTCGAAACTATAAACGTCCATAAGGTACCTTTAGCCGCGGACTGTCACATATTATGGTGTTACAGTTTATGAAGGCATAATACAATGACCAAACTTTTTTTTAAAGCTAACTATTATTATTAAGAAAATTCTGTTGACCCTAGCAATACTATATGCATTTAACATTAAGTCTTATTGCCTTGAAATAAGGTTTAATTTTTTTTGGTTCAATCGGCGGTCAGTATGACAAAATACATCATTTTTGAAAAAAATACCTATATTAAAAGTGACTGCAATCGATTCAGCAGTCAATTATGAACAAACTTCTTTCAGGACTCGCTTTTATTCTGTTACACCTTATACAAGCTGTAACTTAAATAACGCGCAACCTCATAAGGGGTCATTGTATTCATCATTATGAACAACTTTTACTATGGGACCAAACCTACATTTTGATGAGTTATGCGAACATAAATGTAGGGAACAGCTGATTTTTTAAAATAAACAATACGTTTCCTTTCAGTTTGAAAGCAGAGTGGCTGTACAGTCAAGGCAAAGGGCGACATTACCACGCCGGGCAGCATCAAGAGTTGTGCGAATACTTGGCGTCCACCTGCCCCCTAACAGCTGATGCGTTGGAGACCGAGGATCAGAGGAAATTGCGCCTTATACTTAGTAAGGTAAGGTAGAGTTTAAAATAGTGATGTAGTCAATAGTTTGGCTGCATTTATATTTAAATGATTATATTTTGATACTTTGTACCTCGTTACGACATATGAGAAGTCAGTAATTTACTAACCGACTTCAAAAACATACAGACGACATAGAACCTCCTCTGTTTGTATGTCGTCTTTATGTTCATCGATATTTTCATAAATTGTGGATCGATTTTGAAAATTCTTTTTTCATTTGGTAGAGGAAGCTCGCACGGTGGTTCCATATAAATCTTATTAATTTTGCCTGGGTAGTTTTAGTTGGCTTCAATAAGACGTATTCTATCCACCGTGTATATTATACAACTTCCTGCCACTGTTGTTTACAGAGCCAATTACCAATAGTGGTATACAAATAGATGTATGGTAGGTACCAGTACTAAAAGTGAAAAATAAAAAAACTATAATAAGACCAATGGTCTTAAATAAAAATAAAAAAAAACACTACAAAGTCCAAAAGTAATTTTAGAAGTTGGTGGCAAAAAACATAAATACAGAACCAAAGGCTTCCTAAATATTAATATACAACACTGACGACTTAAGGCCCTTTGTACTCACACGGGTTTTTTGCCGTGGAAAACAATGGTTTATTCGTCGTGTTGACAGACACGGCCGTCAGTGTTGTATGGTTCGCCGGCGCCGGACCGTATATCATAGACTATTAATCAAAGTAGTTTAACTTAGCATGGCATGATACACATTATTATTAGTACTGAATCAACCTGTTACTAGGCAAAGGCGTCTCACACAAAAATTACAATGCAGGCTCAACATCATCAACAGCAACTGAAAGATCAAAACCACAGTCCATTGAAGCCCAAGTTGCAGTCACCGAGAATGCAATGTAAGTACTTTGTAACAAATTACGATGATAACGAGGCATATTATTTTATTCGAGGTCAAGAGCAGGCCCATTCTACAGTAAAAAACAATAAAAACAGGAAAAAGAGACAGTAAAAAAAAATGTACAGACGCCAGCACATCAAGCTACCCAAAACTGTCAGATTTTCCCAATCAACTTTGAACCTTATGATTTAACGATAAAGTTGAAAATCGATTAAAGAAATCTGACAGATTGTAGTAACTTGATGTGCTGGCGTCTGTACACCATATAAATTACAGACATAAATATAGAAATTTTACAAAGGGTGACACAATGGGCGGTAATAGCGCACATGGAGATTTCCACAGGAATGATTGCGTTTTTGTGACATAAAAATATACTGTGTATGTCAGTTTATTGTATCTATTAACTATTTATACTAGGTACTAAGTTAAAAGACTAACTATATAAATAAATGAGGAGGAGGAATACTCCTTTCAATACTATTTCATTTTGGATATTGAGTTTAATCAAATAATCTATAACTATTATATCATTTAAACAAATAGTGTCGGTGACATGGTACGCTTTTATTAAAGTTTCACTTCGAATCAAATTGGCTTGTATAAAATGTAAGTTATGCAGACGTAAACGAATGTTTGACCTATTAATTAAAATAATTATTTAAATGAGTTGTCTTTGGAATTCGTCGAATTATGCTTATTTAGCTAAAATGTTTTCTAGGCAAGCATTTACAATATTGTGTCGATGTCAAGTAAGCAGAATGTGAATAATATCCACAGACGATTTTTATAAAATGGAACCGGTCTCTCGAATCGCCCCCGATTATATAAAACTTATGTGCATAAACGCGAGCGACATGCGTCGACGACAGGCAACTGCAACCGTTGACGCGTCTGGGCGACAGTCTACAACGCTAGCCGGCGGCAGCCGTCGACAGCATGCCGCTCGTGTATTTGAGTACGTACTCAAGTACACTCGTTGACGGCTGTCGCCTACATGCGTCGACAGTTGCCAATCCCTGTCGTCAACTCATGTCACTGTGTTTATGCACACTTAGGCTACGGACAAGAAGTCAGCGGGCGCGCGGCGGCGCCGGCGGCGCGGGGAGCGGCGCGTTTCAATGCATAGATTTATATGGAACTGGCCTTGAAGCCAGCGGCGCGGGGAGCGGCGTACGAGCGATGCGCACCAGTCTAGCGGTGCCCGCGCGTCTGCATTGACGTAGTCTTGTGCATTTTATTTTTTGCTTTAAATGTAACGTTATGAAGAAATTTGTATCAAAAAGTTTTGTCGTCGCTATTTAGACATTTCCTTCGCGAACAAAAACACTCATTTTCCTTAACACAACACTACGCCGCGCGATCTGCCCGTTGGCTTCGAGACCGGCAGTGCTATTCTGTAAAAATCTCACCGTGAGAACTTGGGTGAAGTGAGCTGTCATTAGGGATTAACACTATTGACACTGCTCACTTCAAGCTCACTTCACTTGTGATTTCACGGTGAGATTTTTACAGAATCGACCGGCTGGTCTGCGTTGTCGCGCCGCTCCCCGCGCCGCAATTGCTGACTTCGAGAGCGAGGCCTAAAAGATAACAAGCTAAATGTCCAAGCCTTCCTCGCCGTTTGGGGAATACAATCTTGGTGTTATGTTACGCTATTCTACAATCGTCGCATTCCGTTCATTATTTTTGTGTGTGAAGTAAAGTTAGTCTTTTTTCTCTCTATGCATGAATCGTCTGTACTTAAATCAATCCTCGCATTTAGTCTATTGTGTGATTGATGCGAAAACTCGAGATTTCCGTATCGTGTTTGTTTACCTAACAGGGATTGATTTCCTTAAGTATTTTTTGGGTAAACTAACACTAATCTCGTTCATTCATAACAAAAGCGGAGTCTAGTATTAGCAGATAATGCTAACTAAACTCCAAACTAACCCTAAACCTAATAAGGTTTTGATGGCCATCAATATTTAGTAATGGCCACTTATCTGCAGATACTTTATCGTCATAATAACTTGCAGCGCGTATATCAACGCCCCGCCACATGGGCCGGTCTCCCGACCGCCTCACTTCGAGCTACCACGCAGCACTAACCAAGTCTTCGTCGCCATCCCATCAAATGACGTCATCACTGTGTGGTGACCTCCCCGGTATACCCACGGCTATGAGCCAGAGCTTCGATTCGCCCGGACTCATGTATGCTACGGAGAAACGAGACAGCGCTAGAGAAAAGGAGAGGGAAAGAGTACAAGGTATGTTAGCGACATCAAGTTTTAGTTCTACTCCAGCTTTGTATATCTTCGTGTCTGTTTCTCATACCTGTGTGACTAGTCTTTTTCTATAGTTCGATGTGTCATATTAACGTCCGCGTTCTCTACGTATTAAGATTTTGATCGTTTAATTCTTTAAAATTATAAAGACTTACAACTCTTTAACTTTCACAGAGATACCGCAACCAAAGCCAGTAAACCATTCACTAGAAGCTGCATCAAAAATGGTTCCCGTACCCGAATCGTTAATGAGTCCCGACTACCAAGATCCTATATACGACATCCAAAGATCAATACCAAAGCCGACCAATAACTCGATACACAGCGTCTCGAACACATCATCGCAGTCGAGTAACAGTAGCATTCACGAAGACAAGCCACGACACGCCAAAAACATGAAAGGTTCACCAAAACTACCAAAGAGCGCTACGTCTTCACCCAAACTAAAAACGAGACTGGAACAACGGAAAGGCAGTTTATCAAAAATAGAAGTGAAAAACGACGAGAAAAAACTAAACGGCATCACGATTGATTCCGAGAACCTCGGTGCCGATATCATGAAGTTAGCGTCGAATCAGAGACGGCAGAAGAAAATGAGCGTGGAATCTATGGCTGCTGTGACCATACAGAAGATGTGGAGGGGCTACAGAAGTAGAAACCTCAATAAGGATACGCTGCGGATACTGCACGCCATACAAGCGGCGAGGGCCAGACAACATATACAGTGAGTTTTTTTTAATACAGGGTTATTTTTAAAACACCAACAACCTCTTAAGAGGTCATTGTACTCATCATTATGCACAACTTTTACTATTGGACCTAACCAGAAATCGCGAAAAATAAATCAGCTGTTCCCTACATTTTGACGACTCGTACGAACATAAATGTAGGGAACAGCTGATTTATTTTTCGCGATTTCTGGTTAGGTCCAATAGTAAAAGTTGTTCATAATGATGAGTACAATGACCTCTTAAGAGGTTGTTGGTGTTTTACAAATAATCCTGTATATTACTAGCTGGGGTACCCGGCTTTGCTCAGGGAGTTGATGTGAGATTTCAGAATGTTCTGGAATGTTGTGGAATGTTCTCGAATACTCTCGAATGTTCTGAACTGTTCTAGAAATTTCTAGAGGACGAAAATTTCAGCCCTTATATCTCCAAAAGCATGCCCTTCAGGTTAAAACGGGAACCTTCTTCATGGACAGGAGATAGAGGGTTACCACACCATATAACTCCCTTGATCGAAACAGGACTCATTTCTGAGTTTTAGCGGCACGCACAATGTACACTTTCTTTTATAATATAGGTATATTGATTAAAAATCTTTCGGTCACGTTAGCACGACCTTAACAGATTTATTATAGGAGTTTATTGACAGGAAAGAACTGTTCCAGTTAGTAAGCTGTCTCTTGTTAAATAAGTTTTTTTTTTTTTTTTTTTGTGAACTAGGTCCCATATGAGTGGTGGGCCTTTTGAGCCTTCTGTCGTTGATTGGTCCTTGTGTTGTAGCTTTTGGTGAGCTTTTATACGGGCTTTGTATGCTTCTAATCTCTGGGACTACCAGTCGGCTTATTTCATAGCCCGATTCTTCAGGAGGGCCGTAATAGTACATTATGATATAAGTGCGGTAAGTTGAAAATTACAGCTGAGGCGATATTGCTAGCCCGAGCCGTAGGTGAGGGCTATAAGAAAGCAGAGGCTGTAATTATCAAACCGCACGTATGTCATACGACGTTTTATAACACATTTGTGAGGAAATAAAGAAAACTCGGACTTTCTTAAACGAATAAATCTTTAATTACTTGTTAAAACCGTTATTAAAAACATGAAGATAGTTTCATAAAAAGCGCGCGGAATAATTTTTATTATTTACTTTTTCACAAATTAGCGATGCGCGCGCATCAGCGTCTTTTGTTTATGGCAAAGGCACAAAAAACAGCCAGTATTACTAATAAAGTAAATTAATACTTTTGTGTTTTTGTTACAGATAAATGGTTGAAATTAATTGTCAAAATTAATTAAATTAAAGAATCAAATGTTTATTTATTATATTTTATCTCCCAAAGTTAATTTTATTCATAAAATGTTGACCACTTTTCTAACATAAAAACTCTTTGCTAAGATTTAAAAAAGTACCGTTCGTTTTAGACGGAGCATCTTGATAAACCGTGCGCTTTACATTACAATTACGCACAAGTACGTAATGAGATACATTACGATATTGAAATTGGTGCAGTAAGAGACCTTTTACGAGCAAATGTGTTATAAAGTATTTAACATTACGCTAGGACCCTTAGCAGCCGAGCAAAAAGGTATAAAAGTCAGAAAGATCGCTAAGCCAAAAACGAATTCATAGCGCGGGCAGGCAATACGAGCTGACAAGGTAGGTTGGGGAACCAAGGAATTTTTTGCGCACTTAGTCGCAGGCGAAGCTAGTTCTTCAGATAAAAGTGATATTTATCATGTTTTCTTAATTATTCTGACCCTCCGATGTTTCGGTACTGTGTCAAGCGCCACGTTTACGTATAAACTTAAATTAAATTGATTTTCCTAATTCGTAGGAGGTTGACGTGCGACATGGAGGCGACGAAGGCCGCTTTGGAGTCTGAACGAAAGATACAGCAACTGCAGATGCAGGCTATCAACGCGTTGTGGAAGAAAGTGTCCACTTTACAGGCTGCTGGTGAGTTACAGTTGAGGAGGATCTTTTCAAAACGGGATATTTCCAAAATATGAATTTTTTGAACTGAGTATGAGGTCTTCTTACCTATGCTAAAATACATCATTTTACACCTTAAACGAATGTAAAATAGGATATGCTTCTTAGAAAATTGGACTTAAAAAAGCGTGTTCTGAACAAAAATGATATTAAAAAAAAAATCGAAGAATTACAATTAATTAATTATTAATTACAATTCAAAAGGAGATAAATGTATAAACTGTACATTGTAAAAGGGGATATTTTCATGATAGGTGGAACAAAAGAGGATATTTCGATTTTGTCCTAACAAAAGGGGATATTTTAATTTTTTATGTCCTTGTTATCAATAAACCAGAAGGTATTAAAATAAAAAAAAGGTACAATTCTTAGTATTTTATTATGTAGTTCTTATATAGTAACATTATTTTTCTGTGCACTAAAAGGTTTTCCTACAATCAGTTTTTTCTACTTTCTGGAAAATGAGTTAACATGCACATATCCCGTTTTGAAAAGACCCTCCTCAGTTATACCCTTGGTTTGAGAGTTTGTTCTAATTTAAGTTGTACGCACACTTAGTGTCGGCATTTATGCCGACGACCGGCATCGATTTGCCGATTTAGTGAATGCAGTTCTATTAGAATCATTTCGAACCATAATCCTCATTCGTAAAACCTAATCTAGTCTGGCGGCGACGCGGGAGCGGCAGGATCTTATGCGTACATTTAAATGGACCGGTTCTCGAAAACAGCGGCGCAGTAGCGGCGGTGGAGCGGGCAACGAGCGGTGCACTCCAGTCAAGCGGTGACCGCCCGCGCGTCTGCTTTGCAGTGTTGTGCTATTTGTTTTTGTGACGTATCGAAATGTCCTCGAACGTGCAAGAGCAAATTATTTTAGCAATTTTTGAGAGGACACCGATATGGAACAGCAAAGATGTGAACCATAAAAATAGAAGAGTAGTTAACCAGTTATGGGAAGAAATTAAAAACGAACTGAATATTGAAGGTAAATAAAAAAAAATATTTGCCCACAATAAATCGAGCGTTAGGAATAAATTGGAATCGAAAAGGTGTTTTCACCGTTGGTCAGACATTTCGTTCGCGAATAAAAACAAATATCTCGACGACACAACCACGAACACAACACTAGGCCGCTATAGTGCCGCGCGCTCTGCCCGCTGGTTCCGGGAACGGGTCTGCCTTGCCCGCGCCGCTCCCGCGCCGCCGCCGCCCCGCTGCTCGCAAAATTCGAGGCAGCGGCCTAAGTGTTAAGTTTTTTCCTTTCATTTCAGATAACCAGAAGCAAAGGCTATCGGAGTCAGATGACAGCACAGACGCGCTGCGACAACTCTCGGAGACGTGTTTCAGCCTACAGGCGCAGGTGTGTACAAACTGTAATGTAAAATTTACCAGAATCCTGCACAAATATTTAGTTTATATAATATTGACTCAAATTCATATGTGACAAAGTTTAAATTACATTGTTAACAATATTTTTAGTACCTTTTCATTATAATTGGTTACTGAAAAATCAACTTAAATTACATAAGTCTTACAGTAGATAGTTGAATAAGTAGCCATGAGTGTAAATTGTCTTTGATTCAAATCAGTATAAATTTAAATATACTTGAGCTCTTTGTGAAGATGCGCGTTCGGGAAAGTACTACCATAGTGTTTTCTGCCGCCATTTTCTGATACATGTTTCGTTTGTTCCTAGGTAGCGGAACTGCAAGGCTGTATGCAAGAAGTTTTGAAGGCCGTATCTACTAAAAACCACGCGGAGCCAGTCGCAACACAGACAGACATTACGGCTATCATCACACCTCAGGTAAGCAAAATTACTATAGTGTAATTATTAATTCACTGGAGTCAACTGACAGATGCTAATGTCACTTTGTAAAATAATGTTGCCGTATTTATTGTAATAGTGATGCGTTCCGTTCGTTGTGATTCAGCTCATTCACACAAAGTCAATAGGAACATCTATATACATATTATAAAACAAAGTCACTGTCTTACGCCTGCCCCCTTACCACTGCGAGCTCAATTGTATTGAGCTGGTTTGGGCGCAGGCGAAAGGATACGTTGCCAGAAACAACACAACATTTAAAATGACAGAAGTCCAAAACTTTATGTGTTGTTTGATGAAGGACTTAAAAACGTGAATGCCGAAAGATGGAGCTGCTGTGTGGGTCACGTAATAAAAGCAGAAAATAAAATGTGCAATCTCAACCGTATGCATTTATATTTCATTTTATATAATTCGCTTTTTGAAAATCATCATCAATCGGCCTATAAAGGCATTACTACTAATATTTTTATATCGATTAAAGAAAACTAGGCTGGAAGATTTCTTATTAATATAAATAAAATAATGTGATTTGATTTAGAATGTAACGAGAATGAATGAGCATGTGATTGATTTCAATCTTCTTGTCACAACACTATTTTCTTTTCATCAGAAAATGGTAACATCGTAAACGTCAGATTACTCCAGTGAATTAATAATTAGACTATAATACATTTTTTAAATTACTAAGAAATTACTAATACAATTATAAATTAAATAGTACCCATGGCTGAACACTGACCCCCAAACTACAGGAGGCCTAGTTTGGGGCTTATGGTCAGATCGTGTTCTTTTTTAGGGTTCCGTACCTAAAGGGTAAAAAGGAACCCTATTACTCCCGCTCCGCTGTCCGTCCGTCCGTCTGTCCGTCTGTCTGTCACCAGGATGTATCTCATAAACCGTGATAGTTAGAAAGTTGAAATTTTCACAGATGATGTATTTCTGTTGCCGCTATAACAACAGATACTAAAAAACAGAATAAAATAAATATTTAAGGGGGCTCCCTTACAACAGACATGATTTTTTTTTTGCCGTTTTTATAGATAATGGTACGGAACCCTTCGTGCGCGAATCCGATTCGTGCTTGGCCGGTTTTTTGTGTTATAATTTTTCTGTACCACGCTTCAGATGTATTTAAATCTTTTATCTTGCGCGGGTATATGTTAAAGAAAGAAATGTTGCTGCATTAAGTTTATGATGACATTGTATGCAGCTAAATGTTTCCAGCAACTACATGCGTTAATTTTGTCAACCACAAATATAAGTGTTTTTTGTGAATTTTGTAGTTAGTCAATCGCTTAACGTGTATGTGTGGTTCAGGAGGAGCGTTGCACGTGGCTGCGGCGGCCGCAGTCGTTACCGCTGGGCGGCGCGCGCGCAGAGCCGCCGCCCGCGCCTCTCCCGCAGCGGGAACACGCGTGAGTCACACACATTTAACGACGAACATAGTCTTGTTACTATTAACCGATTCCGTGCGGAGGTCTTTGTAGCAATCTTTAGTGCCTGGCGTCGAACAAAAATTCCGTGATACCTGTGGGGCACCAAGCGCCAGAGAATTAGATGATTTCCCTGGGGAATCATCCGCCGTGAATTGTAACTTTTAGCTTTTTTTCGTGTTTCCACTTGCTAAAGAGTCATTTGCCATTGGGTATCGAACGTAAACGGTCAGTAAATTCGTTCAGTGCATGTAAAAGTAACTATCTGTGTGTTTTTATGGAAATGGAAGGTAAGTGACTAATTTCTATCAGGGGTTGTAAACCTTTTTGCATTATTTTATGAATTTATTTATTCAAAAGTGTTCTATAGAATTTGTTTACGTATAATTTGAGTTTGCAGCGAGGTTATATTTATTTATTATACAGTGTTTTGTAGGGAAACAATTTTAAATTCGCTACTTTGATGATAAAATTGTTTCTCTATAAAACACTGTAATATAGAACATTTAACTGAATGGGAAGTCCGATTCTAATGAATCAAAAATATTCTACACGTACCTAAAAACACTTACATGATTATGAAGTGTTTTATTTGAATAAGAATGTAAATGTATTGTTATTGATAAAAAATATCTATGTCTACCTTAAATTAAAATCAATAATAAAATGGGAGTCGACCACTAGGTTTAACCCCTGAAGTCTGCTAATTTACGAAATTACTTGAAACGAACACTGTGGGCATGATATGGGTGACAAATAAAGATACATTTATTTACGGGACACTTGACAAATATCGTTTTAGCCGAGTTTTTTATGTTTTAGTTTTGTATCCTCTCGGGCATCATACACCATATGCAATACATTTACATGGTGCCTGTGCGGCATCATCCGCACGGAATCGGTTAACACATGTGCCGTTTCGACAGTTCACATGACATGCTCTTGTTGCAACAAAGGACGGTACTCACCGCGAGCATTCGTTACAAGAATTTGTGTAGCAAACATACGTTGCGCGAGCTTTTGTTACGCGAAGAACATTCATTTAAACTATTATTATTATTTGCGAAACGAACGCTTATTAAGTACGTGAATCCAAACACGAAAAACATACTAATCGCTATTCTTTCGAACGAGTGTTCCATACCTACCGAATAAATATGGTATATTTATAAATGATTAACCCATTAACCGCCGCAGTTGTATATAAGCAACTTATCATTTTTGAGCCCCTGGCGCCACAGTTGTAAATTCGCAACTGAAGTCTACGAAGTGATTTTCAAGCGTATTTTTATTTACGTAGCAGCAATTTCATAATAATTATAAAGACCACCTTCGCCATTCAAGGAATTTCTTTCATTTTCCCTAAAATCACTTATGCTAAGCGCCAAATTAACGGTGAAAAAAATGGATAAAACTCGTCGCAAAATGCAGGTTTGACCTTAACATGTACCGCCAGAGTTGTATAAATACAACAGTAGTGATGTAACACATAAGTTTATTTATTGCGCATTAATGGCAACTTTAGTTTATTCAAATAACATACAAATAAGTTAGGCATTCAGAATTAGAAAGTAATTCAATGCTTGTTGCTGTTTGATTCTATTTCTAACTATAACATGTAAAACTTCACATGATTTAAGGTAGATTCATATTACAATTGAAGGGACGGTTTTTACTAAATCGTATTTTAGTAACAACCCTAGCACTTTAATGTTTTCAAAGGAGTTCAGCGCCGGAGTTGTATATATGCAACCGCTTGTGACGTCACAAGCGAACTCATAATGATAATAGTGAGGGGACATTGTTAAAAATTATTAATGAATTAGTGAGTAACTAATTTATTTCATTGGGTATTGTGGCTGTGTTTGAATCGCAAAATGTCGAGTGCAGAGGAATTAATAAGGATTTTAGGAGATTTCGAGGAAGATTGATTTTTTTTTTTGTAGAAAGTTAAAATTGACTACACATAATATTTTAAGTATTTACGTTTAGATGGCATAAAGCCAATAGAATTGATGTTTAATTAAAATTTAAATAAGAAAATTAACACATACCTGCATTTGCCATTTCGGAGACACGCAAAGCAATGTCCTTTTAAGCAGTGACAGTTAAATGACCTGTCATTGACCATAAATTAAGTTTTTATTTTAAACAGGAAAACTTTTAAAACGTTCTACTACCCTTTGTCATACACAAATTGATCATATTCATAGTTTGAGTAATAAAATCGATAACCGAAAATAATTTCACTTGTCCCCGCGCTATCTACGCTCTTGTTTATCTCTAATGTTAGCGCCGGGGTTGTATAAATGCAACAATAGGGATTCCAAAAACCGAATTTTGTAGAATTATGAACTACTCTCTATCTTGGCTTTGGTAGTGTCTATGTACATGGTTATAGGTTTTTGATGTGGGTAATTTTATTTTATTATTGTTATGAGGGTAATGAATTAAAAAAACATTAGATTTTCGTAAAAACGTGTAATTTTACCTTTAAAATCTTATTTGCGGTAGGGATTGCTCCACATCACTATAGTTGACCTTGAAAATACGTGATTGGCGCTAGGGGCACATTTTTTTGCAGGATTGTCTGGCGGTTAAAAGGTTAAATTCAATTCAATCGTGCATGCTGAGCGAACATTTCTTACGTTCTGATTATAGTAACATCACGTATTATCGTCAAAGAACATCGTAGCTTGAATACATGGAAAATCTATCTGTAAATTATATTTTCCATGTCCCTTGTGCAGTGCAAAATCGAACGAAACGGCTGCTCTGGGTATAGAGCGGACCGAGTCCGTTATAGAAGAGAGATCGGCGGAAACAACCGAAGTGGATGTCGACTCAAGGGCATGTGACGTCATCGTCGACTGATAACGCAAGCAAGTACGTATTGATCAGAAACCTCTGGGTTGATGTTGACACCCAATACCGTTGTTATACTTGGTTAAAGAGATAGTATACTTCTCAAAAATATATGTTTACGCTTCGCTTAGACCTGTATGACTATAATGTCACTGTAGTGACATTGGGGTGTTGATATGAAAGCTAATTTAATCTGTTGCCGAAACTCAAGTCAGCTGATATGAATGGCAATAGCCCTTGCAAATCATGCTTGAATTATGTGACAATTATGAACGTTCTTCTTAGGAACATTGACATAAGGGTCAAATTACAATGACAGACGTGCGCTTGGTAAATACAAATAGTTATTTCAACCACCAATCTATCTTAACAGTTACGTCAGTTTTGGCACTAGATTTACTAGATTTTATTATTAACACTGAACGCTGTGGTGGTCACCAGTGTGAGCGACAACAATTATTTTGTTAATTCTTTGGATATTAATTATAAATAGTTATTTTGACTGGGATTTTTGACTATTTTGAACCATATGAGCTAATAAAATACAATGTGTAAAATTTGTCGAAATCGCGAATCGGCGTCAGCCCAGTTGGAAAGTATAGTGGTGGTCACCGATGACCAACACGGCGTTCAATGTGTTAATAAATGGCCCCAGGCTTCCGACAAATTGGGTGTAAAATTGACAACATTTCAAATATCTGATTATAAAATTATGTTAGTATATAAAATATGACTTCCGTAGCGTAGAAATATGGTGTGCAGCTAAATTACCAAAGATTTAAAATCTGTTAAGAGAAACAGCTACATATTTTGAAAAACCTGAACAATGGTGGTTTTTCACAATAAATGATTGTAAACAAAATTTGAGCACTCAAAACATAACACGCAGTATACTGTCTCTTTAGTACCAACTAATTATTTTGTGACATTTAAATTGGTTTTCTTTACATAGTTAACCTTTTAAGTGTAAACGAATTCGTAGGTCTCGGGATAAAGCAAATTGAAACTATTCATAATAGTCGTAAGGTTCATATTCGTGGTACGCTAAAAGCAAAGCTTGGTCTGTAATGTGGGCTTGTTAAAGAATTAAGGTATGACATGATATTTGTGTAAGAAAGTTAAATCATGGTTATGTTATATTACGAAAGCATCTCAAAGGCCTTCAAAGGTCTCTTTCATATTTGAGGCCATGAGAGCCAGAGGGGCCTAACTACTTAAACAATAGGTTTTAGTAGTAAAAAAAAACAGAAGCCCTGATTTCAAATAATTGTAACTTTAGTAAATAAATATATATTTATCATTCTTTGCTGCCCAAAGCTCTTTATTTGTAATATTCTTTTTTTAATGTTTAGGCCACTGTGGCGATATGACTTTTACCATTTGGAGCAGTTTGGTTTAAAAATGACAGCTAGGCCACTGGCTTTCAATGCCTCATTTATATTTGCACTTTATTTATTACCGCAGCTGCCTGTATACATGTTGCCACTACAAATATATAAATATTTTATTATCAGTCCATACAACATTTCTCTACATACTAAATTATTTTTTGAAGATTTTTTTTTCGTGATTTCAGAGTTGGTCCCATAGTGAAAGTTGTTCATATTCATGGGTAGAACACCCTCTAAAAATTTGCGAGACGCTAAAAAAAATCATGCTGTATAGAGGGTGGCATTGACATCGACGCGCAACCTGTAACCATGGATAAAGTACATGATTCAGAACCCAACTGATATTTTTCGTCGGTTATTAACCTTCAAGCAGGCGCGCGGCGCCGAATCGACCGCACTTGATTCGTTTTTGTTCTTAATGTCGTTATTTATTTCCCATCGCATGTATTTCCCATCCGTAGTAGCCTGTCATTGTTTCACTGTGCACGAAATAAACTGTTTACCTCCTCTCCCCGCACCCCCCGGAGAGCATAGATCGCATTTGTTTCACGAATGTAATCACGCGAAAGTTAGAGGTATAAGAAAATTTAAGACGCAAATTTGCTTAGAAATCCGAAGAAAATTAGAATATTATTTCGATTTTATAATTTTGCTTTATATCCTAACGCAATGATAATGTGATAAATACAAAAAAAAAACATTATTAAATAATTAGTGTTTAAAATCCCTGAAATATCCTATAGGTCTTTTAGGTTACGCGCGACCGCTGGCGTTACAAAGGACCACGCGACGCTTGAAGGTTAAAAAAAATCAGATGTTGCATGCATTTGACCGCGTAGGTATTCCACTTTTCTATAACGCAGCAGATTTTTTTTAGATAACCGACGAAAGATTTCTAGGCTAGGGGGGTCCTAGAATCGTGTGCTCAATTCATGGTTACAGTTTGCGCTTCGATGTCCCTGTACATGCACACCCTGTATATAGGGTGACTGGTAATTAGTGACCGATACATAAACACATGATTCTACTCATGACAACAAACAAGTTTTATAATGGGACAAAAAGTGAAATGACGAAAAAAAATCAGCTGTTCCCTACATTTTGACGACTCGTACGAACATAAATGTAGGGAACAGCTGATTTTTTTTCGCGATTTCGGATTTGGTCCGATAGTAAAAGTTGTTTGTAATGATGAGTAGAATCATGTGTTTAAGTATCGGTCACTAATTACCAGTCACCCTATATGTGAAAAATAAAAAAATAAAAAATCAAATGGATGGGATTTGTTTGAAAGTAATGCTGTAAAGATGATTCTCTGTGACCTACCAAAGAATGTGATAGTATTATGAAAGACAAAAAAGCACCAATTTTTTTTTTTTTTTTTTTTTCAACAAAATGTTTTGTTTTTGATACACAGACAAAGTAACGTTATTCTATTCTAGAAAACTATCTCAAGAAAATTAGACTGGTTGAATTAAAAAAAATAAAAAATTGTTTAAGTGAGGTTTCATCATAATCTGAAACAGCTGATAGAGAAGCAAGACGAATTCCAAAAAAATAACTTACAATAATTGCACAAGTTCTATAATCGCTTGCTTAATAGAAGTTTTTTGTATCGCCGAAGCTTGGTTATTATTCACGCTGTTTACAAGACCAATTTGAAACAAGACTGGACAAGACGAATGTTTTGTTATTCACTGATATCCTTGCCAATTTTAAATAACCGCTTGTACATACAGGCTGTTGATTTAGCTACCTGAATCAATTAAGGGCGGTTCTACGTTTCTATCTGACACACAATCATGTCGTAGGTTCGTAGACAAGCGCTTTACTTTGGGTAAATTATTTCATCACCACTGCTCTCAAAACGGTAATGGAAAGCATCATGAGGAAACCGGCATCTCCTAGAACCATCAATTCGATGACATGTGACATCTGCCAACCGGCACTGGACCCGCGTGATCGATTACGGCCCACTCCCTCTCACATAGAGGAGGCCTGTGTCCAAAGACTATTATAACCACTTGACTGCGTATACAGTGCCCCGACGCACGAAAACTATTAGTATTTTGTCGCCTATGTATAGGCTACGGTACTAGTAGCAATTTTAGTTGTGTCCAAGTGTTAGACCTGCGTGCACGCTAAATTAATATAATTTTTTTATAACGTTTATGCAATTATAACGCATCAAAATGCCTTCATGCGCGGTGAAGTGGTGTGGGAAACATTCTTAGACATCTAGTTACAAAAAGGATGACATAACTTTTCATCGGTACATAAACATTACGAAAAATTATTTTTGATTTAATCAGATTATAAGCCACTGCAGGGGTCTATTTAAAATGGTGGCTGGGTAAACGAGCACACTTTTTGAGTCGCGCGTTGATGTCTTTTGGAAAAGTCTCGTTCTTGTATTAGACAATTCTAATGCTTCTATCCCTTTCTTTCCTTTTGTATTTTTATCGTAAAAAATAGTGCTGTTATCTTTAATAGCTGAAAGTTGATATCGAGAAAAATAAAATGAATACATTTTTTATTCAATTCACATACTTTAATAAAATAACTATCTACTATTAACCGACTTCAAAAAAGAAATACCGACGAACTGAGAACCTCCTCGGTTTTCAGTTCGTCGGTTTTTTTTTTTTTGTATTTTTCGGGATTTTTTAGTTCTTTCTGTCCCCGACCGGGGCCGATCAGTCCATTTCCGGGATTTTTTTTTGTAATTGATTGATTTTTATTAAATATTATTTATATGATTTTGATTTAGTATTTATTATAATGTTAAAATCCATTTTTATCGATATCGACTATTTTCTCTTAATGAAGTAAAGCAGCCCTAACGATGCAACTTAACCTTGAACTGACCAATTGCAGCCGCGCGTTCTTCCTCATCCCCCGGCCCGCAGTAGTGAGTCGTGTTCTTCGAAGAAATCGGCCCATACGCTCTCTAGTGGTTATATTCTCTATGCCTGTGTCCCAGCAGTGGGAGCATTAAAGTCTGATTACTAGCTGTGCCCGCGACTTCGTCCGCGTGGAATAGTGACTTTTCGGGCAGCATATTTTGAATTACATATACCGTCGTTTGGGTAGCTAAAAATTTACTTTACAGTAATGCTTCTCTGTATACGATATTTGACGTATGGCCATCGGGGATGAAAGCATACAGGCTCCTAGGATTGCTAACCCGTGACAGAGCCACATACAACTGACCGTGCGAGAAACAGCTGATACTTAGATCTACACTCACAACTTTCAGCGTCTGACCTTGGGCTTTATTAATTGTCATCGCAAAACATAGGCTGACTGGAAACTGGACTCGTTTAAAACTAAATGGAAAATTATTTGGAATGAGAGGAATCCGAGGAATGAAAACACTCACCTTTTCCACACTATGTTACAATCTCTGCTTCTATCAGATTTCGTTGTAAATTGGTCACTTTTAACCTGGTGCCACTGCAAAGTTTTGGGGGGGCTTAAATTTCTAAGAAGCATTATGGATACGCCTACTTTTAATTTTATTTTATGTGCTGGTAGTCCAGGAGCTACGAATAACTGAATCCTTATGGCAGCGGCGCGGCTCTCAGCGCGCTTTATATAGCCACGGACAGCAATATCCGAATTCGGTCCGAGTTTTCTAGATCTATAGGTATATTCACGGATTCGGATCGGACGTAGTGCGAAGCCGCTCTTAGTATTGGAATTCTAAACACGCTGTCTATTATGATGGGAACTGAGAAGTTCCTTAACGATGGATACAAAAAAATCATATGGATGGATATAAAAAAAAATGTGAGTAAATCAACAGCCTGTACATAAGTAAATTAAATTAAAATTCACGTTATACGATACGAATATACGTTTTTACCTAATTGCCCATAGTTTTACCTAATTGCCCATAGTTTTACCAATGATACATTTCGTTAAATTCTTTTTTCTGTTGGTTGATTGGTGGCGATCTGTAAATTACGCATAATATTATTATTATAGTTTTAATTAACACTAAATTCTAGAATTATTTAAACGTTCACAAAGACGTGGTTATTGATTTTCAAACGAAATAATTACGAGAATTATGCTATTATAATCAAAGTTGCTCTAAGAGTTTGGTTCTTATATACTGTGAACAAATGAAAAGTAAAGGCTCGCGCCTACTGCAGCCGCATTGCGCTGCAGCTTACCAGATCGCAAAACAAATCCAAAAAAAAAAAACCCAGTGCGGCCCGCCTGTTGTGTTGTGTGCGACGGTCTATACAAAAAGAAAGAAAGTGATTCAAAAGGATTTTAGCAATGCGTTGTGTTGCGGCGCGGCTCAGTGTGTGTTAGCCCTTATAAAACAATTGCGACATAATATTTCTGTGTCAAACATCTACGATCATCTGAATGTAGTGCTAATGCACAGTGGGGTACTAAGAAATGTAGTGTCGACAATTAATAGGGCAGCAAATTTTCTTTAAACTTGAGAGTCACAGTGTATGAGTCACTTAGTTAACGCACTGACTTCACTGCCATTTTGCAAATAAACCATTGAATTTATACATTTTTACGACATACCTGTTGTATATTCACAATAATTGTACACAAATCGGCTGATAAGGCAGTATTAATTGTTAAAAAAAAATATTTATTTCTAGTTGTGTGGTACATAAATGTTAATATTTATTTAGATTAAAATTATACAAAGAATAGATGTGAAGTTCTGGAGGATTCTAGAACATTTCTAGGGCTTTAAAACGATCTGGTAAACAATGTCATTTAGAAAATAAGGTATAAATTCAGATTTCAATGTTTAAACTAGCAACCCAGTCTTTAAAATCATAAACAATTGCAAGTTTCTACACTTTCTGCATCTATTTAAACAAGTTATTACACCATAGAAACCGTTTTCTTGGTATGGAAGTTAAATTAGCCGCCCCACTTTTAGTAGGAAGCAAGAAGGAAAAGTAATTATGTGCCAAAATAAGTTCTCTATTTAGTGCAGTAACCATGAAATGAGATACAGCTTTAACAGAATGCACTGGGAAATGAAACAATTGGTATTTTATGGTTTTCGACTTCAAGTCTGGGAAAATTGCACTTGGTGATAAAATAAATAAACCAAAACATGTTAAAGGTATGTATGAATATATTGACAGATGTATTGCCGTCAATAAACATTGTAAAGGTGTCTTTCATTAGCATAGACCTTACGAATTACTCGGCAAGACTAATGAAGTCAATTTTTAGCGCCTTTTTTGTAACAAGATATTGCATCTTGTTACAAAAAAGGCGCTAAAAATTGACAAAAACAAAAATCGGCCATATACAGATCTACACAAAAGTCTGAAATAACTGACAAAGTTAAGTACCCAGCTCTAAGTAAGGCGCCTGAGCATGAAATAAAAGTCCAATATCGATGATGATTTTAAACATGGCGTCGCTGGTATGCGTCAAGATTTGCCGGGAAGAAGTGATCTTGCGAAATTTGACTTGCTATTGGGTTTGATTAGAGACGAGATAATTTTAATTAAGCATTTGACCAGCAAGATCAAATTAATAGAAGTACATAAAGACGCGGATAATAAGCTTAAGGGGCTGTCTGTTATTAAGAAGGTCTAATATACTTTTAAGTACACACACACACAGTACTTTTTTGTATATAGTTGTACGAGGCTCTTTTGGCGCTTTGCCAAAATCGGAAGGAACGCTGCCATCTTGTATTTTCAATAAATTTTACAAAACAATTGCACAAATGTTTACCAACGTCTAGCAATGCACCTACCTTGTTCTTCATTGTTCTTCTTGTGATTATTGCTGTGGCACATGCCAATGCTTATTTTAAACCTGCCTACACATTTTTGACATTTCAACGGATTGGATACCGTGACCGTGACAAATACGTGTGGCGAAATCCAATGTCACAAAGCTATCCATTCCGAACCCTCATAATATTCGTCTCGAAATCGTCTCCATTAATTCTGAATAGTTTTATCGCTTTCATTTGTAGATCTTTGATAGTCGTTATGCTTGTCGACCCGAAAGTCTGATGGTCTGAAAAATCTAGTTGTGGAGGTCAGGTAGGTAGTTGCTCCATATAAAATACTGGTATTCTGGTGCATCCAGTTAGACTGGAAGATGGCCTCTTAAATTAAATACTAATACGTCAGAAAACTGATATTGTTCTTCTACTAGATAGAACACTTATTTTGGTACAAATATTCATTCGGGAAATACATACTCTTCTTTGTTATCTAGTGTAACGGTGCCCGCTATCGGGAGAATTTGGCAGTTGAGAGTACACTAACAATCTCATGTAAGTTGACAAGTAGAATTTCGTAACCAAAACAACAATTAGAAAAACCACTGTATTATTAAGAAGTTATAATTAGTTTTATTGGTAATTATTATAAAAAGGTAAAAAACGAGATGCCTTGTGTATTGAGCTTTATTTTTCTCGATATTTTATTAATTTTCTATTATTATGGGATGTGTCTAGTTAACGAATCTCTACGCTTGAATATTTTTTGGATTTGAGTTTATTTTTTATCTGTAATAGAATTGTGACTATTTGAATTTTGAGTACTCCGCGAAAGCTTTGCGTTTGAATAATTGGTTGAAAACCGTTTTTTACATGTGATTGCTCGAAGTAAGTGTCAACTTTTGACTGTCTCTTGGTTCTGTCTCAGGGTTCTTGGCCAACTTGTATGGTAAAATTATGTTTGACATCGGAAATATGGAATTAAGTATGTTCTTAGCAAGTACAGCAGGTTTTCAGGTGCAGATTAATCTACGGAAACACAATGTTTTATCTATTTCTTTAAGTGTGAGCAGATAAGTTATTATTATACGGTACTGACTTGTCTTTACCGGGAACTCGCGTCTTGATACAAGCACCCTGACTCCCTTGATTACTTCCCTGCAAAGTTTTTGGCACTATCAGAAAATCAGATTCAAATGGTCCAAACTTATTATGGAGTTCTTATATGCTAAGTACTAGTCATTTTTAACAACGCATTGTCATTTTATTCTTAGTGGTCAGTGCAATTAATTTTTAGCTTCGCCTTACATGACATTAATGTGTTCATAAAATCTTGTTTTCTCATATTTTCTCTCTAGTTCGTTAAGTGCGAGTAGTAATAGATTGTGCAAATGTGTTTTTCTGTACTTTGTCACTCTGTTACATGAAACAAAGGGGATTGAAGATTTTTGTACGGAGCCTGGCATACAAAGCTCCGTCATTTTGTTTTTTTTTTTTCCTAAATGGCGGGCACACATGAAATCTATTTATACCGATAGCTGACATCAGTGCAAACAGAAAACATATTATGTTTTCTTTTTACATTGATGTCAGCGAAAAAAAAGAAAATGGCGGACAGGTATGCCAAGGACCTTCAAAGCCCTTAAGGAATGGAGTGTCTGCATTGACAGACTCTGGAAAACTGGTTGAGTAAAGTATGATTTACAGTTTCTTATTGTGATTGATGTTTACAATTGAATTTTGTGTTGTATAAATAATTAAATATTATATTACGCTAAACTACACATTTAATTCTGTCTTCAGTTCCAAAGTACAGTAAAACGCGTTTTTTTTAACGAGAAAATGTGACCAACATTGTGAACAGAAATGTTAACCGTATAAACATAAGATTAAATCGATGTAAGATCTTTTGGTGTGTTCACAAATATCCGATATTGACACCTGAATGTAACTTCTTATTTCATGAAACTTGAATTGCGTCAAGGCTCATTGATCCGAAGAGAATACCTCGCTCAGAAGATGCAAGGTGAGAAATTCGCTCGGCGTCAATAAGCTTTAAATGTGAGTACACGGAGAGAAAAATCTTAGAAAAAATACTGTGCTGTCTCATAATCTTAGTGAATTTGAGTGGTAATGGAAAAATTACCATGTTAGCACAGTAAAAATTCTTATGCTATACAGTAAAATTTATTACACAAATAGTGTATTTTTCCCAATCTCACTCAGAAAATTTTCTTTAATGTCACTTGCACTCACTTTACAGTGACGAGCACAGTAATTTTTCTAAGAATTTTCTCTCCGTGTAGAGTGCAATAATCACCTAAAACCATAGCTTAATTATTGAATGCACATTCTCGCCAGAAAACTTACGAGATGATCTTGCCGTGTTTGTCTTTATTTTGAGTTCATAGCCGTATACCGACTTAAAATAACTCAAAAGTTAATATTATGGTGCTCCCTCACCAGGAGCATTCGCGTGTAGTGTAAGATTACAGATACGAATTTGAGCATTACATTGCAATACTACCTCCCTGACTGGTCAGCATTCGCGTGTAATGTAACATTACAGATTCGACTCTGAGCATTACATTACAATACTACCTCCCTGGCTGACGAGCATTCGCTTGTAAAGTAACGTTACAGATTGCGGGGCGGGGAGCGCTCCGCGGCCCGCCGGACACATTTAATTACAAGTGGAGCGCATTGGTGTTACAAGTTGTATCAAGGTATTACACATTGTATCATTACAAGGTGTGCCGCTGTAATGCTCGATTTTCCTCCCTCACTGATGTAATGCTCGAATCTGTAACGTTACATTACAGACGAACGCTCCCGATGAGGGGAGCACCTTTTAGATATTTTTTAAATTTGATTTCGGTCGGTTCGGCTCACACAAATTAATTCTAAATAATTGTGAAGTCACCATAAGGTTCCAAAGACACTTGCCGTCCTGTGTAATTTCAATTTCATCGCAAACCCACCTATTTGTTGTACATTACGTTATAGCCTGTATTTATTATGTTTTATAAAACGATTTCAGAACATTCGCCGGCTTTTATTCACCCCGTTAACGACAAGTCTATTACTTTTCAGGTAATTACTTGGACAGGAACCGAAAAGGGGAGTGTAAAAATCATTATTGTTCCAGTGCGAAGAAGAGCTTAGGTACGCTTTTCGACTTAATTTTTTCCTTGCACTGAAACTATGGTTTTACAACACTTCTCTTACGGACCCCGATCTGATGATTCTAAATTGCTGACCAGCAGAACTGTTATCTTATTATACAACGTGTAACGTTAAATGCGCAAAACCTCTTAAGGGGTCATTGAACTCATCATTATGAACAACTTTTACTATGGGACCAAACCTGAAATCGCGAAAAAAAAATCAGCTGTTCCCTACATTTATGTTCGCATAACTCGTCAAAATGTAGGGAACAGCTGATTTTTTTTTCGCGATTTCCGGTTTGGTCCCATAGTAAAAGTTGTTCATAATGATGAGTACAATGACCCCTTAAGAGGTTTTGCGCATTTAACTTTACACGTTGTATACAGAGTTGATACGACAGAGGGGCTTTCCTTTCAACTGCCTATACTAGGTACTATTTTGAAGCTCTGTACCAAAAATCAATTAAATAGGAGCAGTAGTTTAGTCGCAAATGAATTATTAAGTTTTTGCCCTGTTTGAACACGATGTATCTTTCCTAACAGCTGATTATGTCTATACGCATGGGTCATGCACCTTAAAACGATAAATCTGAGTATAACCTACGATGCGTTGTTGCCGCTCTGACGCAAGTCACAAGTACAACCAAATATTTCTCGCTAAAAAGATGGCAAAGCAAACAAGGAAGCAATAAAAAATACACACACACTTGCACTTTCATTACGAGAGTGACAATCATAGCAAAACATCCCGCGCGTAAAAGAAATAGAAATAGGTCAGTGTGTCCTTGCGAACGGTAAGTCCTCAGTGCGCCGACGCTATCCTTTCGGAACGTATGTTACGTCACGGAAGCTCCTGCGCCGCTTTTGTTTTGCCGAACTCGCGCGCAGACAATAATTGTGATTTTGTTTTGTTATTGTGATAGGACACTAAATAAGTTTAAGACAGTATTTCTTTTTTTTATTGTGATAGGACACGTAATTAAACTTTGGTTGTGTGTGTGTAATTAAAGTGTTCAACAATGCCTCGTGTAACAGCCTTTAGACGAACTGCCTTTAGCCGTTCATCGCACGTTGTGGTACCAGCTGGACGGAGCGCCTCCACATTCTGTGACGGCTTCCAGGGTGCGGCTCACAGAAATGTTTGGGCAGCAATGGAACGGTCGATTGGGAGCTGTTCGGTGGCCACCACGATCTCCAGACCTCACTCCCATGGATTTCTTTTTGTGGGGGTACATTAAGGGTGAAGTGTATGCCTCAGAGGTAATACAATTGTTGAACTAAAAAATAGGATTATGTTAGCATTTCACAAATTAAAGTCCTTAGCGACGAACAGTGATATAATTACAAAAATAAATAACAATATTCTCCGTCGGTATAATTTGTGCATTAATGTGAATGGAGAACTCTCGATGTGTTCTCCTGTTTAAAAATTTAGTGTATTTGTGTGCGTACCTATTTCAAAACCTTACCTATCATAAAAGAAAACGCGAGCGGAGGGCTAAGTCGTCGCCCGCGCCACCACTGGCCGCCCGCCTTGACACGAGATAACACATGCCGCGCTCCGGCGCGCGTGCGACGTTGCCGCTTTGTTGCCTAAGTATCTAAGGTCAGTTACAAAGGGTGGTTGCGTTTTACTCTGATTTGTAAGCTACTAGCGACCCGCCCCGGCTTCGCACGGGTGCAATGGAGAAACACTGATAATTTTAGAGCCATTATTTCTCGTAAAAAGTATAGGATAAAAAATGGTTATTGTGGGTTATCCCTAAGAGATAGATATATACCATCGCGGAATTTTTTGTAGACCTTTTTAAGGTGTACAATACTGTAGTACATTATTTTGATCTATCTCGACGGGTTCAGCCAGCGTTTACAATGTAAGCGCAAAAAAATGTGTTTATTTACATCACATTAGAAACCTCTAAAATTATCAGTGTTCCTCTACTATATTATGCATGTATTATACATATAAACCTTCCTCTTGAATTACTCTATCTATTAAAAAAAACCGCATCAAAATCCGTTGCGTATTTTTAAAGATTTAAGCATATATAGGGACAGACAGCGAGAAGTGACTTTGTTTTATACTATGTAATGATTTAGTTAGTTTGAAAACAAAAAAATCTCATTTTTGTTGCTTTTTATTTTTACACCGTGTCGAATTAATACTAAACACGTATGGTATACGTAGTTTAATTTAATGCCCCTCTGTCATATCAACTCTGTATACATGGTTATTTGTAAAACACCAACAACCTCTTAAGAGGTCATTGTACTCATCATTATGAACAACTTTTAGTATGGGACCAAACCTGAAATCGCGAAAAAAAATCAGCTGTTCCCTACTTATGTCCGTACGAGTCGTCAAAATGTAGGGAACAGCTGATTTTTTTCACGATTTCAGGTTTGCTCCCATAGTAAAAGTTGTTCATAATGATGAGTACAATGACCTCTTAAGAGATTGTTGGTGTTTTACAAATTACCCTGTATACAACGTGTAACGTTAAATGCGCAAAACCTGATAATAGTTTGATCAGAACAACGAGCAGAATGAATTGAACCACTTTTTAATATAGGTCACATTTTTCAAAAAATCTTCATTAAAAACGTTTCCGTGTCTATTTATTAATAGGTCAAGCAAGCCAATGTCAGCGCGGCGCAGCGGCCCGGTGACGACTCCTCCATCCGTAAAGCGTCGTCACAGACGCAAGAAAAGATCAGAATGACCAGTAAAACTAAAACAGCACAAAAAACCTTTATAATTTTTTTAATGACTTATTTTCTCTCTGAAATAGGTCAATTGAATTAAAAATCAGTTGGGGTGTCTGGGGTTTTGCGCATTTAACGTTACACGTTGTATATCATATTAGGGGAAGGTGGTACAAAATGATCCCCTTAAGGGAAAACAGCTCTATAACTAGTGTTTACAACTTTAAGATAAACTTAAAACATTAAATGAGAAGCTATTTAATCGAACTACAAATTGAGTATGCGTTGAGTCGCTTAAGCTATAAGGAATAATTCTTATTAATATTTTCGTAAAGGTCTACGTAATGATCATTTTGTACACCCCTGTGTCCAAAACGATCCCCCAGTGTGGGGGTAAAATGATCCGGGGATCATTTTACTCCCATCATTTAAAATTCAAGCAAGAAATGAAACATTAGTTAAATAAAAGTAAAATAAGTATAAGTTTCGAACAGTTTTATTGTAAAATCAGTTTTAGTATCAAAAACAAATAATATTGTTTAATTTTCGTAAACCTCTATAACCATTCTGAAGTACAACTCGATAAAACTAGTATCATTGGTATAACAACCTTAAAAATTATAATCAAATAAAAAAAAAATAACAAAAAATTATGTCTTAGCAAATAATATCAACTGCCGTTACGGCCTTAATAGTGTTTCCAAAATAGAATTTTAAGTAATCAAAGCTCTTATAACTATTAACATCGTCTTTAACAGTTTTAATATAATCGCAATCAATAGTGCTATAGGTATTCTCTCTTATTAACTAGTGTAAGTACAGTCTTAAATTACTTCAAAATGTAAAGTATTTTTTAACAAAGTTCTCTTAGTTACCAGTATAATTTACCGTCTTGATCATTATAATAATAGTTCAATTTACGCTGTCATGACTATGGTCCCAGGTTTTACAGTTTTAATTGTTTTCGAGCTCTAGCAAAGGGATTATTAGCACAAAAATCACAAGTGAATTCGTCAGCATCATCGGGATCAACTCCAGCGCAAGCATCGTGGCCCCATCTTAAGCAAACACAGCATTGGATCCATCCTTCACCTCTATTATTATTTGAAAACAGCTCATTACAGAACAAACATTCTGCATCATCTTCATCTTCTGAAGATGATTCATTTATTCACAGGTTCATTTATTGACAGGCCTGTTAGTCTAGTGGTCAGTGGCCCTGACTGCTATACACAAGGTCGTGGGTTCGATTCCCACCCAGGACAAATGTCTGTGTGATGAGCACGATCATTTGTTCTGTGTCTGGGTGTAATTTGTCTATAATATGTATGTATTTAGAAATATATATGTATGTTTATCAGTTGTCTAGTACCCATAGCACAAGCTCTGCTTAGTTTGGGACTAGATGGCGTTGTGTGAAAGTTGTGGAATATTATTATTATTATTATTATTATTATTATTTCACACCTCCTTTTTTTAGGTTTTGGTCCCTTAATATTTTTTGACACATTTTCCTTTCCTTTTCCTTTTAAAGAAACTTTTGTACTTGTTATTTTAGAATTTAATTTAGTTGTTTTCTTGTTGTCGTTGCGTTTGTTTTTCTTGCATATCTTCTCATTTTTTTTATTCATTTCTTCTTCTAAGAAACTTTTATAAGGTGTGCTTGTAAGAATCGCTGTGGAGACCCGAGCTTTGTTGGCTTTTTGACGTACTCCTGTCATTTTTGGCAAAGGTCGAATCTGGCTCGGAGGGATGCTAAAAGACGTGGACGCTATTGGTGATGTCAAAGGGCAGCTATTGTCTCTACAGAAAATATTACAAGACGTTACGGCGGCTTCTGCAACAGATGGTGTTACATTTTCAAAAGCTATATGAGATGGTCTTGGTGATATAAGCGATCGTGTTGCTTCCATAGATGTTGAAGGTGACGGTGAAGGTTTTTTAACTGGTGTGCATGGTAATGAAATGGTACTTAAACCGAGATCCATAACGGCTGCTGTCAGGTTGCGATCCATACGTTCATCGGTATCAGGTGGAACACTTATGAAAGGTGGTGGTCCAAGAGATTGGCTGTTCTCTGTTTCATCATACGCTACACAGGACAAAAGAATAGAAGGCGACACAGAGCCTTGGCTTGTTATTTCTTCAACTGGTACACTTGTCGATGGATCCGCATGAAGAACGGGAGCCCTGAAATTTGGACCTGGTAAGTTACTATGGATGCTTTCATCGGTAACTTGGGTTCTATAAGGCATTGCAGTTGTTGTCGGATGGGGCTCCACGATTTCGCTTCTCAATTCTTGATCAGTAGTGTTGGCAGCAACGAAGTCTACATCACTGAAAACGTCTGGATTGAGTGGCCATATTCCACATTTTTCAAATCCTTTTATAATGTTTAAGGGTACTGCAGCTTTTAAATATGCTTCTCCAAAAATGTTACCTATTTGAAATACTGTAACTACACGACCCGCATTATTATTCATCCATTTTTCTAAAGCCTGATTATGGTACACGCTCAGTGGAAACATTACGGCAACATCGAGTGGCTGAAGTTTGTGCGTGCAGTGTGGAGGCAAGCACAAAATTGTGACGTTGTTTTCTCTCGCTTTTAGTATGACGTCTAAATTTCTGGTGTGTGAAAGATGGCCGTCTAGTATCAGAAGTATGGGGTCTTCTGAAGATGGTTTAGTATGTGACAAAAAATGTTCAAACCATTGTGAAAACACCTCAATATTCATCCAACCGGTTGGATTGCACGCATAAACTGAACCTGGCGGAGTCCCATCCATCAATTCTATTTTCATTCTCAAGCGACGAAAAATTAACATTGGTGGAATGAAGTTTCCTCCAGCTGATCCACAAATTACTGCTGTAGTTGATTCGCCTCTTTCAGCAGACGTAATACGAGCTACTTGTTTGCGCCCTTTTTTAGCAAAAATTTTAGTATTTTTTGTCGGGACAGTGTTCAAACTGGTCTCATCGACATTAAAAATGCGATGAGGTGGAAAGAGATGCTTCTCATGAACTTTCCGTAAATTGTCATAAAATTTATCAACAATGGGCTTATTAAAAGCTCGCGCTCGTGCTGCTGAAGTTGATTCCGGTGCACGTAGAGTGATATTCGGATGTCTTTGTCGAAACCCCCTTAGCCAATCTTTGCCAGCTTTTCGAGATGTAGTAGAAAACGGGTGTTTTATGTTATTTCTTTCAGCTAACTCAAAAGCAAACTTAAGGACATCATCAACTGTAAATCCGTACATGGTCTCTTCATTATCTTGAATATGTTGTACAAGTTCCAACTCTTGTTCATCTGTAAATACTTTTTTTATGCTCCCTAACACTTTAGAAGCACCCACAGCGTAAATGTTTTTTCCTTTAACTCTTCTTTTAAGTGCCATAAGTGGAACTGAGAATTGTTTGGAGGCGGTTTTATATGGCATGCCCTCTTTTACGGCATTTATGGCGTTAAACATGGCGTTTTCATTCCAGTTTTGACGTGCGGTTTTTCGAATATAATTTCGTGGCATGATTTCTAAAAGCAAATAATGTTGAATTAGTCCGGCTTATTTTTAGCAAGAAAATAAGGGGTCTTAAAAACTTATCAGATTATTAAATGCATGATTTATATTCATATACTAGCTGCCCCCTCGGGAACTCCGTACCACTTCAGAATATAAACTACTACACTGCCCTGCACTAATCTATTCTACACTACCGTACGCGCTACCCTATCTTACCCTACCCTTCACTACCCCTCCCTAAACTAACCTACCCCACACACTACCATTATATTACTTTACTCTACTTTACATTACACTACCCTAACCTACACTGCAACATATAAATCAACACTACACTACTTACTACCTACATACCTACTTTTTTCTCACCATTCAAACCTTCCTTGAACTAAGTACGACAAACATTTCAAAACCAAAATCTACCCAGAAAGATATTCGTCATGATTGTGTCCCTATTTAAAATGTATACTATACACCCATTTATTGAAAAGTTAACTGAACACAATTGGCACGGGGTTAAATGATCCTGGGATCATTTTGCCCACCCAATGTAGGGATCATTTTGCCCCAAATGCCTCATTAACGAAAAATATCGAAACATAACCTATGATTTTTAAATAATGAAATGAAAGACGGTTAAATCGATGGCTAATTGACAGCAAAACCCGAGACATACATACCTATCACATTGAGATGGGATATAACAGGAGATGCCCTGTTATTCTATACATGGTTGTAGGTAGGTGCCAGAGCAGCCATCTTTGTCGCCAAGTTTCGTGGTAGTTCAGCTGTCAAATGGTTGTTTATTTTTTGTATTATTGAGATTTGCGAGAAAATTACGAGGACTTTACCTTTAAAACTGCATGTAAATGTTGAAAAACAGCAATTCAACATGCCTGTGTGTTGTATTGTGAAGTGTGGTGCAAGGAAGAATGAAAATCAACCTCAACTTTCTTTGCACAGGTTAGTAGCCGGTTTTCATGCAATAACACATACAATAATAGACATTCGATGATATAATTGTAACGCGATCATGAATTTATGGCTAAAGTATTGATATTTGGGTGAATTTCCGTATAACAGACCTTTTTATTATTTTGTTAATTCATTCGTTTGTTTACAATAATATGTCATAATAGAATAGTGTTGTACCGTTGCCTAATAGTTTCCGGAACTAGTTCCTCCGCTGGAACGATATCGGTATATTCTGCTATGTTAACATAAATAGTCCTGCGTCTTATTAGCTCCGATTGACCTTGCTAGGTCCGGCCCGTGGTTCACAGCACCAAAATCAAAATATTTTCTTTCACATAAACCTACATGGGCACTTATGAAACGTCAGAAGCTAGATGCACGGTTCAAGTAGTTGTAGTTTGTTTTTGAACAAGCTAATATTGTTTAGAAATGAATAGGTATTAAATTATAAATGATAAATGATTTATTTTCTGTAAGTAGGTTTGTACAAACACTTTTACATGTCAATCATATTTTTTTAAAACTAGATGAGGTCGGCGTTTCCTATCTGACTACTCTAAGAAGAAAGGCCGAAACAAACTCAGAGGTCAAAGTCTCTTTTAAAGTCTAGAAATAATCTTGGTCAGATCATGTGAAGACCATGTAGATTGGTGTCTGAAATGGTCTTTTGAGTAAAGAACCACATAGATTGAGCGAACCTGTCCAGTCAGTGCACGCATTTGTCAAAAATCGTGCAGCTCAACTCAGAACTTCAGGAGACGAACGATTCGACGAACAATACCAATGAAAGGACATTTGGGTAGGCCGCATAAATGACTCAAACTGCAAGATCATGATTAAAACTAACTAAGAAGGAAAACCGAAAAAAAGAAATGACCCACATAGTCTTCACACTCACAGTAATAATAATAAAAAAATAAGTTACTTTACAAAGTAAATATCTATGTCATTGTTTATATAAAATTCATCAATTTCAATGTGTACATAAAAATCCGGATATAATCTTTGATCTTTGAGGACCATGTAGATTGGTGTCTGAAGTGGTCTTTTGAGGAAAGAACCACACAGATTGAGTGGACCTGTGCAGTCAGTGTACGCATTCGTCAGTAACCGTGCAGCTCAACTCAAAACTTAAGAAGCTCAACGATTCAACGAGCAATACCAAGGGCTGGACATTTGTGTAGACCACATAAACCACTGAAACTGCCAGACCATGATTAAAACGGAAACAATGACCCACATAGTCCTCACATTCACAATAATTAGAACAATATAAGACTTTAAACAGTAAATGTTCATATCATTCTGTATAAATAGATTTTTAGAAAAAAAAAAAAAAAATAACAAAAGTGTAAATCAGCAAAATAAAAAATAAACAACATTCACTGTCACAGACCTATTGGAGCTGCTCAATCCCAAGCTTTTTTGTCCTCAATATAGTCTTTTACAGTATAATAGGCTTTCTGGCATAGTTTTACCTTTATAAAAGATTTGAATGTATTAATGCTTAGTTCTTGAATGTGGCTAGGAAGTTTATTATAAAAATGTATACTTTGGCATCTAAACGAGCCACCCATTTTCTTGAGCCTTGTTGTAGGAACAACAAATTTGTGTTTGTTCCTAATATTTATATTATATAGCGTGTAACGGAAGGGGGGTATCAACCCTGAAGGAGGTGAATGTGCTCATGAAACTCAACAACTTTCCCCAAAGAACATAGGTCGAAATATGAAAAAAAAAATTTACCCTCCCTTACAAAACTGACTACCAGCTGATTGATTTAGTATGGGAGGGCCAAATTTTTTTTTCATATTTCGACCTATTTTCTTTGGGGAAAGTTGTTGAGTTTCATGAGCACATTCACCTCCTTCAGGGTTGATACCCCCTTCCGTTACACGCTGTATATATCACTGTATTTTTAAACAGATTATATTTTTATGTGCATACAAAAGATTATCATAAATGGACTGAGAAGGTACAGTCATTATATTAATCTCTTTAAAGTCTCTGAGGGAGTGTCTGGGACTTAATTTATAAATGGAACGAATTGCCCTTTTTTGTAAAATTAAAATTGTCTGAATATCGGCGGCATTTCCCCACAACAGAATACCGTATGACAGCACACTATGAAAATAACTAAAGTAAACTAAACGGGCTGTCTCTAAATCAGTTAAGTCACGAATTTTCCTAACGGCGTATGCTGCAGAGCTAAGTTTTTTTGACAATTTATCTATATGGGGGCCCCATTGAAGCTTGGCATCCAAAGTTATGCCTAAGAATACTGTGGTATTTTCGGGTTTTAACTCTTCACCCTTTATGAGAACACTAGTTTCTACTTGTCTAACATTTGGTATCGTAAATTTCGTTTTTTTTTTTCGTTAAGAAGTAGATTATTAACATTAAATCAGTTTACTACTTTTGCGAGGGCACTATTTATACTGTCAGTAACCAGCTGTTGACGTTTGAGTTTAAATAAAAGTGAAGTGTCATCTGCAAACAACACTATATCATGTTCATCCTTTATGAGGTAATGCAAGTCATTGATATAAATAATAAATGAAAATGGTCCAAGTATTGAGCCCTGGGGGACCCCCATTCTTACTACAGATCCGGGTGATCTTTTCCCGTTAACATCAACTCTCTGAATTCTATCACTGAAGTAAGAAGTGAGAAGATCCAGAGAGGGTTCCGGATTCCGTAGTGGCGAAGTTTCCTGATTAAGGTTTCATGAAGAATACAATTGAATGCCTTGGACCAATCACAAAAGATGCCCAAAGCATCGCATTCGCAAAGTATTACTTTTGTAAGCCTATTTTACTAATCAAACGTTATATTTGAACGATAATTGAACGTTATATTTGTTAATCATTATCATACCAATAAACAAAGGCAAAAAAAAAATACTTTTATTTTATTTTTACTCCACCACTCATTAACACAATAATATAAGCATCCCATCCCATTCACGGAGAATGTGATGGGAAGTTTATATTATTCATTCACCCTAGTGATTATCTTGTTTTTCACTAGGGTCCTCATACCTAACAGAAACTACTGCTCTCTGGCCTTCCAACCCAAAGGTATAATATGCGAAAGCACCTGTTTTTGGGCATATGGATACATATCTCTTCACGCTGTTTTCCTTCACTTTAATACGTAAACGTGATGCAATTAAAAAGTGTTTTTTAATTCTGTGCCGAAAAAACACTTGGCATTAATTTTATTTTCAGGGAAGAAAGTTGATTGCGATAATTTGACAGTTTCGGGTAGCTTGATGTGCTGGCGTCTGTACCTATCGATAAATAGTTCATATGAGTCTTTTACGCATAACAAAAGATTAGAAATAAAGTATTTTCGCATACTGTATTTTTATGCAAAATTATAAAGTATGTTTATCGAAAATAAACTAGGATACGTTACTATAAAGTAGGCAACCTTAGTTAGAACGGACTATAAGTTAGTATACTATATTATGATCCAAACGTGATAACTAGTACGACTCGTATTTAGTATCGATACTCGTTATAGTAACACCAATGTTCCTTGATTGATACAACCCTAGCAATGGCAGCCATTTTTTGAGACAATATGAGTTGTAGGTAGGCACCCTTTTTTCGTAGGTATTTCCAGTCCATATATATATGTCTATGACCTATCACATAATATGTACATAGACTAAAGCTACATAATGTCAAATAACAGCTTACCTTAGATTGAACACAGGAATTTTAATTTTTTTGTGATAAAAACTTTTCTACCGCGAACAACGCCATGACACTAACACAGATTGTACAGCTAGGCCGTAGGAACCAGAAATTCACATAAAATATGCTAGATGGCGCTATTAAGTCGGTAAAGGAGTCAGGGATTGTTTTACCTCGAGGGATCATTTTGTACCACCTTCCCCTATATACCTATAGCTTAAATTTCTTGTACCCCCGAAGGGATGGGCCTTCGCATCGCATCGCCCGCTGACGCTATTCCTTCGTTTTCGCTTAGCGTTCTTTGTTTTTTTCTTTTGTTTGGCTCCTAACGTGATGTTAAATAATAAATGTTAATAAAAAATGTTAGCCTATATCCTTAATCAAGAATGCAAAAAGAATTTTTCAAATCCGACCAGCAGTTGCAGAGATTAGCGCGTTCAAACAAACAAACAAACTTTTCAGCTTTATTATTAGTATACTATGTATAGAAGTCTAGCTGCGACCCTCGGTTTCAACCGCATAAGTCTCGATCCCGTAGGAATATCTGGATAAAAAGTATTCTATGTGTTAATCCTGTTTAGAAACTATATGTGTGCCAAATTTCATCAAAATTTATCCAGCCTTTTGAGCGTGACGAAGTAACAAACATACACACACACACAAACTTTCGCCTTTATAATATTAGTGTGATAGTGTCATATAGATTATCAACATCAACAGCGTCGTTCTGGGTTTCGTTGGCTATGAAATATTTTCAGTGGTTCTGGTTCTGAACTGTGTTTCATGTTTCTGGAATACCTACACAGTTTAGTCGTTGAAGTTGTTTTTTGTGGTCTCTGATTTAAATTACGAAAGTGTAATATTTGAAAGTACAGACGCAAGCATATCAAGCTACTACAATCTGTCAAATTTCTTTAATAGATTTTCAACTTTATCGCTATACCATGAGGTTCAAAAATGATTGGGAAAATTTGACAGTTTCGGGTAGCACGATGTGCTGGCGTCTGTACATATCTTAGAATGTTGTCTAAAGTTTTAGTACACGTTTTTGAATGGCACCGTGCTGTCGCAACTTCATATCTTCGCAAAGAAACTACTTTGTGGAATGGGCCGTTGTTTTGTATTTTTGTATAATATGGTATTTTTAGGAATTAGAAGTGAAATACATTAAAAAAAATAAACAACCTTTATTTTCTCTTAATTGCACTTTTTACAAAATGATAAAATTAACAAAAGGAACACTGTAAATACTAATCAAATAGAAATCACACAAGCAAAATGGATTAATTAATACATGAACAAAAAACATAACCAAAAATAACAAGCACACGATAATGGTCAGGTAGCACGTCCGTCCCGAGCGCCGTCCAAGCAAAAAAAGGGGCGCTGCCGCACCGCTCGCTTCTTTTTATAGACTTCCGTCGGTTACCGACTGATGGCGTGACTTTTAAAGTGTCGGCTCGCCTTCAGTTACCAACACGGCCTCTCCTGATGCCCTGACGTCCTCGTCAGCTCCAGATGATGGTCCTGCCTGATCTGTAGCAGCGTCTTCCAATAAGACACCTGTGTCTTCATTGTCTCCTGCAATCAGACAGTCATATTACGTAAAGTGACTGACGTAAAAACAAAAGTCTCCTGTAATCAGACAGTCACATTACGTAAAGTAACAGATGTAAAAACAAAAACATCCTAGATAACTCAAAGGTAATGCGCATTACACATAAATTATGACATATCAAAATCTTAGCTAAGAACACACCAAGTAGGTAACTTGGTCGCGTTGCAGACAGAGGCACCTAGTTAGCGTGTCTCACAACGGCTGTCGGCATAGGCACTTAGTTAGCATACCGCCCAGACTTTTAAAAACACTGTCGGCATAAGCACTTAGTTAGCATACCGCCCAGACTTTTACAAAACACTGTAGGCATAGGCTCTTAGTTTGCATACCTCCCAGTGGCTGTTGACATAGGCACATTGTTAGCGTATCACACAGACTTCAAAAACAATACTTGCCCTCAAAAAATGCGGCGCATTACTCAGGAGTGCATTCACCCTTCCAGGGTACCATGAACTGTGCAGCAGCATATGTGGTTTTCCCGTAACCACCAGCCAGAAGTTGCAGCTCATAGCGGCCATGGTCCAGGACTCCAACTACGCGGTAAGGTCCGCGCATACCAGGATCAAGTTTCCCCGTGGACTGGGAATACTTGATAACGAAGACTAGGTCATCTTTGCTGTAGGCACGTGGAGGCTGTCGGTCTTCATTAGCACGCCTGTCTTGATCGGCTTGATTTTTGCACAACCGTTCGGCCGTCCTTTGTCTCCTCAACTCCCGTAGCGGTTCACGGTTTTCAGCAGACAGTTCGATGGCAACGTCTCGGATTAGTGTGCGAATGACTGGGGTAGCTCCTTCGGCTCCGATGAGCAGGTTTAGCGGGGACTGCTGGGTGGTCTTTTGCTTTGTCATGTTGAGAATCAGCTGTAATTTCCACAACTGTTCAGACCATTCCCCTTTCCGATGGTTCACCTCGATCCTCAACATGTTAAGGAGGGTGCGAACGTAACGTTCCACCTGACCATTGGCGTGGTGCATCTCGGGGGTAATGTAGGGTAAGGAAGGGTATTGCCGGTCACTTAAGCAAAAAGAACTACAATTCAGTGAAAAATCAACAATTATTTAAGAAACTCTTATGAAACATAACTTAAGGTATTATTCTACCATAATCACAACCATTGAGATCAATATTCATTCCAAATATATCACAATCAACTCTAAAAAAAAAAATGGCTTTGACCGGTAATGTCCGACATGGCAGACAATACCGGTCGGCAGGTTGGCAAAACCGGTCAAACTTTTAGCGGCACAAGTCGCACACGTAGCCTTCGGGAGACTCATAACCCGAGCACTCAGCATGAGCCCAAAGCCCACACTGTACGCACTCGTACCAAAGCTCGTTGTTCCGGCCATAATCGTAACATAACGTGCATCTGGTTCTCCAGATCTTCGACATTAGTGTCATCTCGTTATTTCGATTTCGGAGTCTGGTGAACTCTGGTCCTTATTCTCATCTTGGAGAACTCTTTCTTTTCTCTTTTCCGTTCTGACATTAGTAAATTTAGCTGGTCTTCTTTTTGTTGCTTTTTTATTCCTGCTTTTGTTTTGGCACCAGATTTTTTCTTCTTTTCCCTTGTTGCTCTTCTCTCGTCTTTTTGTACCAAAGCTCCCTTGTTCGGAGTGTTTGTTAAAACAGTTGCATGTTGTTTTCGAGAGGCTCCTTGCATGGCATTGTCAATTACGGGTTGTAGGACTTGGGGAGATGGAAATATTACTATATATTTATTATTATATACTTGAAAACATAACTTGCGGTTAATACCGGTCAGCATGACCGGCGTTACCCACCCGTATACTTTTCTGGTTAATAATAATTTTAACAAAAACCTGTACCAAAGTGCTTGAAATCTATGATTACATGGATAGATAGATAACTACACGACAATAAATAACACTGACAATTAATGCATCATGAAAATTAAGACACTCTCCTCTTATGTTCCGCGGCCAAAATATTACAAAAAAGTGGCGCGAAACAAATTGACGTGCGGTTCTCCCTGACGTGTGCTCGGAATTGAGCGGGGACCGGTGCGTCGGCGTGGGGAACACTCACGCCACCCTCAGTCAATGTGCGTGTGCGCCAAAACGCTGTAATGTGGAAGATAGTGTGGGGACCGGCATTGTCGCCTGACCGCGGATACCCTCCTTTACCCTAATGAATCTGACAACTTAAATCATTCATTAGTGACACAAAACCAGATGATTGGAACATCCTACCTCTATCACATACAATTGTCTTAGGTGTTCCAAACAAAGACACAACATTTTGCATGACACGTTTTAGCTCATTTAAGTCCTGAGTACAAATAGGGTTTAATAAACAATATTTTGTGAAAGAATCCACAACAACTAAAACGTGTTTATTACCGTTAGATACTACCAATGGGCCTAGAGCATCTATATGTAAGGTGTCAAAAGGAACATTTGGTTTTGTCCATGAGTTAATTGGTTGTAATGGAGCTCGTGGGACTCTCTTGTGAGCTATACATGTGAGGCAGTGAGATATATACTTAGCAACAAAAGCTCTGAGACCAGGGAACCAAAAGTGTTTTAAGATAAGATCAGTAGTTTTGTCAGCGTTAATATGGCTATGTTCATCGTGGAATATTCGGAGGAGGCTCAAACGATGTACTTTTGGTATGTAACAAAGTAACCTGGACTCTTCACCTACAGGTGTGAAGCGATAGTACAAGATATTATTGCGCTTAACATAGCGTGAAGAGTCCAAATTTCCCTCATCCAAAGACCTAATTAAGGTTTGAGTCTCCTCGTCTCCTGTTTGCGCTATTTGAGCCCAGTTACGCGGTTTCTCAATGTTATTTACCATATGTACGGGGTTACGGCTCAGATAGTCTGCGTGAGAATGGGGTGTCGAGATGACGCGTGTTGTGTATCAGGTCAGCCAGCTGTATAGAGTGGTGCAACACGTCGGCGTCCTTGCCCAAAGGGTAGTACAGAAAATATGTTACGTAATCACCAATTATCGGGGCAGTGCGGGTTGTAATGATGCTTGGGTTGGATAACCAGTTGTCCGCTCCAAATGCCTCTTGAAGGTGACGGCGTAAGGTGAAGGAGCTGAAGTCCATTATTGATCAAAAATTTTATGGATAGCAAGTCTGCAGGTGGTAGTCGTACTTTGTCTTCTTTTTAGAATGTAAAAAAAAATTATATGTATTCCGTAGCAATATCAATCGTCTGTAGTTGGTTGTTATTCCCAAAATAAACTTCATGATTTTAATAAGTGAGGAGCTGGCGAACAGCCGTGCGATTCTGTAACCATCTCACCGTGAAAACTTAGGTGAAGTGATCGTGGAGTGAGCTGTCATTGTCATCCCACCTGATATTAGGGACGAGATTTACGAGATTTTAACATTTTAACCACCCAAACTCATCAACGTGCCCCCAGCGCACAGACGGGTATTTCGCATTCCTAGCCGGTCGAAATGATTTATGTGTTTTTTTCTGTTCTAACGTAGGTAAGACCTACCTACTAAAATGTACAGACGACCTATACAGAGCTCTGAGCGGGAAGCAGGAAGCTAAAGAACGTACATTTCGATATTGAGGAAGGCCTTTGTAGCGGAAGTATTAGATTTTAAGTGGAAGTAATGAAATAATATGATATGATGTTAAAATAAAGAAGTATTAATGATAAAAAAAAAACTAATTTGATGAGGAAGAATGCCAGGGTTCATCGTCGCTTTCTCCGAGCTCTTCTGTTTCCGATTCCGAATCTGAATGATCTTTAGATTCTGGAGAAGGTGGCAATAACATAGTTATGGCTTCTTTTGAAAAAGGGTGCATACTTCTCTTTGGTTTTGGCCTCAGACTTGTCAGCAGTGGATCCGAGGATAGTAGAAGGCGATTTATTACATCTACACTGCAATCTAGTCTTGAAAACTTCCTTGCAAAATTATATTTATACATTCTGAAATGTTTATTTCTAGCTTCAGCAGCCTCTTCCGATAGTAGTCCGATAGGCAATAACGCCTTTTCCATGACTGTAGCACCATGCATAAATAGTGTGCATTGCATAGTCGGGCTCATCGGATGCCAGTCATAGAGCGAGACGTAGACTTTAGCGGTGTCCCAACAGTAATCATCAATTTTTTTCAAGTCAACTTTAAAGCGCTAGAAATTACCTCTACAATGACTAAGTCTAAATATTAAGTTGTAATCGATGCCGGTAATTTTTGCAGCTTTCTGTGGGTCAGCGAAAAATCGCCTGCTGGTATTGGTATTGCCGAACCCAGCTCTCGGGACATCCACAGTTAATCCAGTATCTTTTCTAAATCTTCGTTGTATGTTGGCTTTTCTTTAACTGTAGCTTTGTCCGAATCTGACCTCACTTGCCATTTTTTTATCGGAAGCTTGTAAGAAAGGTGCAAAACACTTTCAAACAAGCGAATCCTAGCGTGAAGGATAGATAAGGCAAAGTCTAAGGCTTCTATATCAACAGGCATTTTGATGTTTAAATTATTGAATTGCTTATAAGTAGCTCCGCAAATGTAACATCTCATTGTGGAGCTGGTTTGCGTAGCTGCATTGCACACTTTAGCGTCCACCATTGTTAATGTCAAAGTATGCTTAACATTAACAGTCAAGCCATCATTTATGTATTGACTGTTTTCTAATTGTGCTATTTTTGACATGTATTCGATTTCTTCGTTTGTTAAGTCAGTAGATTCTTTAGCAAACCTTATTCTCATTGGTCTACAATAACGTGGCGAGGAGGGAGTCGGATTTTGCCATACATTTTTTTTTCCACATTTTAACTGCAACGGTACTAAACAGCTTTGATAGATATTGGAGTCAGTGGAGTCTTCATTGTTCATTTTCTGTTTAAATTGGGACTGCTGCGAGACGTCACAACCCCATTTACAAATAAGCTTCAGTCCGATTATTCCCGATGTCCACCACTTGTCTGGCCACCACTGTAGGACAGCGAGACAACTAAAACATTATTCTCGTTGTCCACCACTGGGGGACAGCGTCACAACTTTGTAAATTATTTCCATTCGCCACCACTGGTGGACAGCGACACGGATTTTTTAACATTCCCTATGGCCGCCGTTGGGGGACAATGGCAAAACTCTTTTGATCCAATTCCCACTGGCAATCAATTTAAATTATTTAATCTAGAGACCGGTAAAGGATAGCTTAATATACTTACGGATTTGATTTTCAGGGCTAAGGGTGAGACTAATTTAAATATTTCTAAATTATATGGTAGGTAAATAATAGTCATATTCTTGAATCAACTTTTATTAAATGTTTCACTCAAGTATTAAAAAATGATCCTACTACTTAGTATAGCTTTGATTGCTTATTTTTTATTGAAGTGGGTAATTAACCGACATAATTTCCACAGCTGGTTGATAGGTTACAATTTTTAAAATCGACTAGAACATTACAATCATAATCACAGTTTTATTATCCTATTCCTCGACGGAGGAATAAAAATTAAATATTATAAACTAATCAACAGTTTTAAAAATCACATAATTATGTAGTTAAACAAAAAGACAATAATAATTTATCACAATATCTAGAAATTGGCCTACAGATATGTACTAATCAACAGTTTTAAAAATCACATATGTACGAGGGCGGGTCAATAAGTCCGTGACTTTTGGAATAAAACACAGATTTTTTGATAAATAAATAATTTTATTTTTCAACGTAGTCTCCCTTGAGCTCTATACACTTTGTCCAACGCTTCTCCAATTTTTTTATCCCTTCCAAAAAATATGATTTGTCGAGGTCCTCAAAATAGGCCTTTGTTTGCGAGATGACTTCATCATTGGAGTCAAATCTTTTTCCACCAAGCCATTTCTTCAGGTTTGGGAACAAGAAGTAGTCACTCGGAGCCAAATCTGGAGAATAGGGTGGATGAGGGAGCAATTCATAGCCCAATTCATGGATTTTTGCCATGGCAACTGCACATGTGTGCACCCTTGCATTGTCTTGGTGGAAAAGAACTTTTTTCTTGGCCAAATGAGGTCGGTTTTTTTTCAAATCGTCATTGAAGCGGTCCAATAAGTTGGCATAATATTCCCCATTGATTGTTCTTCCCTTTTGAAGGTAGTCAATGTGGATTATCCCACGTGCATCCCAAAAAACAGTCGCCATAACTTTATTGGCTGACAAACCCACCTTGGCCTTCTTTGGCGCCGATTCACCCTTAGAAACCCACTGTTTTGACTGTTGTTTGGTCTCTGGTGTGTTGTGATGGATCCATGTTTCGTCCACGGTTACAAAACGGCGCAAAAACTCCTCCATATTGCGATTAAACAACGCCAAACCTTCCTGTGAAGTTGTTACACGATTGCGTTTGTGGTCGACTGTGAGCAAACGCGGCACCCATCTTGCGGAAAGCTTTCTCATGCCCAAGTGATCATTCAAAATTGAAACGACTGAGCCATGCGAGATCCCTACGGCTTCCACAATCTCTTGCACTTTCAATCTTCGGTCGGCCAACACCATATCGTGAATTTTTTCGATTGTTTCGGGTATAGAGACCTCAACTGGGCGTCCAGGACGTTCGGCATCTTCAGTGCTGTACGGCCACAACGAAATTCAGTAAACCACTTTTTTACCATTGAAATCGATGGTGCAGAGTCCCCATAATATTTATCAAGCTTAGCCTTGGTCTCGGTAATGGTTTTTTTTCGCAAAAAATAATGCTTAATAAGCACACGAAATTCACTTTTTTCCATTTTTTCCTCAAATTACTGGGTAGTCTGATAAAGATAGCTGTCAAACACAAACTAACTGACGCAGTAAGTTCAAATTTTGATAGGAGTCAACTGACAGATGCCTGTTGACAGGAGTAGTGTTGCTTTTTCAGTAAAGAGGTCAGAAATTCAAAAAGTCACGGACTTATTGACCCGCCCTCGTAGTTAAACAAAAAACAATAATAATGTCTCACAATATCTAGAAATTGGCCTTTACAAGTTCCATTTGGGTTTCTTGAATTAAACATACTCAAAAGTTTTAAACACCACATAGTTAAACAAAAAACAATAATTTCTAGAAATTGGCCTATAGATATTTGGCAGTTTACAAGTTCCATTTGGGTTTTATTGTATTGTATAATTGCATAACACACGCGTGAGCACTATGCAACTAAACTATAAAGCTACCATTTACTGGGTACGTCTTTCATTGACTTGAATGTGCCATGGCGGCTGAGGGTATGTCATGCTCACTCAAATGTCTCGCTGGTGGTGGCGTGTGTGTTGGATCATTGAGTTCCTTTCAAAATGGTTGAGCTAAATGGTGCTGATCCATACGTCATGTTCGTGAACGGGCGCCGCCAGTAGGGACTGGTCATCTCTTAGTTGCCAAGGCTTATTTTAATTTTAATCTAAGTATTTTCATTTCTGAATTGTTATTTTTTTGTTTTTGTTTTTATCTTTTTTAGTACGGACGCTTTTAACGTGCACGTCTTTCTACATCGTTCTCACATGTATTATTTCAACTTGAATGATGTAACCAAAATTTTGTAACGATTTTTATGATTTAAAAGTGTCCGTGGAGTTTCTTGCCCGTTCTTCTCCACAGGTACCTACTACGCTTTGGAATGGGCAACTTCATCTTTCTGACTGACCGACCCCTTGACAATTCAAAAGTGCCTGTAATTGGTTTACTTGAAATAAATGCTTTGAGTTTGAGTTTGAGTTGAGTTTCTTGAATAAACTGATCGCTGTAAACATACTTTTTTTTTTCGTTTGTTGGACGGTTCTTTTTTTTGACTTATTTGCATTTCTTTCACAAAGAAAAAACATGCATCTTCTCGAAGAACGCTTAAAGCATTGCACGCTTAGTGCATTATGTTTGGGTTTTTCTTGCTCATCGCTGAATTTAGTTTGTGGTGCCACCCTTCGACAGCGTTTGTCGTTTGATGCCTTTCCCCAAAAACGCACCAAACTGGTATAAAATCATCTTTTAGCCATTGTACTTTAACGTATTTCCTGAAGTTTAAAATATCAGGATCCGTAGTATCCCTGTGCGTTATACAAGGTGTAACTTAAATAACGCACAACCTCTTAAGGGGTCATTGTACTCATCATTATGAACTACTTTTACTATGGGACCAAACCTGAAATCGCGAAAAAAAAATCAGCTGTTCCCTACATTTATGTTCGCATAACTCGTCAAAATGTAGGGAACAGCTGATTTTTTTTTCGCGATTTCAGGTTTGGTCCCATAGTAAAAGTTGTTCATAATGATGAGTACAATGACCCCTTAAGAGGTTGTGCGTTATTTAAGTTACACCTTGTATAGAGCCAACCGTTTCTTATTTCTGTCTCGGGCAGTAATGGAAGTACTGTAGTCAATGCTACCTCTCGAAATTTGAATATGGGCCCTTGTTCCATATGGCTTTTTTAAAGTGTGTGTGACATCCTTTAAGCGTAGCTGACGGAAATGTCGCTTTTATGGCCTTCATAGCAGCTTTCTTAAAATCAATTGAAAACTTTGAAGGTTGCCATCCAGGAACTTGACTTTTGATTGAATTGAAAAGAATTGTATAGGATTCCTCATCACGGCGACTCATGTATGCATAAATTAGCGGAATTATGTTAGTACTATTTTCAGTACTTCTGAAGTCTCCATGTATCGAGTAAAGTTGAGGGAATGACTCTGTGCAGCTTTTAAAGGTACCATCACATAAGAAATGATGAATCTCACAGATTACATTTTTGGCTTCTTCAATACAAAACACTACAATTCGGTTGCAGTTATATGAATAGTCTGTTAAAAGAAAGTCCTTATAATCTTTTGGAACTTGGAATTCTTCCACATTTTTGCATTTAAGCCTTTTTATTCCAGCGACTGTATTTCTATGTCTGTATAAACTTGACTTGATGCTTTGAAATGACGGTATGTTTTGAATCAAACTTGGTATGACTTTGAATTGACTCACCATAGCGTTGAAGGTTTCTGGCACTGGTGGAAATTGAGGAGAAACCAATTTATCTTTACATTGCTGTATTTTTTCTTCTACAAAATTTCTTGCAAAATCAGGTTGGCATAGATGTGGCTTTTCTTCAATTATATTGGTATCCTAGGTCAACAAAAAATATTAATTAATATTTATTTTTTTACAAAAAAAGACATATCAAATCATCACCATAGACAAAAAGTTGTTATTTATTCACATTCATCTCACATCACCATCATACTGGGATTGGTAAACAAAATGGGGGCCCTACGATGTCATCAAATTTGTAAACAAAATGGCGGCATTAATAACGATGTCATCGAATTTAAAATTTCGAAAATGGCTACTTATAAAACAATAAACAATTCCAAAATGAGTACTAAATAAGGTTTGATATACCTACTATTATATTATTATTATGGACTTACCTTGATTTTGATAAGTCCTTTACATTTGTTATTCTTCCTGTTAGTACACTCCCAGATTATTAAACCACTTTTATGTTTTCGTTTTATTATATATTCATGTCCTCCGTATAATAAAATGGGGAAGATTACCAGAAACGTATCCGCTAGATGGCAGTGGGTGTTTGTCACATCATTTTATAATGGCAGATATCGCGATATTTTTTAAAATTGATTATCCTTTTTTAAAATTGATTATCCACGTTTTATACCTGCTTTTTGTACCTTATATAATGTATTCTACCTGGAATGTTGCTCAATTGAAAACGGAGCTGAAGAAAAGAGCGGCTTCAGTGTGCGGAAAAAAAGATGATCTAATAGAGAGGTATACGTAATTCTGGATATTTTAATATCTCTTGACGATATTTAATCCAGTTTTTGGATTCAAAATATTGTGATACAATTTTAATAATAAAAAATATATCATATAATATTTAATTTTTCATAAATAATGGCCTAAGAGACCTATGACTTTAAAAATACATTATAATGAAAATTTAATCCTTTTTTTCAGATTAGAGGCATAATATGACAGATAATTTTAATTTTGGAAATGTCTGTTTGGATAATCCATTCGAACCTTCAATGCAATTGCCAGAGAACAATATGTTTAGAAATGTTAATAGTAACACTTGCACAAACTCTCTAACTTTTATAGTAATTATTTCAAAGAAGCATTATGTAAAACGAACTTTCTCTGAAGTGGAAACCCTGTCAAGATAGATTTATAATAATAATAAACGTAATAATGCAAATATTAACATAAAGATAAAATTTTAAAAATTAGTGCAACTTTAACATACCAGCACCCTAATTGCGTAACACAATATTACTCTCAATTTGAATCATTTTGAAGCAAATTGCTAATCCATAAATGTTCGAAAAACGTGTCTGCTCAACAACGTAAATAACGCAATGAATGTTGTTGAACTGTCAAAATGAAACCCATTGCTACTAATAGTCTGTTACGCAATTAGCCTGCTGTTTTCTTTGAAGTAGTTTGGAAATCAGTATTTTTGAAATGTTTACCTAGAAAGATCAGTCGCTTTAAACTTTACCATTCTAATTTTCATCGCTTTTTCCCATTTTTTTCTTATCACAGGGTTCTTAGGGAATTTATATACTTCCATTTCTTGGCAGTGAAAATAAGCAAAACGGTACATTTTTTTATAAAAATTATAAAATAATTATTTTTCCCATATAAGCTAATACCTTCCTTGGTGACAAACACTCAGCGCCATCTAGTTTCAGTTTGGAACTCCATTGTGCCGCCTTTTCTATTTATACAAGGTGATTGGAAGATGGGTGCAAAGCTTTAAGGCGAAGATAGTACAGACAGTTTAGAACAATTTAAGCCATGGTTGTCTTAGACGAAGTCTTACCATTTTTTTTTAACCTAATTTTTAAGATTTTTTTCGAAAATTGCCAAAATTTTAACTATACTGGTTATTTATAGGTAAATTGAATGATAAATGAATTCATTTTTATTTTATTTAATTAAAGTAATGTGTAAGCAATCTAGCAAAACATGTTTTAGGCCTCTGTGTCGTTAGACATTTTTTTTACAGACATTTAATGTTCATATAAATTAAAAAAAATCATAAATCATTTTTGAAAACCTTATTTAAAAAAAAAACTAAGGGTGCTTTTTTTGTTCAAATATTTTTGAAAACATGCCTGATAATCTGTCTTTCCTTTGAGGAAATCATCATTCACGAGGATATTTTACAAATTATTGAAATTATGATCTACAAACCAATTTGAGGGAGAAATTTTAAATTTTAGGCGGAGTAATTAAAACAACATTTGAATCTAAATTATTTATTGTTCATGTTCAAAATGTCTCCCATGATTACTAATACAAGCACGGCTACGTCTTCTCACTTCTGTTGTTGTTATTTTCAACATCATCTCCAGTTTCATCGTTTCAAACGCTGAATTAATTCTCTCCATCAATTCTTCTCTCGTATTTATTTCAACATTCGTATACACCAATTCCTTGGCCCGGCCCCACACGAAAAAGTCTAGCGGGGTCAGATCTGGTGAGCGAGCGGGCCAAGGGATGGGTCCATCTCTGCCGATCCAGCTGTCAGGGAAGCAATTATTTAAGTGTTCCCTTACATTTAACGTCCAATGCGCTGGACAGCCGTCTTGCTGAAAGACTGCTGTTCGGTCTCTTTCGAATATCGGGACACCGGTTTCCTCTATCAGAACTGGTAAATCGAATTGTAGAAAGTGCAAATAATTTTCACCATTTAAATTATCCGGTAAGAAGTGGGGCCCAATCAATGTCCTGCCAATTACTCCAGCCCATACATTGACAGAGAATTTTCCCTGAAACGACACTCGCTTCTTAAAATGTCGATTATTGTCTCTGTCGGCCCATTCATGGAGGTTATGAAAGTTTGTAATGCCCTCCCTAGAAAATCTGCTTTCATCCGTCCACAAGATTGATTTCAGGAACCACGCATCTTCGATGTCTCTGTTGAGGAGGAAACGGCAGAACTGTATTCTTCTTTGGGGATCTTGGTCTTCCAGACCTTGCACACCCCTACCATGGAACGGATATTTGTCATTTTGGTGCATTGTATGCCACATTGTGTGTACTGTGTACCAAGAGGTATGTAAACCGTCGGTGTGACGCTGAGGTTGCGTCTCTGCGCTCCAGATCGCGTTCTCGTGGTCTCTGGTTGCTGCGCTTTCCAGTTCGGGTCGTCTGCAGTAACGCGTCTATTGCGTTTGCGGGTAGCGGCTGCGGTGTGAACTCGATGTCGGTCGATGAACTGAAGAACGCGGGCTATGGCCCGGATGAGTCGTAGCCAGGAAGAGAAACGTGTGACGTCGGGTAGCGCCTCTCTTATGGTCGACCGTTCGAGTGTAGTGGCAGTGATGAGTCTGCCTCCTGCGGCCAGGCGTTTTCGTCGTCGTACAGAAACGAAGGGCCGTTGTACCAACGGTGGTTCGCGGTGAAGTGTGTTGGTGCATCGCAAGTCGAGTCGTCGGCGACGTTGTGAGCGGTGGGGACCCAGCGCCATTCGCTTCGCTGGGTCGTTTCTTCTAGTTCTGCTAGTCGGTGTGCGACGAACAGTTTGAAAGCGCGCGCGCTGGTGAGCAGCCACGCTAGAACAGTGCGTGAGTCGGACCAGAAGATTCGGCGGTCGGCGCGATGATCGTGCTCTTCTTCCACGCAGCGTGCCAGTCGCCCGCCCAGGACAGCGGTTTGAAGTTCAAGTCTAGGTATAGATGTGACCTTAAGGGGCGCGACGCGCCCTTTCGCCGCCGCGAGCGATACATTAACTTGACCTATGTCGTTCACTGAACGCCAATATGCTGCTGTGACATAGGCCCGTTCGCTCGCATCCACGAATACGTGCAATTCTACTGCAGTCGAGTCATTATATCCTGGGTAACAACGTGGGATACGAACGCCTTTTAAAATTTGCAGAGCAATCAGCCAGTCGTGCCATTTACGTTCTAGACTTTTAGGTAGACGCTCGTCCCAACCGATATTTGAACGCCAAGTGTCTTGTAATATGCACTTCGCTTGTGTCGTAAATGGCGCGGCTAGTCCCAATGGGTCCTACAAAGACGTTGCCGTTTTTAATAACTGACGTTTTGTAACCTGCTTGTCTAAATAAGAAGGGTCTACTTTCCTGAAGTTGAATCCTAAACTGTTATTGTGGTGTCCCCAGATGAGGCCGAGAATTTTCTCTTCCTTGTTGAGCAGTGTCCTCCTCTGCCTGCTCGGTTGCAAGGCCTGAGATGGCGGCTGGCTCGTTGGATGCCCATTTCCGCAGTATGAAGTTACGTCGCCGATGTACAGCATCGACTGCTTTAGATATTCGGTAGGCTTCTTCTGCGTCGTCAAAACTCTGTAAATAATCGTCCATATAATGATTTCTAACTATAGAGTTCACCGCTTCGGGGTAGTCAGACTCATAAACGTGTGCGTTATAATTTTTAACGTAAATCGCGGTACTCGGGGAAGACGTCGCGCCAAATAACACCGCTTTCATTCTATATTCGATGGGCGTTAAGTTAGGGTCATCGCGCCATAGAAAACGAAGTGCGTCTCTGTCTTCCGCCCTTACCGTTATGCGTAAAAACATGTCTTTTAGGGGAAAGGGGGGTAGCCCCGGCCAATTTTTTGTTTTGTTATTTTGAGTATATTATCAATAGAAATACAACGAAAATTACAAAAAAATAATCAACACTATATTTATTCGTATTAGAATATTGAAAACTTGAACAAAAATATTATCCAATCCTAATTAAACCCACTTCAATTAGTGGTCAAATTTTGGTATCTTTTTAAAATGGCGGGTAGCTCCGGCCACCCACGTAATCAATGGCCAAATCGTTTTTTAGCGACACACACATCACAGTTGTAGTACAAATCCGATGGATTTATATCTGCGCATGCCTCGTGAGCCCAGTCTTCACATGTTTTGCATTGGATCCAGTCCTCATCGAATGTTTCACCACAAATTACGCAATCTGTTTCCTTTTGTCCTAATTTTGGCCTAAGAGTGATCTGATGACCTTCTTTAATACCTTTGACCCGATCCTGCAGAGAAGTACGTGGAACTTCATACTGATCTGCGGCAGCTCTCTCAGAACATTTTTTCTCAAGCACCGCTTGAATTGCTTTTTTCATGTTTTCTTCACTCCAGTCTCCGCGATTCGTAGTTCTAGTTTTAAATTTCGGCATTGTGACACTGCAAACAATTTTTTCTTAAAATTAAGACTTAAAATAATAACATCAATATAGAATAATAAACATCTAACATATGGCCGGGGATACCCCCAAAACCAGTGGCCGAGGTTACCCGACTTGACTTTCTTCAAAAAAAAAATTTCTTTTTAAAAACCAGGTAATTATACGTTGAAAAATATCTTTTTAAAAACCAGGTAATTATACGTTGAAATAAACTTCAAAGTGCAAAATAGAATAGTATTCCAATATGTAACAAAATCAAATAAATAATTACTTACGTTTATCCAATCAATAATAGTTTTCGAAACAATTGAAGTCACGCGGCCGTCGTCAACAAAAAAGAAATTCACTCGATTACGTCCGAACGCAGCAGTCAATCGACTTCAACTGTTAGCGTTCGACAAATTACTCCTATACGCACACAGAGATCACACGAAATTGAAGGTCACGCCGCGCGAAGTACTAATATTTGCTATGGCCGAGGCTACCCACCGGCCGGGGCTACCCCCCTTTCCCCTATGTCTGCTGACACGGCTACAGGTTTTTGTCTAAATCGCATTAACACGCCAAGGAGTGATTGTAGGAGATCTGGGCCCGTCAAAAGATAATCATTGAGGCACACTCCATGCGTGCGTGCCGCTGCGTCATACACGATTCTGACCTTACCCGGCTTAGACGGATTGATTACTGGAAAATGTGGTAAGTACCACTTGTGTCCGTCAGATGGCGATGGTGGTGCCAGTTCTGCATACCCATTTGTTATCAGCGTCTTCATCTGCTCTGAATATTGTTGTTTCAGAGTTTGATCTTTGCTTAAACGGTTTTCGTGCCTTGCAGTCGACTGAGCGCGAAGGCATGGTTATCTGGAAAACACTGACCTTCATTCTTCCACAACAAATCTGTGTCATTGTAGTGTGTAACCACTTATGTATGTAGACAGCCTTATTTATAGTGCTTCTTCAGCAATACTGTGTTGTAACTAATTACCTATTTAGACACAATAAACCGGACCTTGAAACCAAACGCACGTATTATTTATTACTCCAAAACCCACAACGACCAGAACACCACACAGCGACCTTGCCATTTCGCATCGCGGTGCGATGGTTAAGTTGTAGTTATAAAAATGTAAAGGCAATGTGACTCTACACTCTGCAACTTTAAGAGATAAACTATTTGATTCGTAATCTATGACGCCATTGTATCGTTTTATAAAATCTTGACCCAATATCGACTTACATGGTAAATTCCTAAATACGTAAAACTTATGTTTAAAAATAATATTCTTAGATTCTAGAGTCAAATAAACAAATCCTATAGCTTTTAAAGTACCACCAATACCATGGATAGTTAAATCACATGTATGTAACTCTAGCTGAACTATATTTAAAATATCATAATTAATACAAGATAAAGAGGCCCCCGTATCTACTAAAAATTCTAACTGTATATTATTTAAACTTAAATGTACCCAATTAATGCTATCGCAAGTTAAAACTTGATTAGGGACGAAAAAATGTTCCTAAATTCTGTTCCGAAGAAGGATCAATATGATTATTTCCTAAATTAGGTTGATCATGTTGTTGTTCATTTGCAGTAAAATGTTTTAAGTTTCTATTAGTGGATTGGTTTGCATAATTGCCACGATTTCCGCGAACATACCTGGCATTGTAACTTGACGCTCCACGGCGATGTACCTGAGCACCGCGGCTGCCTCGCCACGTGTTCCTTGGCGCAGCAAAATATTGATTCGCACCATGTGGATGCCTCGAAAGTACTTTGAGGAATTTCGACCGCGAAATCCACGATTACCAAAATTATTATTTCGGAAAGGCCGGCGATTAAGTGACATTACAGTCTGACGGTCCGAAGTTGAGCTAGTTTCATCTTCGGCTATCCTAATTGCATCGCTTAACGAGGTCAAATTTCGTGCCGAAATTATTGTACCTAACTTTTGACTTCTTAAACCCTCGGAAAAACATCGAATAGCATTCCTTTCGTTGAGAGGGCGCAACACCTTATACGCTTTATCATCACCATTAGCCTGCGAACAATTCTACAAATAACTTCTCTATTTCCTGACCAAACTCTGTAACTGACTTTTCACCTTTTCTAGCTTTTTGTAATCTAGACTGTAAAGCAGTATCTGACTTACGAGTAAGTAAATATTTTCGCATATCTTCTAATAGCAACTCAATGGTACTGTAAGAAGTAGCTAAACGCATTTTTGCTCCACTTGTTAATCGACTCTTCAGAACAAAATTTATTAAAGTCGCCTTATCACCATCAGACAGCATTGAATCATACAATTCAATCGCAGAAATTAGATCGCTAGTCACCTCTTCGTCACCAGTCATTTTAGGCAATAGGCTTACAGCCGTCTTTAAATTAACCTTTTGAACGCCAGAGCAAAAACGCATGAACTTGCCCTCAACGCCAGGCCACAAATTCACCGCAAATACCTACGAAAAAAATAGGGATTCCAAAACTTCATCGATAATCAATTTTATTTTCATTTTCGTCTTTAATTTCGAAATATAATGTCCTTATAACATTGAAATTTAATTCAACATTACATTTCTTCCTATTAAAGTAATAGTTATACACTATTTACAGACTTGTATAATACCGTAATAACAGATATGAGACTACAATATATTTAAATATAATAACTGTAGGTACAACACTATTCTTGATCTGCTGTCTTCATATTGTGACCATGGCGTGGACGGCCCGCCATTTTAATAACTACTTCGCTTCCGAAATAAGGATGTGGCAACGTAATATCTCGTTTATCGATGTTCTAGTACAATATTATTTTATAATAAATGAAACACGTTTTTTAAATCAGATTTATAATTCCGAATGTAACAGGTACTTAAAAATATATGATTGAAATAGGTTAAGAAGGTAAATAAAAACTATGAAAAAATAGAAAATTTTAATAAAATGTTATACAGTATGTACTATGTATACATGTTTTTAAATATTAAGTTCTATAAACCTGGCATAAAAAGTAACAAAACAATTAACGATTATATATAATTATCACAGTTACCAATCAGTCTTATACTAATAAATCTTTAGAATAATAGAACAACATTATACAAAATCTGCATTGTATTATCTTATCATCTAATAGTAAGCCATATGTAAATAAAATCTAATAAAAAACTTCAAGTTACAATAGAAAAATCAGTATCACAGACACATTAAAATCAATATAAATCTAAATATATTACACAGAGTGGTACTTTTGGAAACACGGCGCAGCACATAAATATACGTTACAAACGTTACATTTAAAACGTGTATTTTTTCTTTGTTTTAAAAGTGCGCATTGCTTGCATCTTTGATATTTTCCCATACGACTCGGCATATGATCCTTTGCATTACTGGGTAATATACGAACAGGATTACTACTGCTAGTTGTAGCTAACGTGGAGCCTTCTATAATACTACCACTGTGGTACCTCTCTATCAATTGCCGAATCACGCTCAATTGAAAATCGGCAAATTTCAATTTTGGCATATCTTTTAAATGCCGGTAACAATAAAATGCATTTAATAGGTGCATATCTAATAAATGGAAAAATAATTTTTTATACCATTTGACTGTTTTGCGGATACACTGCATTGATGATAATAGCATATCTGCGGTATCAACACTGCCCATGTTTTTTGAGTAGTCCACTACAGCTTTTGGCTTAATTACAGGCAATCCCGTATTTCGATGTATTCGCGATGATAATTCCATAGAATTATCATGGATGGTGGATAACATAAAAATATATTTTTTGTCTTTCCATTTAATGGCCATCAGTGGACCAGAATATTGCACTTCCGTTTCATTCAATTCTAGAATCGTGTTTAATTTTGGCATATACTTTCTATTTTTTTTTACCGTACCGCAAGCGTAAATATTATGTTCGTGTAAATATTTAAATAACAATGGGCTCGTGTACCAATTATCCACATATAAATGGCGATTGGATCCTAAAAATGGTTTGACCAACGTGGCAACAACAGCCCCGCCAACACCTAGATTACAGGGATCAACTATCTCTGTGGTTGCTCCACAGTAAACAATAAAATCAACAATAACACCCGTATTTACATCACATAAAACAAATAATTTGACACCGAATCTGTTTCTTTTATTCGGTAAGTATTGTTTTATGGACAAGCGACCCTTAAATGGAACAATGCTTTCGTCAATACAAATAGTTTTATATGGCGTAATAATATTTCTAAACTTTTGTCGTGTATGAGATACACATTTCTGGATTTTCGATAAAATTGTATTTTCTTCTCTTTGCTCAGAAAAATGGAGCATGCCAAGTATCATAGAAAACCTGTTGCGTGTCATTACTTTCGAAAATATCGGAGAATTCAATAAAATATCTGTGGACCAATGTTCTTCTATAGATAAATGTTTATTTCTGGTCATTAACATTATGACTGCAAAAAACATGTACATCTCTGGGACTGTTACGTCGTACCAAGCATGTAAACGAGAATGCATACGCAAGTCTACATTCAGCACAAAGTATCGATGAAATTTATTGGTCATATTGACAATCATCGACACAAAATCTGTGTCCATAAAATATTGAAATATGTCGCATTCAGAAGCAATTTCCGACGGCTCTAAATGGATTCCAGATTGAAAATCATTGAAGTCAGCTACTTCGGGTGTACGTCGTTCCGAGGTCCATTGGAAGGACGGTTCCGGCTCTTGACCTCGATGGTGGCCATCTCGAGACGTCGAAGGTGTATCATTTGATGGTTCTTGATGGGCAACAGTTGCTGGCTGTAAAATAAAAACAATAATTCATTGTGGGAAGTTAATTAGCCAGTGCGTGAGAAACAAGTATTTTTCTTTGTTCTAAATTCTGCCCGAAAACAATAGATCTTTACGGCCGACAGATCCGAAGATATTATTGTACTCCAACTCGAGTTATCGGCTTATATTGTGTCTAATTCATCATGAAATTTGAAATTACTACTTGCGCTGTTGCAGATGGGTTATTGCTATACAACAAAACAAAAGCTACAGATTTATGACAGTTAGTTTAAGTTTATTGTTCCATTAGTTAATATTTTTAAGGTAAAACTTTTAAGAATCTCGTTATTGTTAGAATGTTTTACTTTGATCAACAAAACAAAATCTTTAGGTTTATGGCAGAAGCTCAAGCTTTATTGTACTACTGCAAAATATTTTTAGAGCATAATATTTGAAGACTGGTCAATAGCACAATTAGTTTAAACTTCGATAATAAAAAACAGACATAAACATTAGCGATCTTAGAATTTCGTATATTTGGTAATTTGTAAGCCAAGATATCATTTTACAAAAAGAAACTTAATTTGCATTAAATTAAATTCTCATTAATTACGCTACGCTTTACCTATTTGTAAAGAAAATAGAATATAATTAAAATAAGCTAAAGATTAAAAAAACGTCTATGGTTTTTATGTTTCTTCCCAAGCATTATTGGTATTTGCAATTTTTTTAGGTTGGTAATACTGACATGTTGACTAGAAAAGTACGTTTTATTAGACATTCGTACATCGGTTTCGAACATTCGAAATTCTATCATTCATCACCATTCTTCATTCTATCTGAAATATTTTATTTACATAATTAATATGTCTTCTGGTGACGAGAGCAGACCTTCATCACCAAGTTTATTACAAAATATACACCGTGCCAAGAGAATTAAGTTCTCAGTTGAACCTGTGAAAGTGACCTGTGTGTGTGAAGGAGTGAAAACAGAAATGATATCAAAGCAAACACAGGTAACGACTGAGGATATTGCAACCTCAAATATGTACCAGCGCAGTATATGGGACAAAGACGAATTAAAATGTGAAGTTTCACATTTACCTAATGTGGGTTTCGAAGAAGAGCCAAAGGACCCACGCAATAAGGCATTCGCAAGATTGGTCGCACATGAATTAGATAGTGTACCAGCGGAGAAGCGTTCGGTAACTTACACCAATATAATTAATATTATACGTAAAGTACGACACCAAAAAGACTTAGATGACATTAGTTTACCGAGCTACCAGGATTCCGATTAAGAAATAATAAATGATTGAAAAGGTTATAAGTTTGATTATTGTCTAATTAATAAATATCCCAAAATAAATCATAAAATCTGTAAATTCGTTCATTTATTTATTTCAAATACTTTTCAGACGTGGCTTAATTCTTTCTTAACCCTGTGCTCTACATAAATTATATCTTAAAAACATTTTCGGAGGCATCATATAGCTTGACGAACACTATAGGAACTACATACCGAATTACCGAAACAAAACTGAAAAGTCGAGTTCTCTGCACACATATATACATAATAATTAATTGAAATAATAGTATACATATATTAGAAACCTATGAGTGCAGGCTTAGGTATAAGGCGCCATTAATATTTCATAAATATATGTAATATTTAAACATATTATATCGCTTAAACATATACACAAGTAAAAATATCAAAATCATTCTTGATTTTTACTTATTTATGTTAGCGATCAATAGGTTAAATAATACAACAAGCATTTAGTAGGTAACTGTATGCTGATTCATATCTTAATTAAATCGTATGTAAACAAACAACGATCGATATATCAACTTAAAAACTCTGTATAACGGCTGTATCTATTTTTTTACAACAATAATATTCTCAAAAGTAACTTATTTCTGTAAAAAATATGTTTCTTTCGGTCTACAAACACCAATACCAGGCCACACTTACAGATTTCATCGTGATTTTTAATAAGATTAATATTTGCTCAAAATTTTTAAAATAAAAGCAGATAAAAATAACTTACCTCTAAATCAAATTCGTCCAAAGATTCTGTTTCCGAAAATTCTTCGTCATCTGAGACTCCTTCTAATATGCGAAGAAGTTCTTCCGTAGTCATTAAATTCCCACTCATTATAATAGTCACTTAATATAAATCTTGAACTCGATATCACAAGTAAATTAATCATAAATATTATTCATTCACTTCACTAATTTCTGGTCGCCGCGCTTGTGACGTCACGATATTGTCGTCTAGTCGTGACCATGGCGTACAGGGTACTGATAATTCGGGTTGCGTTAGGGATGCGCTTGAGTTGGGATTAGTGAATATCGAAATTCGACCCAACCAAATTTTATTTTTGACTATGTAGCTTATTGAATGATTTTTAAGACTGGTTTTTATAAAATTAATGCTGCTTTATCCTAGTACCAAATTATACCTAAAATAATATATTCCAGAGGAAAGTTTCGAATCGATCTTTGATTTGAAATAATGATATTATCCAACATGCGCTACATCACTAGCGGTCACGCAGTTATGACTCTGGCGTGTGAGGACATTCTTTTTTCAGAGTTTATTTCTTTCTTTTTAACGTAAAATTTCTCAATATTTATAATGCAATTTAATTAGTTTTATGGAAATAAATAAATTTTGGACCTTCTATTTTACAGGTATATGAATAAATAGGCATTAAAGTAATGTTTAAATAGTTTATTTCGTGTTTTAATGTACCGCTGTTTTTGTCACATATTTGTGTCGTTGGCGCTCAGGGACAGTTTTCGCTTGTCACGTATTTGTGACCCTGGCGCTCAAAAGGTTAAACTTTTCACCTGACACTGACATTGTTACAGATTTACTTTCACTACTTTGACTATTACTCATACTATATTCCGACTCAAATTTCAAAATTTTATCATAACATTTGTTTATACACGAGCACAAAAATAATAACTCTGTTGACACTTCTTTAGGCAAAGTACTTATAATATTTTTAAATGATTCATACAAGCTCTTAGCTTCTGAAATCTTATTTTCAAAATTACTGCCTACCCTTCTTGAAGGTCCTAACTTAGAAATTGAATCCGTACAATGTTTTAATTGCTTATAAATATTTGACAATTTTAATTCTACACTTATAATCTAATTCAATAAGTAGGTATTAGTTTTCTTAACATTACACATTATTAGACAAAACAAGTAGGTATATAAATTCACTCGGTTAAACATTTTTTTTATAAATAAAGCCGCACGTAGGTATCGATTACGACTTACTTGTTGGTCAATCTTACATGGTTTCTGCTTCCTCGCGCTCTCTATTCTCCCTGCGTCGTCGGTAGCTGACACGGGACAGGACTCGCTCCAAGGCCTCACTCCTCATTTGTTTCTGCATCCAGTTCATGTGGCATCGCTTGTACAGGCAGAAGAATCCGATGAGTACCGCTAACAGCATACAGGCACATATTATGGTCAGAAGAACGTTGTTCGTCTGAAGATGTTCCGCCGTCGCTTTTGCGTCGTTGCTCCCAGCTGCTTTTATAGCTGCTTTTTTGATTGCGCAATAACCACTTGTTCTTTGCTTTTCGTCGTTCCCATAGTCTGTTCTTCTGACTCAGTGCTCCAATAAGAGTGAAATCTCGATGTCCCAATAATTGTAGAAAGTCTGAATGAAAATTTGTAGAAGTCTTGAACCTTGAGTCTTGGATTTGTTGAAGTCTTGGATTCTGGTCTGTTGTGTTTCCTTGAGTCTTGATGTAGGAATTTATTCGAAGCCGCAGTTCCAAAAATTGATGAAGATTGAAGGTTGTTGCAGTAAGTATGGTAGTTAGAGTAGCACGTAGACTGGCAGGGTCGCCATGTGGTGTTCTGGTCGTTGTGGGTTTTGGAGTAGTAAATAATACGTGCGTTTGGTTTCAAGGTCCGGTTTATTGTATCTAAATAGGTAATTAGTTACAACACAGTATTGCTGAAAAAGCACTATAAATAAGGCTGTCTACATACATAAGTGGTTACACACTACATCATATCCGCCTTCAGGTAAAGCTCGCGTAGTTTCCTTTAATATTTTCAATGCTCTCATCTCTGGGTCTGCTTGCGGCCGACGTGGTTGTACTCCTAGAGCTGGGTATCCATTTGCGCAGCCTCGTGACGAGCTGCCTCATCCTGAGCGTGCCGCGGGCTGCGGAAAGTACATGCGTCTCCACTTGAGCACACATAATATCGTATCGAGCGGCAAGCCTCAACCCGAGCCACGATTTTCTCAATTCCTCATTAACCACCATGGTTGACGCACGTAAAGTCGCTGCAGCATTAGTAGTAATTAGTCACTACAAAAGGAAGCAACATAAGAAACGGAAACATCGATGGTGGACTAAGGAAATATATCGTCAGCGAAATGTTCATGCAATAAAATTGTTGTCAGATATGCCGAGCACACGTACGTCCGTCTCCACTGAACGCACGCCTCACACTGAGGCGTCTTTGAGCATGGCCATTTACCGACACGATTTGGCTCGCTGCGCGGCCGCCTCGTTTGGTTCAAGTCGCGGCAAGCCTCGACTCGCGGCACGGTCTCCACTAGATCTGCCTCGGGTCGAGGCAACCGCTCGGCCCGAGGCTGCCTCAAATGGATACCCAGCTTAGCGACTACAGGCTAAAGTATTCTTGCATGAGCTTTTCTATAGATTCGTCTGTACTTACATGACTGCAGCGTTCTCCGATCTGTTGTACTACATGTACTTTTGTCAGGCTGCAGGTTTGACCGTGTAAAGCCCAGCCGAGCGGTGTACGTGATGCTACTGGTTGACCTTTTGCACCTACTCGCACTTCTGAAGCAAGCAGGAGCGCCCAGTTGTCCTGGCCTATCAAGACAGTTGGCATACCTGCGTCATATGAGAGCTACTCGACTATAGTTGTCAGATGATCGAAGCCAACCAGGTCATTTACGTGTATTGACTGGCTTCACAATGCGAGTCTGTCTATGGTTCTGGCTTCGATATCTATACCTTCGGTTGTGTACTTACCTCGTATATTTACCTTGACTCGGCACGAGTTCGAAGCATCAAATGCTCAATATAAAATGGCTCATTTGGGCCTGTTACACCTATCCGCTGTGCGACGTCAGTAGTAAGTAGTGTTATTGTCGATCCATCATCCAACAAAGCAAATGAATCTACATTACCGTTTGGTCCCGATAGTGTCACTGGTACTACTTTCAGCAAAACTCGGTTGTAGGTGCGCGGCGTGCTCGTGTTGCTGATAACGGCGTGTGGCGCGCTGTCAGCACACTGTGCTGTGTCGGCGCGTGGCGCGGTATCAGCGCACGGCGTGATGTTGACGCTCGACGTTACGTGTTCCGTTGCTGTGACACGAGGACGCTCTTCTGAGTCGCGTGGCCCGCGTCTACTGTCACTGTGCAGTAGACCGTGATGGTAGTGCTCGCAGTCTAGCACTTCACACTGCTTACTTTTGCATTTGTGATTCCAGGTCCGTCGTTTCAAACACCTGAAACATAATTTACTTTTACGCGCAGTTTCCCATCTATCAGTTATCAACATTTTCTTAAATTTAGTACAGACAGCCACGCTGCTACATTTTCCGTTACATACCACACATGGTGTTTTATCAGCCTCTACTATATTAAATGTCTTGTGAGCTGATCGTTGTGAACGTTCTCGCTTATATTCGACCTCTGCTGAGGCGTGACGCGCATTGATTACGGCCTCTCTATCGAGAAATCGTCCCAACACTACTAGGCCGGGCTCTGCGTCACCCGCAGCATACTCATAATCATACCACTGGCTTTTAAGTGTAACTGACAACTTTTCTGAAATTACGGAAATCATTTACCCCGCGCTACCTCTAATAATGCTTGAGTCAAACCTTTCAGCAAACTCCCCTCGTCGTCGCGTTGTGGCGGGGGCGGCGGCGCGTCATGTGGCCATGCGTCCCCGCGTCGCGCCGACGAGTCCGGTTCATCCTGTGGCGCCATGGGTTGCGACTGCGGCGGGCGAATGTGGTCGCGGTGTTCGCTAATCGTGTTCGCGACGTCCGCCCGATGTCGCAGTCGAGCTTCCCGCCAGTAATTCTTCGTCTGCTGAATCCGCTTCCAAGAGCGCTAGCCTAGCGGCGGCGAGCTCTATTATAAGTTAAACTACGAAAAATTTTAAATTTTAGTTAATTTGCTATGCCCGCATATCCAAAAACAAAATACGAATTATCGACCTAGCATTTCTGTTGAAGAACGACTCACCATACGTTTGAGGTTAGTAAAAAAAACTCATAATTTACATAATTATCATTTATTAATAGTTACAATTTTTTTAGTTAAGATTTTTTTTTTAATTATAATTGAGGAGCGTCGGAACGAAAACCGATATATCGAATTTACCATATTTTTCACAAATTAAAAAAAAATCTTGTAAGTTTTTTAATGTTACAAAAGTGGAAAATTATAGCATGTCAATTTGCAGTTAAAGTGACATCGATTGTTGTGTGAAACTTGACGGAGGGTAGATACTTAATTTAGGGAGATACTTGGCGGACAAGTATGGATATATCGGTTTTTGACGCGATCATTTGGATATATCGGTTTTTGACGAAACCAAAATGGATATGTCGGTATTGAACTGAATTGAATTTGAACCGACCATTGTTGAATTGTGTAAAACTTAATAAGAATTATTGGTTTTTAATCCAACAACAAGAACATGTTGAATTTAAAAATTTATTTGCCGGTTTTGATTTGACCACAGTATTTTGATATTTTTTTTAAGATGGATGTAACTGTTTTTTAATTGATTTCTTTCCTGAAGGGTGTATAATTAAACATTTTGTAACAGAAAAAAAAAAAAAATAATGTCTTAATTAAGACATATCCGTTTTTGTTCCGACGCTCCTCAATTAAGATAACGCAGAGTGAATTTGAGTTACAAAGTACGATTCAGTTACTACAGTTATTAACACTTTCACAGCGGAGCGTTTAGAGCGCCCGCTTGATCCAGTACGAGGGCGATTTTCTGCATAATTGTTAACATCGTAGAAAAATAACGGACAGGAGTATATAGATAATTCTTTTTGTGTATGTAAAATCTACTATTGTATTTTATGGATAATAAATAAAAACAAATTATATTATTTATGTTTTTTATTATAAATTTAAAAAAATGGTCATTTTTTCGAAGAAAAAAAAAAGTCATACAGACTCCTTACGTCTATTCTAGGTGATAATTCTTTACTGTGTGGTACTTTTTGAAGCACGGGTAATAACATAAAGGCACCTTACAGTCAGGGCAGTAAAAAGAAGTCTCTTTACGTCCTCGTTTCCCAGTTCTGTGTTTGATAGTGTCGGCGCAAACTTTACAGACCCTCGTTACTTTTTCCTTCTTTTCTGTAGATGGTATTTTTTCTATAAAGTGTCTTCCCACTAATCTGGAAGTTTTGCCGACCAAGTGTGCTCCATGAGATGGACCTGCAGCATCAGTAGACCGACTTTCCACAAGGTCTTCACCACACCTCATCAAAAATTGGGAAAATCGCAATCGGCGGCCTATATCTAAATTATTTATTTATGCGGGTTTTGTTGGCGGTGAGTTCATGTTGATGCATGATAACTCCCGCTGTCACACCGCATTAATTGTAAGGGACTACTTGAAAGAGGTTGGGATCCCTGTTATGCGCTGGCCAGCTCGAAGTCCAGATCCAAACCCTATCGAGCACCTTTGGGACGAGCTGAAACAGCGGGTGCGGGCACGAGATCCTGCCCCTACCACTCTTCAAGACCTTCAAAATGCCGTCATTGAGGAATGGGGCAACATTCCTCAAGAAAGCGTCATGAAATTAATTAGGTCCATGACGGACCGCATGGAAGCTGTTATCAGAGCACTAAGTTTCAAGTTAGTTTTAAGGGTTTTATCATTATGTTTTTCTTTGCTTATGGTATTTGTTTGATGTTGCAATACAAGTTATTTTTCTTTCATTACAATTAACCCGTTTTATTTTGTGCCTTTATTTACAAAACCAATAACCCCCTACTTTTTCTGAAAGCTAAATAAATTGCCATTCAAATGGTATACTGTAGTCATACTCTTACCATTGAATAATTATGGTAAAAGTATTTTGAAGAATTTTCTTTAAAAGGTGCGATTTTTGTGACGCCGAGTGTATTTATAGCACTACAGGTGTCTAGAGGATAGTGCATTTATAATTGTTAAATTAAGGTCAAGTTTTTTTATTTCTTTTGCTGTGGCAGTTACATTATTTTGTTACGTCAGGATGTTATAAATGTGAACATAGATAACAAAATAATACATTTAAGAGTTACTAGCGCCACCTACCTAGTCACCCACCTATCTAGTACTTGTGTAACGAATGAATGAATGGTATGTGTACAGATGGAGTACGATGTGTAGAATAGTAAATAGAATGTGAAATGAGTGGACTGTATATTTATGATGATTACGTATATTATTATAATAATTAGAACATAAACGGCAAACAAGTCAAGGTTTAGGATGCGCGATTACGACCGTTCGACATAGGTGTTGTCGGGCACTGGCGAGTGGCGGGGCGCGGTGACGCAGCTGTTGCCGCACCGCTCTCGCCTCGCTCCCCTCCTGGGCCGCTCGCACGCTCCGTTGAGACGATGACTTAACATAAAAAAAGTTCAGTTGATTCCTAGACTCCTTTGTTTTAATAAACAATGCCGACAATAACTACGAGGATCACAATCTGGGTCAAAATATTAATCCAAGTGATGAGACTAGCGCAAGAAGGACCAAAACAGCGTAAAAAGAAACTAAGGCAACCGTAGACATGGAAGGTCAATTTAGCCAAAACCCTCAAAAATTCAGGCAAGTCTTACAAGTCGAGGGGTAAATTAAAAAAAGAAATCCCTGCTCGCCAGATTCGACCACGAAGTGTCGTTTGAAATGTAGTACCAAGTTCACCTTAACAACTCGTCAAAAATGGTTTGAAGAGTTTTGGAAACTCGGTGATCTTCAGCGACAGATGGAGTATATTGTACGACATACCCATGAAATAAAGCCCAAAGTACCGATACTCAAACACGGAAAACATCCGGGCTCTGAATACGGCCTACTATTTTGAAGAAAATAACTCGCGCATTCGTGTTTGCAAGACTTTTTTTAAGGCCACGCTTGATTTAGGTGATCAAGTAATTAAAACAGCGTTAACCAAAAAGACGGAAGCTGGGTTTGTAGAGGGAGAGTACAGAGGAAAACATAAAAATCATCCTACGATAGATCCTGTAGTTAACCCTTTAATTGGCAGAACAATCAAAATAATAAAATTGCATATTTAAATAAATAAATAATAAATAAAATAAAATAGTCTTTAACCTTTTGAACGCCATTGTCACATATACGTGACAAACGAAATCTTACCCTCAACGCCAACGTCACAAATATATGACAAAATACACGTCGCACCATATTATGAAATAAACAATTTCATCATTAGTTTTGTGTATTTTTATTTATATAATTTAAAAGTTTAAGGTCCCGTCTATATTGTATTGCATGAAACTAATATAAATAAACCACCAATATCGAGAAATTTGTTGTTTTAAAAGTGGATGTTAAACGCGTATAAAAGGAGTGCCTCACACGCCGTAGTCTGCTATATGTGACAGCTAGTGTTGTGACGTATGATTGTAAAATCAATAAAAAACTATTTGAATGATAAGATGAATATGAAATTTTAGTCCAGAGTATATTATTTGTGTATAAGTTGGTATCAGGAGAAATAAAACGTATTATATTAGATAAGAATACTTATTATTAGGTTGTCTCATAAATTATTGCCAGTTAAAAGACAAATTATTATTAATATTTTTTATTGATAAAAAATACATTTAATCAATTATATAGTCTTCCTCGTTATCAACAACAGTCAGCCATCTACTGGGGAAAATTTGAATACCCTTCTCCCAAAATGAGGCAGGCTGGGACCCGAAAAAATTTTCAAGTTCAGTTTTAATACTTCCAGAATTTCCGATTTTTTTCCTAGTAAATGAAATTTAAGAGCTCGAAATAAATGAAAGTCTGAAGGCGCAAGATCCGGGCTATACGGTGGATGTGGAACAGTCAGCCATCCTAGCTCCTCCAGCTGTTTATGTGTTAACTTGGCGCAATGAGGTCGTGCGTTGTCATGCAAAAGTTGGACTCCAAGTCGTTTTGCCCGCTTAATTTTTAACATCTCTGCTAGTTTGCGAAGCTGCTGCGTATATAGATTGGCGTTAATAGTCTGATGAGATTCGAGGAGTTCCCAGAAAATCATTCCTTGCCAATCCAAGAAAACAGACAACATAATCTTACGACCGTGTTCATTAAGTTTAGGCTGGGCTGGTGGGTTTTCCCCGCGAGGAATCCAATATGCATGACGCGTGTTAGTTTCATAATGTATCCAGCTCTCGTCACATGTAATAATGTCCTTGAGAAAGTCTCGTCTGTGCGGACGAAGTAACAAACTGACAAATGACCACACGAACGGCCCGGTCATGGTCCGTTAACGCATGAGGTGTCCAACGTGACATCACTTTGCGATATCCCATCGATTTGAGATAACGATCTATAGTCGTGTGGGATTGTCCAAGCGCTTTTTTTACATCGCGCGTACTATAGTCTGGATGTAGCTCAAGTTCGTGACCCAAAGCATCTTCATCAAAGCTGGTGGGTCGGCCTGGGCGAGGTTGATCTTTGAGGATATCACCGGTGTCAAAACGCTTGTACCAGAAACGAACAGTCTGATCGCTAGTAGTACCCGGTCCAAATGCAGTGTTAATCTTTTTAGCCGTTTCTGTTGAAGAGACTTGAAGTCGAAGCTCATATAGCATAATAGCTCGCAGTTGACGCTGATCCATTTTGACTAAAGACTAATTATTGCGTTGCGTCCGCGCCTATTTATACCCTCACCATAAAAGATACTCATCCTTACTAGAAAGATCTAGAATTTTCTTGAATTCACTTTAGTTTAAATACGAGAAAATTCGACAAAAATAAAATATGGCAAGAACTTATGAGACAACCTAATAGAATCGATAACCAACGTGTACACTGCTACATCCCTAATTCAGATGCGAGAATGTCATAAAATTGACTGGCAAGCAACGCCATTGTCACAATACGAAGACAAGTCATGTTGAATAATGTTGTAACCATATTTTAATAAATATATATTTTTATTTTTCTAATATCTGCTTTTTCATTGATAGTCTCTGTTAAATGCTGTGTAAAGATTACTATATTGGAATATAGCGGCAGGTTAAAAAAATTTTCAGTGTCGTGAGTACGGTTTATTAGAAAATTAAAGACGAAAATAAAAACTCAGTTGTATATCGATATATGTTTTGGAATCCTTATTTTTTATGAAGGTCATTTGACAGAAAAAGTGGCCTGGCGTCAGGGGTACGGCGATACGTTTATACTCTGGCGTTCAAAAGGTTAATTCGGATAAGCAACATCCATATGGGTTAGTTACAAAAACAAAAGACAAAACTTATACCTATGTTAGTAAACTTATGTACCTATTATCTATTCTCTATTGGACAACAAGGCTGTTGTTCAAAATGCATCTTTGAACAACATCACCTAACAAAGGAGAATCGTACCTACCCGCTATGATCTTCGCTATGATATTTGACACCATGAGTTAATTTCTAGCACTTCATAGACATGGTAAAAAATAGAAATAAAAATCTGAGTCTTTCAGTTTCCTGAAAATTATATGTGAAGTATACTGGACATTACCAAATATATAGCGATTAACAGGCTGGAATGTATGTGCAATATACTGGACAGTGCCAAGTTTACTAAGATAAATTTAATAATGGGAAGATAAATGAAAAAAATATTATAAGGATTAATTATGTTTATTTTTGATGAGAATTCAAAAAACAATTTCTTTTTCCTGCGACAAAACATAGTCTTTGGTTACATTTAATACATATAACGTTTGTTTTACCATCCTTACAGTAACGTCATCTCCCATAGCTGCACGAATCGGGAAAATGACCTACTTGATCATAGCGTATATCTTCAATCGGTCTTGCTACTAGTAGTTTCTTAATTTTTCTGTCTTCCTTTATATCTCCCGTAATATCACTCCGTTCTTTAACTGGTTTTCCTTTTTTCGTAAGACTTTCAAATATATCTAACCTGAACTCTTTCAACGACTTTTCCTTATATTTATTTTGTCGATACAAAAGCCATGCATTATTGATACTAACATCAATCAACTGGGCAAAAATAGAAAGATACCTTCGTGTTTTTAGGTGAATCTTGTAAAGGGATATTAGCATATCAGCCAAGTCGACCCCACCTATATTTTTATTATAATTTTTGACTATCTTAGGGCAGTCGACATAAACCCTGGCTTTATTTTCTTTGCTATAACGTTTTATTTTATCCACGGGGTGAGCATCGACACAGGAACTGATAAGGGTAACACATCTATTGTCTAACCACTTTACCACTACCAGTTTATTTTGGTTACAAACTCCTTGTGCGAAACTGCCTCGTGGTTTCTTTAGGTCTTTATCAGAAGGAAGTACACTCTCACAGCCTCTTAGCCGGTTTCCTCTTATAGTACCAGTGCAAAATATTCCGTATTTTTCACGCAACATGTATACGAGCTCAGGTGAAGTAAAAAAGTTATCACAATATACATTTGGGTGTTTCTTCGGTTTCGACATTATTTGCGCAGTTTTTGTACAAAAATTATAATTTCATTTTTTTTTAAATTTGGTTGCGTTACGGTATTTGGCATTATTTTATTTATCAGATAGGTGAAAGGCACGCATATATTTCAAACATTGATGGAGTTATGGCCACTTAAAATATGTGCCAGGTTACGGTAATGAACCCTATCCACGGTAATGAATTCTTAGGTATACGGTGATGAAATACAAAGACATGGTAATGATAGAAAAAGATGTGAATATAAAAAAAAAACAAAGGTACCACATACTGTTTATTAAACAATCGCCTTAACAAAATAACTAATAGTTCTTTCATAATTTAATGGTTTTGGTAAAAATCAGCCTTACAATGTCGTATTAAACCATACCGATTTTGATTTACGGAACGCAATCACACAAAAGCCTAATGTCAAAAATCTTAGTGACTAAATTACAAATAACAATAAAAGTCTTTCATATATTAATATTTTTGGTAATCAGCCTTCTTGATAAGGAAACAAGGGCTGCCTTTTAAGTCGTGTCGTTTGCAAACCTCCCGCAATTATTAAAAAAAATCGAAATTCAAAATCTAAATGAAAAAGCCATATGTTTTTATGGCTTTTTCATCTTTTGAATTTAGCATTCAAAAACAAAAGAATGTTTTTTGATAGATCGAATAGTTTTATTGTAGCGTCTATTCAAAGGTGATAAGTCGGTTGTAAAAATGGAAATATCAAAGGAAAATATGCGTGCGATAATTTTCTACAACTTTCGAAGAACGCGACTTCAGTGCTTTGACGAGATCACTTCTGGGTTTAGTGCTGCAGCGCCATGTCTTAGGACTGTAGAGCGCTGGTATTTAGAATTTCAACGTGGGCACCTCTAGCTTCAGTGACAAGCCACGTGAAGGTCATCCAAAAACCGCCATGACGCAAGAGAATATCGACGCCGTGCGGCAGCTAATCGTCGAAGATTGTCATGTGACATACCGTGAAATAGAGGCAGCCGTGGGCATTTCAGGGACTACTATCCAAAAAATCCTGCATGAAGAACTCGGCGTAAGAAAGTTGATCTCTCTTTGTATACCACATTTGCTTAGCGACGACCAAAAAGCAGCCCGTGTTAGATGGTGTCGCCAAACTCTGCAACGATTCAACCGAGGAGAGTCAAAACACGTTTATGATAGGATTCGTGGTGACGAGTCTTTGATATATGCTTACGATCCCGATTCCAAGCAGCAGTCAACTGTCTGGGTCTTCCAAGATGAGCCAAAACCTCACGGAGCACTTAAAAAAAAAATGTTTGCCTCGTTTGTGGCAAAGGGTGGTCACGTCGCCACTATTGTACTAGAAGATCGTAAGACGGTTAACGCTGACTGGTATAACACTGTTTGTTTGCCACAAGTCATCACAGAGTTTCGAAAAAACAACTCAAGACGTCGCGTCGTATGATACTGCTACTGTAAGTTCGCACACCGCCCGCGATACAAAGATGTTTTGGAGCAGCCAAAATGTCGAAATTTTAGATCACCTGCCTTACAGCCCTGACTTGAGCCCTAACGATTATTTAACGTTCCCCAAAATTAAGCAGTCTTCGTGGTCAACGTTTCAGCTCACCCGAAGAAGTTGTTGACGCATACAAATCGGCCATTTTGACTACCCCCACTTCGGAGTGGAATAAATGTTTTAAAAACTGGTTCGAACGCATTCAAAAGTGTATTAAATATCGCGGAGAATTCTTTGAAAAACAATAAATGGTAATAATCTATTAGATCGTCTATACTTATTTCAAACGACACAACTTAAAAGGCAGCCCTCGTACTAACAAGTTTGTTTCCAGATTTTCTCTTCAAGTATCTTGCCTTTTCCTTCTCTTTTTCAATATTACATAATTCTTCGTTTTGTTTTAAAGCAGCGTAGCTATTACGCTTAGCGATTCTTCTTCTGGCTAAAATTTCCTCTATTGTCTTCTTAGGGCGTGCCATTTTTAACTGAAATATTAAGTATATTATTTAGCAACAATATTAACCCATTCCCTGTCTCATGAATCACATATGATTCATGTTCATTGTTTAACTATTGTGTCTACTTTGTGGACAGGGAACCTGTTAATATTAATTTCTTAACTGCCTTAAAAATTAGGGGAGACTGAGGATACTTGATCCCCCCTTTTGTTTTTCCTTTATAAAATCTAAAATATCCATTATTTTTTATACTATAATTGACTAATAGATCCGCAATTTAATAAGTTATAAGTTATGAAGCCCTGCAAAAGATAGGATTGCAAACAGAATCACTAGTAAACAAAAACCTCTATGATAGCTTTGTAACAAGTGTCCTCAATGTATAGGAGAGTTGATACTACCTGTCAGGAGACTTGATCCCCCCCGGATCAAGTCTCCCACACACGGAGGATACTTGGGACACGAGATGCTTATCATAGTCCTACATAGGAGACTGTATCTAGATCTTATGAAAAAAAGTTTAAATAAAATGAAAGACTGACATAAGTTTCAATTTGTTTTAATCATTCCACATTAATTAATAATGGCAAGAGTTTGAGATCAATCAATCTTATAAACTAAAATTATAACGACAACACCATAAATTACTTTTCCTTCAGCTTTTATAATTATTTAGTTAAATCACACTGAACTGGAATTCAGTCAAATCTTAATATAATTATGTCTACTCAGTTTCAACTCTGTACCATAAACTTGAAAGATATAAATCTTATTTTAAAAAAGTAGATGTTACAAACATATAACGTCTTCTAAAACTTTGTACAAAAATTAACGAGATCAATCGATAAATCTTACAAACAAAATGATATTGACTAACTATGACAAAAACACCAAATAATAAAAAGATATAACTAAATTAGCGTTTTTGTCGTAGTTAGGTTTAAGTTTTTAACTTTTTATGACCATTTTAAATATTATTATAAGTAAATACTTAAGCATTTATAATTAATAACAAAATAACATTGATAAATCTTAAAGTGTTTTAAACTACAAAAAGGAACAAAAAAAACTCTTTTTTTTTTTTGTTCCTTTTTCTTCTGCTAATTTTAAAGAATCTTTGTTGATATGTTCCCGCTTTTTACTGCCTTCTTTGGTTTTGGATACACGCGGCATTTTAAATCTGCAAATAATATACAAACGCGTCAAAAACTTGTAGTTCCTAAAAGAAACAGTTATTTAAAATAATACTAAAAGAATCTATTCAGTTGTTATAATGTAATCTGGTAAGAAAACCGAGTCTCCTAAACTTGATCCCCGGATCAAGTCTCCTCGAACTGAATGTACCATGTCTCCTCAATGGTAGTTCAGTTAGAAAAAATAATACAGAATTTAAACAACTTAAATCTTTCAACTCACAACTGATTATTATGAAAATATGTAATATACACAGTAATTATTCTATCTCAGTAGATCCCTGATACACAAAGGAGGATGACCAAATTTGTATGGGCTCTGGTCCAAAAAAAAATCTGCTGCCCCCAGGTTTGAAACTATTGTTGGTGGACTTATACTGATGGACTAACTATGTGTACACATACGCATCAAATTCTAACCCACAGTTACAGAGTAATTCAACGTTATTTAACACTGCAACGATACACTTCTGCTTGCGTTTATTTTTTGTGTATCTTATTTATATTCGTTAAAAATATTGTTTCAAAAACTCACTAAATAATTAGATGGATTATGTATTAAAAAAAAAAACAACAGTTACTTAAAAACCGTTTATTTCCACACAATTTTTTAAAAATGTTTTTGTATCGAGGACAATTCTGCACAGCTTATTTAAAGTGAATAGTTATTATAAATCATTTTCATCGATTATAATATTGTCTAGAAACTGTGCTGGATGGTCAATATTGTCATATCGCGCATAAGCCAAAAACCACACGATAGACATTATATGTGCACACGTGCCCAAAGTACGCCTGCCACTCTTACATGAACAGTAATAATGATTGAGAGCCTCCAACCCAAGGTGGTCTGAGTTCACAAGTATATATGTGTGATAAACCCGGCTTCGGGTATGCCTAGATTGACCTTTCCCTCTTAATAGCCAGTAGTTATTACCAGTTATATTATAATTATTTAAAAGGCTATTCAAATCGCGGTTTTCTCTGTACACTTCTATTGTATAAACGCCATTGCGAGCGTGTTCACTGTAATAACTCCTGGCCAGTTTTATTTGGTACGTGCCTAACGCAAACATAACAAGTTCTTCCTCAGACAACCGTGGAAATTCTCTTACATCAGGTAATTCTGCAGACATACTTTGAAACGAAACTCGGCGGCTATTGAGGTTATGGCCAATTACATACTGTGCGAGACAGTTTTCAACATTGATTCTATTGTTAATTCTCTCCACAAAAGCTAAAGCATTAACGTTATCAGTGATTGGGTCGTGGAAAGCATTTGTAATGGCCGGGGCATTCCTAAAATCATCCTGCATATGAGGCAGAGCTCTGTTAAAATAATCTTGTCTGAATATCTTAAAATCTCTCTTGAAGCGGCCATTCACTACTTCCACGACCCATCGACAAATCGTCACTAATCGCGATTTATTGGCGTCAGCCGTCGTCAATTGAGTTTCGCCTCTTATAACAGATTTAGGCATATGGGCATCATAGCCACAAGACTCTATATGTGGTACGGCATCTCGGAAACCTCTATCCAAAATCAGAACGTCTCCTTCTTGGAAAAACCAATGAAACACGCTGTTCTCATCAGCAGTTAAATTCTTTAAAATGCTTGCATCGGATGTAGTCGCTGAATAGGGACCTGCTACTTGAATTATATAGCCATCACAACAGACTATTAGGAATGGTTTTAGTAGATTTAAGAACTTGTGATGGCTATACGTCAATCTCTGGAAGAGGAAGTTGCTACTTTTTTGTATGTATACATAGGTACCATCAAGCATAATTATGCAATTGTTTTGTTCTGGGTTTCCGAACAGTGCCTGAGGTATAAAAAGGTTTCGCCTAAGCACTTGTTCTCTTGTCATATCGGCTGCTTAAAATCAAAACATAGTAACTCGTTCCCACAAAAATGTTCAGGAGAGCCAAAAAACTGGTCGGCTACTTTGATTCGTTCGCCCGAAGAAACCAGAAGAGATAGCGATTTGGATGTTTGGCGAAAAGTTGTGCTATATTGTTGACATTTTAGTTTGTTATACTCGTAATCATTTTTAGAGTATTTACACTTGAATCGCTCATACTTTATTTTTATTTGTGAATTTACCCAAATATAAATGTAAAAACAATATAAAAACTTGGTAAGTCTGCTTACTAGGTTATCAATTTGATTTTCTATGGTAAACGTGAAGACTAAACAAATTCATTATACATTAAGTGTTTATAAGATTAAAAAAATATTCTAAAGTACCTATGAGCTTATTCAAAATCTGGATTTTGAATAAAAATCCTGTTGACTTATAAAAAGATATTTACTAACGTACTTCAAAGGACTCTTAAATTAAAACATGACACACGCTCTCAACAGTCAACAAAAACTAAAAAATATAAATAAACTTAAGCTAAGGTGACACTGGACTTACTAAACGAAATTTCATCTATTTTACAATCGGCGTCAAATTCAAAACATAGCAAGTTGGTATTTCAAATTCATAACTTAGTAAGTCGCTTGAGCTGCTAGGGTTTTAAATTTGGATTTTGACATACTAAGTTTAAAATTTGTACTTCAAGTAAATTTTCGTAATCATGCCAAATTGCTTAGACATACTAAATTATTTTTTTAAAATTACGTATGAAACTGGGTGTTTTAAGGTACACATCATTTTGATACTGTCTAGTAAGTCGAAAAATGCCAAAAACCGTTTTTTTTTCAAATCACCTGTTACTAGGTTTTGAATTTGGGCAGCCGATATGATCCCAACCCAAATGTAGAGGTGTAAATTCTTCTTTTAGACAGTCTCTTGCCGTTTTCATTTCTCTTTCTAAAGTTGATCTGCTTGTGTGAAACATATCTGCCAGTCTTGTATTGGGTTCACCAGTTCTTAACTTAATTAAATATGCCGCCAAAGCGGTTTTGGGGTTTTTGCTCCTTCTAGACAAAGTAGGCGTTTCTTCAAAAATTCTGTTTAACTGTTGGATACTTCGACCAGTCAGATAGTAGACTTCATTTGGATCCATTGTTTCCATATTTTCAAAATCCACCCTTCCCTCTTGCGGCATAGTTTTCAAAATCTGCATCATGTCCATGATGTGAGCTTCGTTAAAGTCATGACTTACATTTCTGGCTGACAATAAAACCTCAAACTCATTCAAAAGCAAATATTCTTCACAAATGCGTGCAGCAGGTGGTGCGTAGTAGTTAAAATCTTTCAACAAACGGATTTTCATGTGCTTTGGTATTCGAAGCCTTGTCTCACCTGTACATCCGAATACAATGCAAGAGTTTGAAGTATTCGGTGCCCGACTGACATGTGGCAACCGTATAATATTATGTTGAATATCTTGTTCGCCAACTACTGCTCCACGTTGATCACCAGCATGCGGCACCTCAGCTTGATCTGGTTGTGCCAGGGGTTGATCTGCTGGTTGCTCAGTAGGAAATACTGGTAGTTCTTGTTCTTATCCACTGGATGAACGACGTCTTGGTGGGTACGCCTCGCGTCGCCAGCAAGGCTGGCAGATAAACTCGGCGTTGTCAAATTGTGTCTGAAACATAAGGTTCTAGGCTCTCATACACATATCTTTTAAACAAAAATGTTATTTAGTAAATGAATATACATACGAGTCCGCGCCACCACTAAAGAACTTAACGTGGCGCTAGTGTCTATGTCATTGCATCAAAAAAGTAGTTCCACAATTTTCCGCGGGCCTTCTATCGTGGCGCGCACTCTGTGTGTTGTTACGTGATTAGATAACACATAAATTCAACCAAAATACGTCCACTACTGGACATAGGCCTCCCCCATAAGGGGTTTTTTGCTATAATCGCCACGCTTGACAGGCGGGTTGGCGATCGCAGTAAGTTCGCATTTATACTAGAGAATGCTGCTGCCCATGCACTAGTGAATCCCTTAGTCGCCTTTTACTACACTTACGGGAAGAAATGGAGTGGTGCTATTCTTTGTGTCTGGCACCACACAGACAAGACTAGAAAAGAATACTGAACAAAAGTAATTCAACATAGGTAGTCTTAGACTCACAACTCATTAATATTATATCCACCTTGTTCTCATTAGTGATTAATCTTTTACAGTACTATATTTTATGTAGATACATAAGATATTTATATTGTATATACTAATTAAGTTTGAATGTATATCATTTGTTAATACACAATTAGATTATGTCCCACATAGTCTTTTACATCATAGCTAGAGTGAGTTGACTGAAAGAGATCTCTACTTACTACCTTTACCGTATCACTGTGTGCAATTATTGAATTACCTTTGTTCAGTAGCACTTTTCAAAATATAAAGAACGTAAACTGTAAATTGCAGTAATTGCAGCATTTTATTTAAAGTCACTTACATGATAAGGGAGAACTCGTTCTGTTATATTGCTTGCAGCGATTGGATATTCTTCAAAGAGCTGCGTAGTTAATGTCCTTCTTCTGATCGATAGCACTGATCTACTACATAATAGACACACTTGTCCAGCAGATGCACGAAACATCTTAAAAACAATTAATCCAAATCACAGGGCTCAAAACCAGGTCCAGGTAACGTAATGCAAGGGTCAGACGCTTAGCACAGGATATCCACAGAAATAATCGCACAGCACACAACTATAAGCGAAGAGCGTTAGAGAAGGACTCCGCAGTTGCAATGCAATGCACATACAATAGAGCTTTATATTACCTTCTCCCTCACACACAACTATACAACGATGTACAACAAGGCAAACTCGCGAGTAAGCTAATTACCTGCGATAAGAAAAGGTCGCTACCTGTAAAACTGTTGCTACCTGTATAAAAAAGTGAAATGTGCAACTTTTTCTCTAGGTCACTTTTTAGTTAATATCTATGTTTCTGTGGGACAGATTTTTTCGGTTCTATAGAAGAAAATGTTGCGTTTGAATCCGTCTATCAAATGAGCTATGTGGTAAATCTGGGGGCACACCTTGATTTTTTTTTCCAATTTTTGGGCCAATTTGGTCATTCTCCTTTCATAATAAGAAAAAAAAATCAAAAACTTACCGATTCTAGTTTCGCTCGCTCGTAAACAACACTCGTGCGCCATTTGCAAAGTTGACGGAATATTGACATATGAGTTTTATATTCTTAAAATGGTAGCAACGGAAGCTTAGTGTTGCTACTTTAAATAAATCTAATACGCTTCGTTAATTCATAATGCTCGTGTACCATGTCTCCTAAAGGGATCAAGTGTCCTCAGTCTCCCCTATTTATTTAAAAAAGTATTTTATAGAAGCAGAGTCATTACCGTATTTTTCATTCATTACCGTGACCTCAAAAAGGTTACGGTAAACGACGGTAATGAAGGACACGGTTATGAAAATTATGCAGTGTTAGGTTATTTTACATTTATCTATGATAAGTACATGTTATCTACATATTAAAAAATGAAAATGAAACAGAATCTAATGAATTGATGTAACAAAAAGAAACCAAGTTTATTTACGTATCAAGATGTAAGCGGACTTGTAATGAACAACAAAATGGACCAAACACTGTCAATACTTACATCGATCGTAATTTATGGCCCGAAATGTTGCGTACGTCCTTCCACTGTTACGTTTGCCGGTCGACTGAAGAGCAGGGGAGCGGCAGTTCACATAAAGGCGGTATGATCAAAGGGTTTTGTCGTGTAAAATTCGATTTACCGTCATGGTTCTGGTAATGAGTTTTGCGCCGTTACAAAATTGTAACAACACATTAGTCTTTAATTTATTTATAAATCAACGGGTTAGTTTGTTATTATGAAAGAAACAAATACTAAGTTATTCGACACACTCGTCAATTTAACGATATTCGCACTAGATTTCGTATAATACTAATAAATATATCAAATCTAGTAATGGAACAGGTCCCTGTAATGAGTTTTTGGGTCATTAATATTAAAATTTATGCATAATTAACATAGAAACTAAAAAAAAAGTACAGCACCTATTAATAATCGTAGGTTTACATTACATACATATATTGAATCGAGTTTAAACCTAAATTCAAATTTTTTACCCACTAGAACATGTGAATTTGGTATACTTTGAATATTCACCCATTTGCAGGTTTCTGGCGAATCGTTTTACACAAAGCAAGAACGATGAAGTATCTATCACCGTCGTCTAAATTATTATCGATAAAATGCATGTAACGTCTAATTGTTTGGTATCGCTTTAGTGGCATGAGATCGGCAATATTTGTAAATCTAAGCCCAATAATCAGTGTAGCTAGGCATATGTATAACACCCATTAAAATTTGTATGGCAAGAAAAGTTAGAAACTCTTCATGAGTAAGATCAAATCTGAACAGAGTACAGATTTGATTGATCTACTATATCTTTTATTATATTAGGTGAAAAAAACGATAAAACAACGAAAGAGGTTGTTGTTCGTCTTCACTCGGTATCAGCGGCGTATTTTCATCAACTTCAGCCCGATGAAAAAATAATTCCTTCTTCCACTTGTAACTCAAAACAAACTTTTTAGATGTTTTAACTTTTTTTGAAACCACTTTCTTTTTCTGCGCTTTTTTACGTTTTCTAGTGGAACATGTGTCAATGGTCGGTTGGTCAGTTTGCACTGAACTAAGTTATGGTAAAGAACTTATTGAAGGGATGGCATCGTAATTTGGTTTCATTTTGAGACGGAAAAACATTTTGTAATATTGGTGTGAGTGGTATATTAATTGCATTGTTATCTGTAATTTCATCTTCGGAACATCCTAAAATATTCAGTGCCTCTAAGGCCGAATCTATTGAAATCAAGCTGCTTTCATCCGAAGAATGGTGGTTGTTCGAAGTTTTATTGGTAATTTCAAGTTCTTCGGTAGACGAAGCGTCACTGGAATCGGAGCATGCATGTTCAGGCGGTATCAAAGGAACTAGCTTATTCGTGCGGGAGCGAATCAATCGCTAAAGCAAAAGCACAAAGCTCATTTGATGCACGCAACCCATACAAAACCATAATACTAATTAGTTGGCATTGTCCAACCCGCATCCCAAACAAAAACAGTGATAGTATTGTGAGCAATTGGCAGTGTGAAGTATACTGGACAACTAGTTTTAAGTGCAATTTACATCGTTATTGAAACAGTACTGGGTTATTATTTGGTACCATATAATAAATCGTCACTTTGAAATAATATATAATGCATAGCCAACCCATATAAATCATTCCATATATTAAAAAATATTCAAAAACTTATTGTGCCGCATTACCCGACCGTTGCTTCGACATCATTTTGATTTTTCACATATTTTGATGTTGCCAGGCATCTAATTTATTTTTCTACCAAGTGCTTACCCTATTGTGGAGTTGCCAGAATAAAAAAATTGTTGGTATAATCAATATACTCGCTTACAAAGGGCCTTTTCGGATCAGGAGGTGAAAAATGCCCCCGAACGTAAAGATATAACACTGAGTCTTCCATATAGGGAATACAAAAGTATGCTCATTCCCAAAGTTTCAGCCTTATTGGTGGTCATGTGACCGTTTTATTAAAAAAAAAATTTTTTTCGTTTTTTCAAATATCTCAGCCGCATTTGAAGCTTTCTTAATTATCCTTGCGTCATTTTAAAGGTCTTGGAAGCGCGCATCAAGTGTATTTTTTTCAAATTTTTTTGGAGGGAAATTCAAATTTTTCGTGACTTGAAAAAGTTTAAAAATTCATTTAAAAACAACAAAACAAATATAAATCACAAAAAATATATATGTTATGTACTATGATCCTAAAAATCACTGTGATTTTTTCAGAATTTCAGAATTGGTGCTAGGGGGTAAAAAAAAATCAAAAACAATTTTTTTCCCTAATTTTTTGCATTTTTTTAAAGAAATACTTTCCAATTGATTCATTTCTTTATGAGTATTTCTCAAAATAAATGTACGTAACGAAACGGTAGTAACGAAATATTGTTACGAAATAGTCCTTAGATGTAACTAAATAGTAACCATAAAGCTTGTTATACATTGGTGAAATGTTGTGAATGCTCTTCATTAATTCAATCCGAAATTTGTAAGTATGTACCCAAATACTTAAGGTGTTAGAAATAAAATAAGGGAGTAATCATTCATACTATTTTAATCAAATTATTTTTGTTCCAATCTTTTAAAAATGAAAACCTGACGTTGTTTTAAACATAAACTAAAATTAATTAGAATCACTATTCATTAGCGCTTTATAAATTTCTTCCTTATCTTTATAATAATTGAATTCTTTCCGAAACACATTTGGTTTGACAATCAGTTTTTTAATCTTTGGATCACATCGCTTTGGCGCGTGAAGATAATTATTTAGCGATAGAGGTTTAAGTCCTTTATAAACCACTTTCTTTTTTGTGTGTATATTTTCCAGTATTTCGTCGTTAAGAATAGTCAGTCCGAATGTTTCGCCATTGACTTTGTGAGTGCCTTCAATAGGTATATTTTCATTTTTCACATTTTCATGTTCAGTGTTGTTTTTTGTTGCATTATTATTTTGTATTATAACATCTACATTGTCCAAATCATTGAAATTAAAATCCGGTTCAGTAATGACATTGCATCACTCATAATATATTTTCCATCCGTAGTTAAAGCTTTGTCACTTATTAAATCCTCTAGAATTGTTGGCTTTGTATTGATATCAGTTGTTGATCCTTCTTCCTCATGACTTTTTATTTCTTTACTTGGTTTGTCTGTTTCACCTGTTTGTTTTAATACATTCATTATATCAATTGGATATTTGTCTTCTTCCATATCTTTTTGTTGCTTTGCTGTTTCCTTCCCTGTTCCTTTTCCTTTATTCTTAAAATTTTCTTTGCCATGTTGTGTTTCGTCTGCCTTGAGGCATTTTACTTCAGTATCATAGAAAACATGGTTTGTAGACATAAATCTTGACGAAGACAATGTTACTTGTTCTGGGGGTTGTCGTTTAACATTTTCCTCCTTTGATGTGTACTGAAAATTAAAAACATGACATTAAAGTGTATTTAAAAATAATAGTTTTTTTTTTAATAATTGATTTTGAAAGGTGTTTCTTAGTTTTTTTATTTGTCTTTGACCCTAAAATACGTCAAAAATCATCAATAAATCTCTTTTATATTTGCTCTCAAATGGACATTCACCTCTAAGTCTTGATCACCCTCTCTCTGTTATCTATACTGGGTAAATCATTGTCCTCGTTCCAAAAATCTGCATCTATCAGATCTGAATCACTATGAAAACTCATACTGACATCACTCTCCGTCGTAGTAGAACTATTTATTCTTTTGAAACTTTTCGCTGCTGGTTTTTGTTTTTTCAAGGCTTGTGGTTTGTTACTGTATGATGCTTTTGGTTCTGATAGGGTGTTGGATAGAAGTTCATGTTCTTTAGTGTAGTAACAATCACAGCAGATGTTTTTCTGGAAATCAAAGAAGCTCAGCAATTTATATTTAACTGTCGTGTTGCCATCCGTTACAATCTGATGCAGTTTCATTGTTCCTTTTATAGGAATAATATTTTCAGGGATATTTTTGGTCATCTTCTGAATGTCGTTTTCATTTAGATAAAACATTTTTACTTTACTGTTAACCATTAAATAGTCATATCGCTCATCCAATGGAACAATGACGTAATTACGTTTTAGCTATTTTTCAGGAGAACTTTTAATCCAATGATTATGCTAAAATGTTTAATATTTTTATGTATGTTACTTTACTATCAATAAAAATTTGTAATATTTTCATGAGAAAACGCAAGAACTGTTAAAAAAACATTTTCGTAATTACGTCGTTGTTCTATTGGATGAGCGATATGCTTCTTTTGCGTTGGTTATGTCATTGCCATGTGAAATATGATTGTCAAGTTGGCGCTTTAATGCCCCACCAACCCCGTCAGCTGGCCCTTTGCCGTGAGAGGCTTCAAAAAAATTCCAAGTTGCATATTCAAATCCGTATTCTTTTACATTATGTTGGAACAAGAAAAAAATATGTTTTTGGCGGTACTGAGTTGCAGGGCTATCAGAAAATATATGAATCTTTTTAATGGTAAAGTGTTGGCACAGTTTCATTATTGGATCCAAATGGGCCCAGAATGCTTGTTCATTATTTGGGGATATGGAGCATATCGATTGGCGTTTCACATTTTTTCTGTAAAGGACGCAAGTGTGCAATGTGACTTGATTTCTAGACCCTCCGAAGTGTACCGCCTGAATTTCTTCAGACTGCTTGCACGAAAAGTTTTCTGAAAAATCGCAAATCAATGCAGCTTCGTCTTCCTCAAGGTTTTCAATACACTTTTTCCACGCCAAGTACTGATGATGAACATTGTAGTAGTGAGTTTTAAATTTTTGAACATCATTTTTTTCAATTCTTTTATCAACGTATTCACTGTCCCTTTCACTACCTGTTTTGAATACTTTTTCGTCTGTTTTTCTACGCATTTCTTTTTATCAATTTTAATATAAGCGTGTGTGCCCATTTTCCACTGAAGCCACTCCACAGGGCTGTCTTCATTTATTGTCAAATCAACAGCTAGTTTCTTATTTTTGCATTCAGAACACTCAGAGTACATGCATTTAAAACATTTACTGCAAGTGACATTTTTCACAAGTTCGTCAATGTCAGATGTCTGAAGCAAACCTAGCTTCTTCAACGATGTTGCCTTGAAAGATAAATTACTATGCTTTATGCAAGCACAAGCATTCCTATCTTGAAGTCTTGGTTTCACAACGGAGAACGGTCGAAAACGATAAAAAGTTTGCAAAGACGCTTTACCACCCTCAAACCTGTATTTTCTATAGAGCTTGTATATTGGTTCCATTAAATATCTCTTTTGCACTTTTTCTTTGTTTCTCGTTATGCACTCGTTTTTCCCGCACTAGGTCTACTTACATCTTCTCTTTCAAAGAAATCTTGTATATCTTTCTTGTATTTCTTTTTCATTTCGTTTATTGATTTCGTCTTCCTTATTCTTCCTTTCAGACCAAGAACATTAGAAACAGCTGTTTTTAATTTGTATTTATTTGCAATATCGTTGGTAGCAACTTTTTTTAGTACTTCTCTTTGGTATCTGCTTTATTAAACTCTGATTTTAAAGAATCTGTAATTGTGTTTAGCAAAATTAACTTCTTTTTTACCTTTTCTTTTTCCGTCATGGACACATTTGGTAAAGTTTCTTCTAAAAAACTATTCGATTTTGTTAATGGTGTGTCGTCACACTGACGAATTTCATCATTATCAGGCCTAATTTGTTGGGGTAGTCGTTTTACCAGAATTTCCACTCGCTTTTTCATCCGATTAACAGGCCTGTCTTAAATTCTTGTTTCGTCGTTTTAATTGAGTATTTTCTTCAGTAAGCTTTTGTAGTCTCTCGTTTAGGATTGTTGTATTATTTTTAGCATTTTTTCTTACTTCTAATGTGTTGTTTTGTTTTGTCGTAGAGCAGGCCTTTTTTTTTCTTTCAGCTCTTTTAGCATTGGCTTGTCTTCACTTTGCTCTTAGCTCTTGTTTTTCTTCTTCTGTAAGAATTTCTTTTTTCTTTTTGATATTTTCTGTAACTTTTTCCAAATGTTTGACACGGATTTCCTCATATTTACTTGGTTTATCCTTTTTGAGTCGGTCCCTGTAAGCTTTTTGCCTTTCGGCATTGGTTTTTGGCGGCATTCCTAAAAAAACAAGAAGTAATGCAGTTGTATATAAGCAGTTGTAAGTAATAACCAACAAGTATAGTTGGCATCTCTACAGAAGTGTCATTAGCAAGAGTTAAGTATTTGTAATAATCGGTATAATACTATTCTCAAGCGGATTGAAACAAAGTCGCGAGGCTTTTTAACGGACTTCAAAAAAGAGGAAGTTCTTACTTACACGTGTAACTAATATCAGGGGTAAAAAGCTGTTAAATCACACAAAAACGTAATCTAAATTATTTGATTATTTTTTGCTGATGGCACTTCTGTAAAGCATATATGAGGGGTGTAATTTCAAAACCCTCTAAATCATCCTGAAGAAATTTTTCACAAGAAGATTATTTTGAATACATTGTGCTAAACTTAATGCAAATGACAATATTTGATATTAATTTGTTTGTCATGTCATGGCAATCTTAAAAAACGTGGAAAATCTAAAAAAAATCTATGTGCATTTTCAATCAAATTAAAGATTAAAATTTACTATAGAGGAGTTTGCCATTTTAGCGGATTTTGAAAACTAGCTGTCATAAGATAGAGGGTTTTGCATATAACCTTATACTGCTTGGTGGATGACGTTATGCATTAAAGTCAAAAATTTTATTAATAAACTTTGTAACTGAAACTATGTAGCTAAGGTATAAAGTAAAATCACAAAAGAAACTATAAAATGCGTAGGTATTAAACGACCAACGGCCCCCCCGCACCACCGCCCGCCGCACAGTGCGGCCGTAGGCCGCACTGTGCGGCCAAAAGTCGAATAATAAAGGAAATGCTATCAAAATCGGTATAGGGAGGTTTTTGGGGTCGCTGATTACGAATCTGTTATCAGAACTAACAAATTCAAAATGGCGGATCCAATATGGCGGTTGGCCATACCAAAAAAACTCGAATAATGAACGAAATGCTCTCAAAATTGGTATAGGGGGGTTTTTGGGGTCGCTGATTACGAATCTGTTATCAGAACTAACAAATTCAAAATGGCGGATCCAATATGGCGGTTGGCCATACCAAAAAAACTCGAATAATGAACGAAATGCTCTCAAAATCGGTATAGGGGGGTTTTTGGGGTCGCTGATTATGAATCTGTTATCAGAATTATCAAATTCAAAATGGCGGATCCAATATGGCGCTATGCTATACGAAAAAATTCGATTAAAATGGAAAATAATAACGAATAATTAAAAGCAATTTTTTAATATCATTTTGCATACTTTATTGTCAATTTACAGAAAATTACAAAAAAATACAATACTTTGACAAAATTCACAATAGAAGCCTGAAATAGAAGAAAAATTTTTTTTATCAATAGTCACCATGCAGAATCGGAGTTGTGTTTGATAAATTATTGTTGAGTATAAAACTGAGATTTAAAAAATAAATCAAATTTTTTATCAAAATTAAACTTTTTGAATTACAAATAAAACATATTTGAGCATGGTGTGCGCTGAAAAAACATTAAATATTACAAAAAAAAGTTTCCATTGCCAATGTCATAAGATTCGCCTTCTTCCGCATCAGTACTTGCATCGGTGTCTGCAGAACTGTCAGAATACAATTCACCAACAATCCCAGCATTGTCTGATGGAGATTTTAACAAATTTATTGTTTCTTGCGATAAATGTTTGAGAGGTTTGGCGGGTAATTTTCGGAGACTGGAAATGTATGGATCAGAAGCAATTAGAAATCTTTTAAAAACGTCCTCCATCGTTTTTTGTCGGTGATTTTTTCTTGCGAAACGCAACCGATATATTTTGAAATATTTATTACAAGCCTCTTGGGCATCTTCAGACATTTGCCCAATAGGTAACAGTGACTGTTCGATGATTTCAGGGCCATGAATCAAAAGTTTGTGAACTAAAGTAGGTAAATAATACCATTCGTATTTTTCGACAACTGCTTTAGCTAAATCCAGGCAATACTTTCTAAATTTATCTACGTCGATGTAATGGCCACTTGCGATAGTTTGCAATACTATATAAAATCGATGTATAATATCTTCATCAATTCCAAGTATTTGAGCAGATTTGTCATAATTTTCAAAAAAAACTCGAGCCGTGTTTCCATCGTTTGAAGTTCCACTACCAGATTTTGGTTTGTCAACATTCAAACCCAATTCTTCTTTGAAAGTTTCTTGAATAGTCTTTTTTCTAGACGCAACGGATTTTTTTTCGTCCTGACTACTAGCCCGTCATTTTTTTATGTCCAATCTGTAAGATACATGCAGTAAATACTCGAAGCAGTGGATCCAGCAATGTAAAGTTGATAGGCCAAACTTTAAGTGCTCTGTAGAAATTTGTTTCGTCAACATTTCATCTATTTTATTGAACTCCGAAATTTTACATTTGCATACATAACAACACTGTGCAGATTTTGTATCGGTTAATGAATTGCACACTTTAGTATCAATCATTGTTAATTGAAAATCATATGCAATGGATACATGTTTTGCATTAATCGCCGTTTTAAAAGGAACCAAATTTTTTATTTGTTTTTCAATTTCATCCGTTGTTTCTTTCGTTAAATCCACAGATTCTTTTGCGCACTCGATTACAATAGGTCGACAAAATCTAGTGGACGAGGGTCTTGGATTTTTCCAGACAATAGTTTTCTTCTGTGTCACCGGATCTGTATATATGAGCTGTAGTGGCACGAAAGACGTAAAAAAAATATTTTCGTCACTACTACTGTTTTCGTCACGTTTTTGTTTGTATTCACTGTGACCTGAACTGCCATCACAGCCCCATTTACAGTACAAAATTAAATTTTTCAGCATTTCTTCTGGTAAATTTTTCAAAACTTCCAATTGCAACTTAACAATTCGTTCGGTTGTGTGGTTTAATAAAGGTTGCAATTTTGCTTCTGCTTTGTTTATTGTGTAATTAGTAGTACCTGCCAGTGGGTAGCATTTTCTCCTTGCACTTTGTATCTTTTTATAAGAAGGTATTATCTTTGATTTCTTTTCCAGAAGAGCATTTCGTAGCTGTTGATACTTGCTTTGAGATAAATCTAGTTCAACAAACAATGAAAGAGCTTCGTCGTCATCGAAAGGAAGATTTTGATCGTCGAACTCTAAAGATTTTCTTACTTTTGCAGCTTTAGTAGGGCTTCCATGCGAAATGTTATCAATAACCTTCGCAAAATCTGTGTTGCCTTCAGACCGCAACTTAATCTTTGCTGCATAAACAAGTTCTTCAGATGATTTTTCTTTTCGTAACGCTTCTGTCATTCTACGTTTAGTACGGTCAGAACCCTCTGTAAAATCAACTTTTCGAAGACCCAATGCAGCCGGTTTTTTCTCAGTTTTTTCTTCTCCTTTTTTTTCTTCTACTTTTTTCAGTTCAACAGATGTTTTGAGCCAATCGTGATTGTTTTTCTCAAAAGCATCTTGTTTTCTGTGACAAGCAGTCCATCTTGTTTTAAACTGATGAACCAATTTTGAGATTGCTTGTTTATGATCATTGGATAGTGAATGGTTTGAACCATATTTATCTTTATAAAGATTTTCAACTTTTGCATAAACTTTTTGAATATCTGTTAATACATCTTTGATTTCATTGAATAAATCCAGTCTAGTGATTGTTTTTGCGCCGTCATTTGCAGTTGAAGTATTTGAACCTAAAAAACAAACAAACAAATAAAAATGAATAAAATAAAATGTAAAAATTGAAAATATTAAATCTAATATAATTTTAGTTTTATCATAAAAAATTTTGCTATAAATTGCAAACAGGAATTTTCTTTGAAAAATAATTTATAAATAAATTTATGAAGCTTATTTTTTAATGCAAAGTAAAAAAATTATGTCAAAAAGACTTATGAAATGTTCATACGATTACTCGCACCCATCCCATGCATGCGTCTCGCGCGTGCAAACACACACACATGACTCCATACCAGCTTCAGCAAAGGACCAACACTAAAGCAGTGTTCGCCCGATGCTCACAAAAGATTTTTCCCATAGATATACATATAGAACAGCTTGAATAGATCCCTACGCTTCTGCTGCACTCAGAGAAAAATATAGCTGTATCGGCGATAAACCATACCTGTTTTAGCTTCAGTCACATAGTAAGGTAAGGTGTAGTTGTATCAACTAAGTAGACACAAGCCATATTAGCTTTGTGTTAGACAAGCAATAACGTGAATGCTAGGTATTGCTTGTGTGTTAGGTTAGAATAGCTCGAAATTACAGCTGTTATGACTTGAGCGACCAAAGCTATTTTGGCTTGGCAACTTTAGTCAAAACTGTGATATTTTTCTCTGAGTGTGCTCCCTGCAGCACGAACGCGCGGCATCGCATCGGCACGTATAGTCCCTGCTGACTGCTCTCTTCTTCTACTCTTCTGTCTCCCTCCTTATTTTTCACATGCAGTATACTGCTTCCATTTTAAGTTTCGCGTATTCGCTTGGGTTGTTAAAATTTTTTATGTTGACACTTTTATTTGCTTTCATTTTCCAGGTGTTGTCATATTGTAAACTGACTGTTTTGCATTATTTTTAAAGAAAAGTTCATAAAAACTCAGACCGCAGGAGTCCGCACCAAAAATTTTTTTTATTTTATAGTTTATACTTTCATTTATATCTCCTATAAGTTTCGAAGCAGGATACTGCAGGATACCTTAACTTTTTGATCGAAAACCCCTAGAATATTATAAATAAAAGATCGAAAAATAGCCCTTACATTATTATTTATAACAATTGTTTACTTAACAATTAGTACTTGAGCTATTTTTTTATTCGTTTTATACTTTCACCTGTAGATTCCATTTTGTCTGACTGCGATATTTTTCTTTTAACCAATTTCACACGCGTATGAAGAAAGCGTTTACCAAAGGCGCGTTTGTGCAGAAGCGTAGCGCTCGCGCGACGGTCGCGTTCCGACTGAGATTTTGAGGGGGATTGGACAAAAGGGGCATAACTATAGACGGTTTCCAACTCTAGGGGGGGCCCTTTAGCCAACCCAACGACGAAAAACCCCATACTAGAAACTTTTTTTTTTGACTTTTGGCCGCACAGTGCGCCGGCGCACCATGCCCCCCGCAGACAGCCACACCGCGCAAGGGCAATTCGACACACCGCGCGGGACTACTCTACTCGCTCACAGGTCTTTGTCTGGTAATGGTGTTGAATTTACAAGAATCAAGCAATTAGTACAATACCTTATTTTACACCTTATAATATATTATTATTATTATTTTATATACAATGTGGGGAGGACAATAAGATCATAAATGAAAACACTGGCAATACTAGTTTATAGAAACATTTGTAAACTATCAAATATATCCGAACATCGAAATTAAAAAAAAACTATTTTGTCTAACAAACTAAATAGCTCAAAATTGCAAACAAAATAAAACACCATTACAAAATTGGGACACTGACCTGCGGTAAGAATGGCAACGCCGCGCGCCCCGTGGTTTCATTCATTGACAAAGCGCGAGGTAGCGCGCGGCCGCTCGCGGGGTTTTCCCGGCGACAACCGACGCAGCGACGTAATGTTTTGGCGCCATTATTAATATTATTATTAATGCTCAATTACACAAATCAAATCACAGATTATTAACCAAATAGTCGGGCATCATTCACACACGAGTTATTCACTAATCAATTTATTATTCACAATCACTTCGATCACTTAATTATGTCGCCAGTCTATAATTTTTTTATTTTCAATATGTCCGCCGTGTTCTTGAATACACAAACTACACCGACGTCTAATGTTATTTCTCACTCTTGATAATAGGTCACCATTAGCAGCCATTTCTTTCAATTTATTCAAAGATATTATTATTCTATTTTTTAATTCCTCAACGATATTAACTTCTGTTAAGTATACCTCATTCTTTATGTGACCCCACAGGAAGAAATCCAGGGGCGTGAGATCTGGTGACCTCGCTGGCCACCGCACTGGTCCAAAACGGCCAATCCACTGCTGTCCGAATATTTGAGTCAAACGCTCTCTTGCAGACACCACTGAATGAGCTGGTGCTCCGTCTATCTGTCTGTAGACGTCCAGCGAAAGTTCGTCCGTGTACTCGGAAACGGATCCGTCGAGGAGTTCAATGAACTTTACAGCATTTAAATTGCCATCAATAAATACCGGACCAATAATGGTATTTCTGTGTATGCCAGCCCACACATTGACAGCAAATCTGTACTGGTGCGAAGTCTCCCGTACTAGATGCGGATTCACGCGGCTCCAGTACCGAAGGTTCTGTCGGTTCCATAAACCATTCCTTGTGAATGTACTCTCGTCAGTCCACAGCACATTGTACAGGAAGTCAGGATTCTCGAGATATTTGGTTTCTAACCAGCGACAGAAAGTTTCTCTTATTGGCATATCTCTAGGTAACAATGCTTGTACTTTCTTGTACTTATAAGGTCTGCGTTTGTCACGTTTCAAAACTTTTTGAATAGTTTTGTGATTTACTCGAAAATGTCGACCTGCATGACGCAGACTGGACGTCGGATTGCGATCATAATAATTAATAACTCTTTCGTCTGGAATCACATTTGCACGTGGAGGAGCACCATCTACGTGCGGGATCAAGGACTGATTTTCCCGTATCCTCTGGACAGCTTGTACAATAGTGCGCCCGTGGGTCGGACACATACGAGTATTCCCATACCTCTCACGATATGTCCGTACAGCTAAAGCGGCATTTCCGTGACACCCCATAAATTAAAATCATATCGGTGTACTCCGAAGCTGTGTAATTGTAACGAGGCATGATTATTTAATCATAAAACCTTTAAACACCAAGACTTGGTGTTTAAAGGTTAATTAATTTAATACTTAGTATTAAGCGTCTAATTTCGCAAAGTTTACTTAGCTATTTAACTAAGTACCTATAATACGTTATGTGTCCTGTCACTATTAAAACAAAGCGTCAAATTGCGCACAACACAACAACAAAGATACGATAACACTCGCGTGGCGACTTCAAACGGGCGCGGGCGCATCCGAAATTCCAGAGCGGAACAAAACGCGTCACAGGCAGGAAGGAAGTCCGGTGACACACTGACCGCGTAACTTGCAGGTTTCGACAAGAAAGCAAAGTAAAAACAAGCAAACTTACCTATCTCTTTCGCACATACATATTTTGCGATTGACATGAGTGCGTAACAGGAAGTAATAACTTCTGCATGCATTTTTTTTAATCTAGTTGTGATGACACGCTTTTATGACTCTTAGGGCTCAGGCATAAAGTATAATTTGCATTGAGAGAATATTTTTTTAAAGAAAAGGCGTAGGTTTTTGAAGTAGCGACACCAAAGACATTATACTAAAAACAAGACTGTGCACTTTGTTAAATGAACGGACCACGTGAGAGGCACGCTGCAGGTGTTTGTCCTTTTCTATTGTAGTGTCCTGTGTCACCACACTTCTAAGATATACGTAGGACATACAATTATTAATAGGCTAACTTTCGTCCATATCCTATTCGGACCGAGTACAAATACCTATGCTATCATTTGTGAACATCCTGTGCACAAAACAAGTATACATAAATAATTATGTATACATATTTTGTGAACGCGTTCTTGAAAACGGCTGTATCTCTGGTCTGTCCCAAGCTCTGCTTAGCTTGGGACTAGATGGCGTTGTGTGATAGTTGTGGAATATATTGTATTATTATTATTATCTGATGAAATCCATATCCATACGTATAATAAAATTGTAACAGACTGATGTCTGTACTTGAAAGATATTGTCAAAATATCGATATGGGGGATGTCTGTTTGTCTGTATGTACTCGCGTCACTGAAAAACTACTTGACGGATTTCGATGCGATTTTCGCTGGATAAATAATAATAAACAATAAATTACGGACAAATCACACTATAGCACCAAAGTAAGTTCGAGTCTAGTGTTATAGGGCCATCATCATCATCTTAGCGTTAATCCCAGTCGCATCCGAAGCTTTCAGCTTAGAGTCTGGGGTCCGCTTTACCAGTCTAACTACTGATTTGGTTAAACTTCGATATTTCCCGTGAAGCGACTGCCATCTGACCTCCACAACCAAAAGGCGATATCGAAGCATTGCAGTTTTAAACCAATTGTTGGACTTTTTGAGGGCTCCAACAACCCGTAACGACTGCTATTAGATATTCGTATGGCAACCGGGACCGACGGCTTAACGTGCTCTCCGAGGCACGATCAGACCAGAGCAAATACCCATATTCACGCATACAAATATTTGCACTGTGCGGGGATCGAACCCGCGACCTCCTGCGCAGCGGCCGCGTTCACTAGCGCTACGCCACGGAGTCTAGTGTTATGGGGTACACGATACTATATTTTTTACAATATATAAAGACAAATAATATTATATAAAGACAAACATCCAAAAATAAAAAAGTAAATAATTAGGTAATCAAAAGTTTATTCCAGTTTCCTTTTAAACATTACTAAACAATATAGTTTTATGTAATTTCTGGCGTAATGTAGCTCGATGACCAATGTTTTCGAGTGTTACAGATTTAGCATATGTTTTGAATCTCAAATGCAAAAATTTTTGGGCTTTAGCTTTAATTAAATCTATTTGATGTAATTCTTCACATCTTGGCAAATCAGAAGAAAAAATGTTTTTTGGCTCATACGCAAAATGCTGCACAGTCATATTGAGCACTTTTTTCATGTTTAGCTCATTATTCACTGCCATAACCATAAATATTTTTTCTACGTGTTTCACAATATCGTAAACAAATTTCGACGCAAATTTTAAACCACCTTTATCCACAAAAGCAGTGAAGGATGAAAATTTTGATATATCTACAATATAATTATGGTCATCATGGTGCTCATTTGTAACCAGTAAGGAACAGCATTGTTGACAAGTAATTTTATTTATTATTTTTCCAACAAGAAAGCCCGAAATCTATATATATATATATATAAAATGCTAATGTTCGTTTGTAAAGACAGGATTTTCGCTATCACCACCAACTTGAATTAACTTCCTGTTGGGGTGGTAAACACCCCTTGGTCTCACAGTGAAAGTAAGGGAGTTTGGCTTCGGTGGGTGAAAGTGGGTGGTCGTGGGTGGCAAAAATGTGAATAAATATATATCTGTCCTTTTCTAACTCATAAGGACTTATGAAAAGATCTCCAAATTTCTGGATTAATCTAAGAAATTTTAAAATGAGTGCAAACTATTATAAGAAATCTCTGAAATGATTTAGAAAGTTCTAGAAACTTCTGGAATGATCTAGAAAGTTTTAAGATGAGTGATGAGTAAAATCGTTATAATCGATTTGGAATGTTCGAGAATGATCTACAAATTTCTGGAATAATCTAGAAAGTTCGAAAATGAGCGCAAACTATTATAATCGATTCAGAATGTTCAAGAAAGATCTAGAAATATATGGAATTATCTAGGAAGTTTCAAATGTTTTAGAAAGTTCTAGAAGCTTTTGGAATGATCTTGAAGGTTCCGAAATGAGTGCAAACTATTATAATCAATCTGGAATCTTCGAGAACGTTCTAGAAACTTCTGGAATGATCTAGAAAGTTTCAAAATGAGTGCATATTTACGTTAAAAGACGAATCTATACATATCATAATATATACAATAAAAAGTAAGTGTGCGAATGTACGTCCGGGGTTTTCTCTATCACCACCAACGGCAATCTACTCCCCGTTGTGGTGGTGAATACCCTGTGGTCTCCTGCTGTGAATAAGGGAGTTTGGTCGCGGTGGGTAAAAGTGGATGGTTGTGAGTGGCGAAAATTTGGAATAATATTTTGTTGTCCTTTTGTAACACATAGAAACTTTTCTATTTGCCAGAATATTGTAGAATGCTCTAAAATGATCTACTATTAGCCAAAAATTTTAAAATGATATAGCATAGTCTGTCATCGTCTAAAATGTTCGTAAACGTTCTAGAATGTTCTAGGAAAATCCAAAATGATCTAGATTATTCAAAAATAATTCAGAGACGTCAAAATGATTCACAGTGGTCTATTATTGACCAGGATGCTCCCAAACGTTCCAGAATGTTCTCGAAAATTCCAAAATGATCTAGATTATTCAAAAAATAATTCAGAGATGTTAAAATGATTCAGAGCGGTCTATTATTCACCAGAATGCTCCCAAACGTTCTAGAATGTTCTCGAAAATTCCAGAATGATCTAGATTATTTATAAAAAAAGGTTGTGCGTGGGAACCACGCCCGATAGAAGTGAAACTTCATGCTTATTAAATGAATACAGACACTATATATGTAGAAATTTTGGAGTCACATCTATGGGGGCAATGAACTTTAGCATTACTAACTGCAGGACAACATGACAGCGTACATTTCAGGAGATGAAAGGGCACAAGAATTTTCTGAAAAACTTTTACAAAAAGCAGAAGGCACCTATCCAGTAGATGAAAATACTTGCCAAATCGTATTGACTAATAACTTATGTAATATTGTTGAAACACCTGAACAAGTCATAAATGAAGTATACCCGAATATTCTCGAAAATCATACCAATTCAGAATGGTTACGAGAGCGAATTATTCTAGCGACAAAGAACGACGCGTTGTCAACAACATCAACAGGATCGTCCAAGAATTCCTACTGAATTTTTAAATTCGTTGAATGTTCCAGGAATTTCATTACACTGCCTTAAATTAAAAGTTGGCTCGCCGACTATTTTATTACGGAATCTGAACTCGCCGAAATAGATATCTACATATCGGAGATAAGAATCTGTAATATGTAAGTTAAAAAAATATTGGTGTGCATAAATTTTTCATGCCATTAACCCGCCGGTACTCGCGTCTCCTTTTAAGACATGAACAGTCGCGCGAGGGTCGAAAAGACCCAGATTTTGAATGTATGGTTTTAATAACTTTATTAAGTTTCGGGATTATTTTTTAAATTATTTAGAAAGAGGATAACAAAACAAACTTAAAAATAATAAATGTTTTTTATTTAGAGAAAAAAAGTAATATAAATTACAAAATTCAAGAGATCACTGCTAAAACTTACTTTTTCCGATATAGGAACTAAAAAATAACTTTAACCTTCTTTGTTTAATCTAGAAACATAAAAAAATCTTTTCTATTATACAAAAATATCAATAATCTTCTAAATAGTGGAACTTTTAAACTTAACACGTATATTTTTATAATCAGTCTCCAAATTCCACTATAAAATAGTTATATTATTATATTCCTACCCAGGTAGTAACCTTGACGGACATATTTCAGAGGCATATCATTCAAGTCGGGTCTTAGCAGCAAACTGGAATGTAAATTTTCAGGCTCAGATACTTCATTGTCCTCAAGGAGTTCATCTTCACCACTCTGATAGGAATCTGAATCGTAATTATCAATATCCAAATGGTCTTCAATTTCTGACGAAATTTCACCTTCAATGTCTTCCTCTTCTAATATATTTGCTATTCTCTGGTCATTCAAACGATTTGACGACATATGTACAAAGAAATAAAATCAAAATTAATATTTTTGAAATAAAAATACACTAACACATTACGTCGCACAAGGGTCGAAACGACCCATACTCACTTGACACGTCCGTGCTGTCCAAATGCAGCACGGGGACTGACTGAGGCGGGGTGTGCGGATAGCCTATGAAGCTATTTGAAGGTACTTAGTGCGACGACACGAATGAACTAATACAAAAAGAGTTATGGCACAATAACTAGAGTACTGGGTCTTTTCGACCCAGGCGCGACTATCCGCGAGTTAAACATGGGATGTATCATAACCCGGGCAACGCCGGGTTTCGCAGCTAGTATAATATAAAATATTATTTTTAAAATCCGATAAATTTGTTCGACTCATCAAATCGAGAAGATTTTCAGTTTGATAATAATCATCATCTTCTTCAATGCTTTCTTCTACAGTCGACCTTTTTGTACTACGAAATTCTAATATTGTTGATGTCTCATATTCAGGGTCCACGCAATTAGCATCCATGCTTGGCCGAATACTGTTTCTAAACAACAATTTTCGCAGAATATACATAAATTGAAGAGCGTTTGGGTTGTCATTAGACCCTCCTCTTGCTCTTACGCACGAGAAAAACATTTCGATGTGGTCTTGAGACGATTTATAAGGCAATAGATACTCTAGGATATTTTCGCCTAGTAAATCAGAAGCTAAACCTGCAAAACTATAAGTGTCCATAATAAGACCCAACACCGGCGTCTTCCTCCTATGTGTCATTATATTTTCACCGTTTATTTTAAGCTGAGACAAATATTCTCTCGTTTCTTTAAAAACCATCATCCAAACATGTTTATTATTTTGACGTAAAGGAGATTTGAAACCTGTAGCCGTAGGATTTTTGGCATTAAAACTGTCAAAAATCCGATCCAAATATCGCAAGTATTTAACTGTTGCTTCACTTCCACAAAAACTTGGATGACCACTACACCTCAAAAATTCAATGCTGTCAGCAACAGAACTACTAAGAATTTGAGTGGCTAAACGGACATTCATTTTCTTTCCAAAGAAATTGACGTGCATTTTAGTTAATTTATTTTTCAACCTTAAGCCTGTTTCTTCTTGCATTTCGTGAAGTTTTTTCACAAAGTCAAATTTTATATCGCCTTTGTCTGAAGACAATGAAGTCTCTGCGAAAACATTTCTTGCTAACTTCACCATGTGCGCAGGATCTAGTACGCAATAAACTTTGCTTGGTTGAGTTGGATGTTTAAAATGAGTTTTCATAGGCGTGAGTGAAAAATCACAGCCCAGTTTTTCAAATGTGCGAATGTTTGCAGTTGTCCCATCTGCAGTTAAGGTTCGAACTGTAATTTTTACATCAGCTAGCATTCGTATAGCAGTCATAATAAGTTGGACTTGTACATCTGCAGAAATTTTGTCTATAAAAAAATAACCAATGGGGCATACAAATTTTTCTTTTAAGGAAACTATTTGGAATACTAATGCTTCTTTTGCGAATGATTCTGAATCATTTGGTACGATTCCACCTAAATCAATACCGCCCCAAAACTTATCTGTGGACTTATCATACTGTTTGCCTACTTTTATGGCCATGGCGTCAAAAATTAATGCTACGTTCCTTATATTTATGTTATCAGCAGCCCTAACCTTGATGAATTCTATTACTTCTGATATGAATCCCACATTACATTTGTGGGTGGCCAAAATTCTTCTTAATGTTGCCGGGTGTGGTAATGAAATATGGTTTCTTAAAAACAAATATGATTTGCCAGAATAAAAATAAAGAGATAGAGCAAATGATTTTAGTTCTTCCGAATAGCGATTACCCTTATTTGATTTTCTAACATTTAGTTTATTACTAATATTTTGAAAATTATTTTGGATAATTTGCTCCACTTCAGCATAATTGTCACATTTTTTTTTAATAATTGCCAGTAATGATTTTAAATTATCAATAGCTGTATTTCGTCTTATTATACGTTTCTTCAAATTTTTTATGTCGCGTTTCAATTTTCTTTTCCGTGGAGTACTAGCCTGGGCACTAGTTTGTGTATACACATCATCAGCAAGTTTAATCTTCTTGGGAGGTGGTCCTGGCACTGGTACTGGTGCTGCTGGTGGAGCCAGTGTTATATCAGACAAAACTGATATTTTATGTTCTTCGGGTATGATCTGCAAAAATAAAACAATATCCATTGTGTAATCTATACTTATAATAAATCTGTAGAAGTAGTTGGAAATTAATTTATGTTATATTTGTTGAATTTAATTTTTATTGTTTATTTTACATTGACATTTAATTTTTTATCGATTTTTTACTTAACTTTGCCATTTAATTTTTTTTATTGATTTTTGCTTTTTTTTGGGGTTTATGTTTTTATGGTTGTTTTTACCTTATTTCGACTTTTAATTTATTTTTTATTTTATTTATTGTTTTTTTATTTTATTTTTGACATTGAACCTTTATATTGTTTCTTATTCTTATTTTAATTCTTTATTGTTTTTATAATTAATTTTATTTTGATTTTTAATTTTATTTTGATTTTTAATTTTATATTGATTTTTTGATTTAATTTTGTTATTTAAATACCTACTTATTATTGTAAATACTATGACCGACAAGGCTCACATAATTAATTTTCATTTTGTACTTTTTTTTCATCATTTGCATACCCATATGATGGTTAAACATGAAGAACTTTATTACTTATTTAAAAAACAAAACATCAATGTATATTTTTACCCATCTTTGCAAATAAATAAATGATTTAATGATTTAAAGTAAAAATTCTGTACATTGAAAATATAAAAAAAAAATAATGGCACGGGGTGTGGGTCTGTATGTCTGTTTGTTCAGGCATCACGCAAAAACTACCAACCGGTAGTTTTTGCGTGATGCTATTTGTGTGTACAAAAATTATAAAATAAATAAATAAACACAACTGACCGACTGATCTATCAACGCACTGCCCAAACGATTAGACACTTTGTGTAGTACCCATGGCTACAATATAGTTAAATTACAATATAAATTTAATCTTACCTTTGGAAATATCGATGGTACTGCTTCTAGTTTTAAAACTCTTTTATTCATCTCAGGACGATAGTCATCTGTCTTGAAATGTGCACTGCAAATGACAGAATTTTTTGTAACGTGTCCAGGCACTACGGCCGTCCATACCTGTCTTCGTTGTTCATTCTTAAGAAATCTAAAAAATAAAATTGGTAAAATGTGAAATCATGCTGATACTGTTTGTTTGAAATCAATGAGTAGCCTACTCAGGGGAATCATTGTCACCCTACACTTATACTCACCGATGAAAAGATAATTTGGTGCCCGGATACGCTTCATTTTTACATCCTTTCACACAGCAACAGTTCACCATTTTCTTCAATAATAAATATTTATACAATAAGTTAAGCACAAGTTTTATTTTCTCACAAATATCGAAAACAACACTGTCGCAATTATAGATTGACAAGACAGGACGACGCCATTACAATTTCACGATGCCAAACGTAAAAAAGTGTTGCCCAATTAAATATCTTTATTCTACTATGAATATTACATGTCTTTTTGATATAACTTTGCAAATAAGGTTATTTACGCCAAATAATCGTATATTACTATTATTTGTTGATTATTTGTAAGTGGCCTTACTTTAAGCTTGTTTATTATTTTTCTTAATACGGTTGTAAATAAAATGTATAAAGAACATTGTTTCATAATTTTCTACCAAACTCACGTACGTTAAACACTGGCAAGTTGTTAGACAAGGACACCCACCCTGCAAGGTTCCTCTCAACCGGTCCCATTCGAATTCTCATAGCAATTACAACTTTAAGATAAGTTTATAAAGACTAAATTGATTATGACAAAAATCGGAAGTGCACTGTCTTGTTTTTAGTATAATGTCTTTGAGCGACACAGATTACTTGTTAGCGAGCTGGCAACGTGTGTCATTAACCTTCGCATGCTTTCCTGTTTACAATACATCATGTAGAAAATACTTAAAATGAAAAATAATGTCCTGTGGCTAAACTACTGGATATATTCATTTGATTTTTTTGTGTGCAGGTTGGGAATATCATGACTTATACGAAGTTTCATTTATGATCTTATTGTCCTCCCCACATTGTATAACAATAAGTTTTATGTCTTAGCACTAATAATAATCTTTTTGTATACAAACATTCTCCAAAACATCAACGCTTTATCAATCAGGTCCCTAGTGTATTGAGCGTCGTAATTTAGCCAATACAGGGTAATCTTTTTATTTTCTTCAAATTTTGGATCAGCCACACAGAATACTGCTTTTTGTTTTTTTTGCTGCATGCATTTGCATTGGGTTTGCATTTGAGCAACATATCTATTTTGGATTATACCATTATCAACATATCGCACCCCCGGTGCGACACTGTCACTTATGCAAAAATGTAGTTTTTCAGGAGAAGTATTTAAAACTTAGATTCCTCACAAAACAATGACTTAAGAATATATAGATGAGATGAACAGCTTATACTACAACGTCAACTTTTAACTTTACTTTTGGATAAATATTAATCACTTTATATTGTAAAAAATATACTATACCATTATTTAAGCCTTCCAACCCCCTCAGAAGTGATGTTGTGGCTCTTACGAAATATTATAACTGTAGTTATGTCACAATGAGTTAAAAAGAAAACAAGAACAAATTGTTTACTAAGTTTTATTTTAAATCATAAATACGCACTGTTATTAACGAAAGAAATAAAACAAGTCAAAACTCTTCAAAATAAACATAAGAAACTTTGTACTTCTTAACATTTCTACATAAGTGTAGTACAAAAAGAATAAAAAATTCATGAAATGAAAAGTAAATAGTATAAGAAAGTCTTTCAATCAACAATCTTATTAGGACTAAATGAGAATTTTACGTATGTACGTATATCCTTTTTATCTTAGAGTCGGTTACAACTTAATTTTATATTTACTTACAATTAAAATTAAAAATAACTTTGGGTTCAGAACCAATGCTCCTAGATCTACTTACTATCTGAATTCTTAGTTTAATCAGACTTATGACATCACAGCGAGTTAATCATCTGTATATTTAAACTTATCAGTGTAGTATTAGAAATCACTTACTCAATTCTTCAAAACAATTAACAGCAATGATACATAAATTTGTACCAGTTGGACATCCAGATTCTATTGGTTCGTCTATTGAATTTTCGTCGTCAATAACAGCATTACTAGGTGGGGAGTTTACAGTTGGTAAAAAAAAATTATATAAAAAAAAACAACCGACAAAGTGAAAAATAATTTTAATTTTGGAAGTCGGTGTCGTTGGTTCTGCATTTTCGTTTTTTGACATCGACTTCCGAAATTAAAATTATGTTTCACTTTGTAGTGTTTTTTTGGAAGTCGGTTGTTTTTTTTTTAAATAAAATTTTTTATTTTTCACTTTTTAGTTATATCTACCCCAATCAAATTCATATAAACACTACTTGCTATGTAAATATCAGTGATAGGAAGCTGCATCTGCGTTTATAGGGTACAGACGAGATGTTATGTTGTGCGATTGCGTAAACAGTGCATACATATGCGATAGCAGCAATCGCGGTTGTTTTACTGGTATTAATTATTATTATAATAAAAAAAATATATAACCTTTGTAGTGAGTACAGGCGTGATATTATGTTGTGTGATGGTGTAAACAATGCTTAGATATGCTATAGCAACAATCGCGGTTAATCTGCTGTTATTTATTGAAGAGTTCCCCCGATTTCTACAAGATCCCATCATCAGATATTGAAATGGTGACAATGGGACCACACGGGAAGCACCAGCTTTCAAATAAAAAAAGAATCATGAAAATCGGTTCACCCAGTCGGTTATTAAGAGGTAACAAACATAAAAAAAAAATACAGTCGAATTGATAACCTCCTCCTTTTTTTGAAGTCGGTTAAAAACAGTTACTGCCATCTTGATTGATTTCAGAAGGTGGAACTGAAGATTCGACGGGTTCATTTCTTTCAATGGATGATGTTAGATGTGTCAGTAATACCAGTTTTTTTTCCCCGAGACAGCATCTTATTTAATTCCAGAAACAACTGAAAATAAGTAAAAAAGATCGAAATAAATAAATTGTTCATACAATCACCACAGTTAGTTAACCCAAAACTAATTAGAGCTTTAATAAATAAATACACGACACTATCACAAGCAATATTATTATGACCTACTTAGATAGATAGATAGATAAATCATTTATTTGGCGCACACAAAAGACAGCACAACACACAAAAGTACAATAAGATGATAACTAGTTACATCAATTAAATAGATAAAAACAAGTTGCCGATATAAAAACAAATAAATCACACACATCGAAATAAAAATGACACTGTGACAAATCACGTAAATACACAGTGCGGTGTGCGTCTCAAGGTTGTGCCAAATGGGAGTCCAGCTCAGCATGTGTCAGGCAAATATACCTGACGCTGATATTCTGCTGGATCCCTGCAGTGACACACGGACGCTAAGCAGACGAGATAAGTTGGTGTTGTGACAGTGTTATGAGTGAAATTATGTAAGTATACCCGACAATTTAATTATTCAAATTCAAATTCTTTATTTCAGACGTAAGTCCATAGTGTTAGTAGCAACAAAATAACTTAATGACTAGTGTTAGTAATAAGGAGGAGATAATAGAATAGAATATCAATTGGTATGGATCCTCACCCAGTGGCGCAGCAGAGAGGAGTCCCACCTATCTGAGAATTATGTAGGTATTCCCGTGAAATTTAAATGGTTGTTTTCCCGCAGCGAAATGGTTTTGTCTATGTAATACAATCGTTTCATAGTTATATAAAATATTAGAAACAAAAACTGGCATATTTAACATTGTGAAAAACTAAACTCGAAAGCGATCACGAACCAATAGATATCTACGGCAGAACGACAGCAGGCCGTTGACGCGGGTGCTAGGTCACCGTCGAAAGGATTAGGTTCGAAGGCGGCTCCGTTTGATCATGTTACGCGCGGGCTAGATTATGCCGTATAATTACACGCGAGAGCTTATTTTACTTTAAACATTTAATAAATCGGTCTTTGCTTTGTCGGCTTGTGGCTCGCTCGTTTGTTTTGCGTGCAAACTTTTATGCCGTATCACCACGTGCGAGAGCTTATTTTGGTTTGACCATTTATGCATCGCTTTCCTTTGAGGGCTGCGGCACGTGCGACGCCAGTATTACCTACAATACATGTTACGTCTAGTGTTACTATTAAAGGCCGCGAGGCCATTGACCCACGTGCTTTTCAATCAGCTGTTATCCAACATGTTATTCAAATTTTCCCTTCATACTTTTACGGGCTTAGGACCGTCATAAATACTTTTTATCTGCAATTTATTGAACACAAAATTAAATTAAAAAAGAAAACTAAGAAAAATTAACCAAAAAAACGAATTTTCTGAATTAGATACTTAAAAAAGTATTTGAGGCGTATTTACAAAATTTGAATCAACTTATTTACAATAATTTTAATCAGCTAAACTACTACTATTTACAAAAGTACGAGTTGGTTACACTTCCCGGTAACGGAGTAATTGTTCGAAGTGTAAGCCATTCCGTTGTACACACAATCGCGCACGTTTTAATTGGTTCTCTTTTAATTTAAACAAGGTGTCTCTGTCACGACGTACGATATCAAAAGCGTCCACTATCGCAGCTACTAACGCTTCGCGACTTTCGTGTTCCTCACGATACACTAGGCGTTTGAGCTCAGACCACAAGTAAAAGTTTAACGGAGTTAAGTCCGGGCTTCTTGGTGGCCAAGGCACTGGTCCGCCGCGTCCGATCCAGCGCTGGGGAAACACCGAGTTCAAGTGCTCTCGCACGGCGCGGTGATAATGAGCCGGGCACCCGTCTTGCTGAAAATAAAGGTTGTCCACGGGCACCGCTAGCGGGAGGTCGTCTAATAGGTCCGGGATAACATTTCGTAGCATTTCCAGGTAGGTTCCACCTGTTAAGTGTCCTGCCACGAAATGCGGCCCTATGAGGTGGCCATTCATTATGCCGGCCCACACATTGACACTAAAACGCACTTGATGCGCACACTCGCGAATAACGTGTGGGTTATTTATTGCCCAAAAATGTTCGTTACGCTGGTTGAAAATACCAACTCGCGTAAAAGTTAATTCATCCGTCCACAAAATGTTCTTATCTTGGTTGGCGATCAACCACTGACAAAACGCAATTCTGTTCTGGGGGTCATTTTCGTGGAGAGCGTGAACACCGCGAAAATGATAAGGATGCTGTCCTTCAGAGTTGAGTAGTTTCCAGACGTGGTACTGGCTTACGCCAAACCTAGCCTCGGCCTGGCGCGTACTTCGACGCGGATCCCGTTCGAAGTACTCGATGATTTCCTCGTCGAGCGCTGGCAAAATAACGGCTGGTCGACCTCTGCCCTGTGCATGTGCCGGTGCATGGAACTGTCCATGATCTAGTAGCCGCTGTGTCGCCGCTACGATCGTCCGTGGAGATGGGACTTGGGGGTTCAGAACCCCGCGAAGACGGAGCGACTCCAAGTGTTGCCGCTCTGCGTAAAATCGCCGGGCAGCATGGGAGTCATAATCAGCCCTAGCATACAGCTGCACCATAGCGACGTACTCCACATTGCTGTAATTGTAATGTCGATCCATTGCAGTTTACAGTGATGGCGCGTGCTGCGCGTACGACATTCGCGGGAAAACTAAGTAGGGCTCCCACACAAAACTGCGATGCGATGCGATGCGAATTCGCATCGCAGGAACTTGCGATGCGAATTTCTGCGATACGATTTAGTGCGGCAAACCGTTTGGTAGGGCGACCATTCCTCCGTACTGGACGTGTTTTTAGGAAGCGTAAGATGGATCGCAAAAAGATTATTGCACTGCTGTTATTGTTAAAAAGATATAAAAGAAAAAGAAGATTCTGGGTTCATCCATTTATTACGATTATGAACTCTGATGGGAAATATTTTACTCAAAAGTACTATGCGTTGAGAACTGAAGAAGATAATTTTTTTGATTATTTTAGAATGAGCATATCTTCATTTGAAGAGCTTTTGAGTTTATTATCACCATGCCTTCAAAAACGATCGTACAAGGGAAGAATTCCTGTTATGCCTTTGGAAATGCTGGGACTGACTATCAGGTAAAGTAAAACAAAATTTATTTATTGACATTTTAATTGTTTTTTTTTTGCGAAAAATCAAATTTGTGATTATCAGCAGTTAATAGTAATTAATATTATGTAAAATCAAACTCTTCTTCCGTCGACAAAGCGCTATAGGTAGAATAATTATCACTAGGTGAATTAATTTGATCTTCCCCTGCGTTTGATGATTGTTCGTGTGATAAATGTAGAATTGGTGTTTGGTCTGCATTTGATGATTGTTCGTGTGATGAATGTGGGCGTGTCAGTGGTGTTTGGTTTGCAAAATGTTGAGTTTGATTGATAGCCTGTGTAGCTCTGGTAGTTGCTAGGCTGATAGGAGGAACTATAAGGTGGGTAGCCTTGATATGCCGGTTGAAGTAAGTCTGTTAAAGTTTGGAGAACACGACTTTGAAAAATAAGTGTTTTGTTCTCATCTAATTTTTCCAGAGACGGTAGAATTCCCTTAAAAAAAGACAAGTGCCTGTTTTCCGGTTCCTTTATAATGTTAATAATTTCATCTTCAAACTCGTTTGCCTTTCTTTTTCGCGGCTTCTGCTGGTATCGTCTTGGAGATTTTTCAGATCTTGCTTGATTCTCTTGTCCAGGTGGTGCTTGCATTTCCGTTTCATTAATGCTATCTGTTGTCTCATTTTGTAAATTTTTTTTAATTATAATAACTGCTTGTATAGATGGTATTCTTTGGTAGATTTTGCTCCTGTTCCAGATCGCTTTTCGTCTTTAATTTTCTTTACGCACTTTTTAAAGGTATCGTTGATCCCTCTCCATTTTTTTAATACTTCATTACCTGTAAATTATACAAAATTAATCAATAAAAATACATTAATGTAGGGGTATCCCTATGAAATTAAATATAAAGAAACCATTCATATGTTTAAAAATATTTTATGTATGTATTTAATGTCATATTAGGGTAAATTTTTAATTGTCTCCACTATTTTTTGTTAAATTTTCTATTTTAATTTCAGATTTTTAGCAACCGGAGAAGAATTCAACGATATGCATTTAAACTATTATAGAGGCGCAAGTACAATAGCGAAAACAATACGATTGGTGTGTAACGCAATATGGGATCGCTGTTTACGTCAAAACATGCCTGAAATAACACAACAGCTGTTTGAAGAAATTAGTGCAGATTTTGACAAGAAAGCCAATTTCCCTAACTGTTTAGGAGCCATTGACGGCAAACATATTCGTATCCGTAGTCCCGCAAATAGTGGATCACTGTTTTACAATTACAAAGGTTATAATTCAATTGTTTTGTTGGCTATTACTGACTCTAAATACAGATTCATCTACGTGGATATAGGAGCATATGGAAAGGAAAGCGACTCCACGGTTTTCCACAACTCGAAACTTTATGACTCACTGATGAAAGGTAGCTTGCCCATACCAATATCGAAGCCGTTGCCAGGCTTTCAAGAACCGGTCCCGTTTGTTTTCATAGGAGACGAAGCTTTTTCTATTTCAAATAACGTTATGCGCCCTTATTCTGGCAAGCATTTAACCGTTAAACAAAGAATATTTAACTACCGTTTGAGTAGGGCGAGGCGATATGTCGAGTGTGCTTTCGGCATACTAGCCAACAAATGGCGAGTATTTCATCGACCCCTTAACGTCTCAATTGATTTTGCAGTCGATATTGTCAAAGCTTGTTGTATATTACACAACTTTGTACTGAACCGTGATGGATTACAATCCCCCGTAGAAATGATCATAGATGATTCTGAACTACAAAGCCTACAAACGTTGAATGCAAGAATAATGAGTGCAAATGTAATAAGAGACAAGTTTTCGAATTATTTTTCTAGTGTCTTTGGAGCCTTGAAGTGGCAATTAAAAAAAAATTGAAATTATAGAAGTACTTGCTTAGTTCTAAATACAGTACGTCCGAAATAACTTGGCAAGCCTGAACATAGGCTCTGCGAACTTTAGCGCATGTACACTCGTAAAAAAACTGTTATTGACATTTATTTTTTTAAACCAAAATACGAATAAAAATGTACTAATACAGGGACCAAGTACCAATAAAATAAATATTTAAACACTTTGAGACAGAAAGCTACAAAAATAACTTCTGAATTAAAGAAAAAAACCTAACACTACACAAAAAACTTAACAATTTAATAATAACAACCAACGAAAACTTTTGTCACCGTCTGTGCTCAAGACAGAGATAGCAACACGAAAATGACACCAATGCTAACGTGTGAGTGAGATATATTACCGGGACCCGAACATTGCCGAATAAGCACGAAGCTTTACGAAGTTACTAAAGAGAGATGTCCAATACGCGTGTCTGAGGGTGTTGATTAATCGATTTTTCTTCAAATCGATAATTAAGTAATAAAAATATATTTATATTCAATTTTCTATGGAGGTTTAAAATATTCTCAAACAGTCGTTATTTGCATAGAAGCTTATAAATAATTGATATTTAACTAAATCATGTTTTTCAACCAACAAAATAAAATTTTATTAGTTTTTTTTTATTAAAGTCGAAATCTCGTTTACTAACGATAACATTAACTATGTTTGTAAATCGATTTCGTTCAATATCTCGTATAAACAAATATTAATAAATTCCAAATCGATTAAAATCGATTGCGATATTTGATTGAATAAAGGGTATGCCACCATTTGGTTCCAAAAAAACGTTCGTGCGCAGCCTTCTGCGCGTAGTTCGGGCTTACCAAGTTATTTCGGACGTACTGTAGATATACAGTAGGTACTTCAAGATAAATAATGGGCATAGGAAAACATCAGAAATAAGTAATAAAAATTTTAAAACGTTATTAAAAAAAAACATAATTCAACTTTATAAGCAAACAAAATAATTGTCAGTCATTTATAAGAAAATAAAAAATAGGTCAGAAACACGACATTAGTCGATGCTCATTATTTACCTTGTCGTACACTTTATTCCACTGAATTACATTTATTCATAGAAGTACGAATAGCGCGCCAGATTCTGGAAGCCCTCTTACACGCGCGCACGCTATTTAATTCATACTTATATGCATTGATTGTATTGTTGTAGAAATAAAAGTACTTACCAAGTTTTGTTTTTTCACTGTTTTCTTTGTCTTGGAAATTTGGAAACAAACTTTCACAGACGCTAATTACGAAGGTGACAGCCGGAGGACTTAAAAAAAACCGAAATTATTTTAATAAGGTTTTAATAAGATCAAAAAATTACAATTTAACTTATAATAATTTCTATGTCTAGGTTCGGACGATGTTAGTACCGAAGTGTCGTGAAAACGATTAACTTATTAATATTGCAATTCTACTAATTCCTAAACGTGGATGCGGCATCAGCAGTCCTCGAAGTAGGTGAACGCCCGGCGACACGAGGCGTTGATTCGATGAGTCGGCAGGTGGCATGTTGCAGTTTTACATGGAAACGTCCGATTGACGTAAACAGCTATTCATGTCGCTATTCAGCTGATTTGGTGTAGGCAGGGCACGTAACACCTCCCCCCTCAGAACAGCAACTATTTGAGGACTTTGATCGAAAATGTTGCTGGGGTCTGTTTCTTGATTGTGGGCGATTCTGCGTCTTCGTAATGATGATTTTCAGGGTTTCCATCTGATGTTTGTGGTTTTGTAAGCTTTGTGCAAACGTTATACCGACGTATAGTGAGGGTAACGATCAGTACAGTTGCACCGAATAGTATGACGTATAGTGGGATCGTCGTATGGTATAGTGAATTTTCCGCAATTGTGTGATCTATTTGTACTGGATGTTGCATCATGATCTTATCTTCGATTTCGTGTAGGTTTTTCAGGTGCAGTGGGTTTAGTTTCAGATGTGGAATAGTTTCGTCAACAATGTTCAGGTTCATAGGTATTTCAGTGATTTTCAGCGGCTGCCCCTTGATATGGTCGTTAGAGTTGGTGATAGTGAATCGCTCGGTGCGTAGTAGACATTTTCGTGGGATGGTGGCGAGATAACTTCCATGCAGGGAGATGTATTCTTGACGTTCGCATTGTAGCTCTACCCGGGTCGATTGTGGAAAGATGAGCGTGTAGCGTCTGTCGTCCAATTGTTCCATTGCTGCTTTAGTCAGTGTGAGCTTCGTAGGCAGGCATGATTTCTCCAGAGATTGGTTGTAGATGAGGCCTTGGATGCAATCTAGATGTCCTCTCGTTGGTTGACGGTTGATTTCTTCTTCGCAGAGATGATATAGGCCAAACTTCGGGCATTCAGCCTCTATGTACTTGAAAACTTTCCCATTGGTTGCGATGAAAGGGTAAGGAGGAATATAGGTGTACATTAGTTTATTGGGAACTATTGCTAGTCTGTATAATTCAAACTTATCTGAGCTTATTATTGGAACTTTAAATATGATAACAATTTTTTTATTTATGTAATAATAACCAGGTTTTATAACTGTATAGTACTCTCTTAAATCTGCATCTATTAACTGATCCTGGCCGTATATAGATTTTAATCGCTTAATCATATTACTTAAGGTATCTATGCCTAACATACTATGATGGGTGCTTGATGCACGTATAAAAGCTAAGGTATCTTCAATCCGAGTTATCTCTAAAAATAAATCTTCCGTGTTATCACTTATTATAGTCAGCAACTGAGCAAACTTTGCAAATCTTATAAGATCATTTTTAGCAGCAGTTTTCTTGTCTAAAAGTAATGCTAAAGTACTATTGATTTTCTCTTGATTGCTAACAATTTTCGAGAGTATGTCACTATATCGAGCCATCCAGACTTTGTTAAGACTAACATGCTCATTAAACTCCGATACTATTTTATCGTTGTTACTTTCTAAAAGGTTAATTGCATTATTATACTTTTGGGCATCCGTATGGTCTAGGTTTCCGGTAATGCTTTTTATAACGGACCCTAATCCATCTATGAGACCTCTTTTACTACGACCGGGTTCTAGTGTTTTTAACTGAGAACTAATTTGACTTAATTTATTAGCTAAATGATCCATTTGGAGTTCATATAAGAGAAAGGATTGGTTGTCTAGTTTAGTCTGGAAATAGTCGAGTTGAGACCTTACAGAATCGACTTTATGTTCAATATAAGTTAAGTTTATGTATTGTAGGAAGGTATGGTAGTGCGTAATGAGCCTCGTTTGTCCAAGGTTGAAGGGTAAGAGTCCAGGTCCATCGTCCAAGCTTTCAAGTCTTATCTCGAGCGCCGGTATTGGTTGAACTAATATCGCCAGCAGTATCCTGTAACAATTTTGATCTCTTAGGGATACGTTTTAGTCGAGACTTAGCTACAGGGCCTTTCTTTTTGGAGGTGTACGAGGGTGGGTCAATAAGTCCGTGACTTTTTGAATTTCTGACATCTTTACTGAAAAAGCAACACTACTCCTGTCAACAGGCATCTGTCAGTTGACTCCTATCAAAATTTGAACTTGCTGCGTCAGTTAGTTTGTGTTTGACAGCTATCTTTATCAGACTACCCAGTAATTTGAGGAAAAAATGGAAAAAAGTGAATTTCGTGTGCTTATTAAGCATTATTTTTTGCGAAAAAAAACCATTACCGAGACCAAGGCTAAGCTTGATAAATATTATGGGGACTCTGCACCATCGATTTCAATGGTAAAAAAGTAGTTTACTGAATTTCGTTGTGGCCGTACAAGCACTGAAGATGCCGAACGTCCTGGACGCCTAGTTGAGGTCTCTACACCCGAAACAATCGAGAAAATTCACGATATGGTGTTGGCCGACCGAAGATTGAAAGTGCAAGAGATTGTGGAAGCCGTAGGGATCTCGCATGGCTCAGTGGTTTCAATTTTGAATGATCATTTGGGCATGAGAAAGCTTTCCGCAAGATGGGTGCCGCGTTTGCTCACAGTCGACCACAAACGCAATCGTGTAACAACTTCACAGGAAGGTTTGGCGTTGTTTAATCGCAATATGGAGGAGTTTTTGCGCCGTTTTGTAACCGTGGACGAAACATGGATCCATCACAACACACCAGAGACCAAACAACAGTCAAAACAGTGGGTTTCTAAGGGTGAATCGGCGCCAAAGAAGGCCAAGGTGGGTTTGTCAGGCAATAAAGTTATGGCGACTGTTTTTTGGGATGCACGTGGGATAATCCACATTGACTATCTTCAAAAGGGAAGAACAATCAATGGGCAATATTATTCCAACTTATTGGACCGCTTCAATGACGATTGGAAAAAAAACCGACCTCATTTGGCCAAGAAAAAAGTTCTTTTCCACCAAGACAATGCAAGGGTGCACACATGTGCAGTTGCCATGGCAAAAATCCATGAATTGGCCTATGAATTGCTCCCTCATCCGCCTTATTCTCCAGATTTGGCTCCGAGTGACTACTTCTTGTTCCCAAACCTGAAGAAATGGCTTGGTGGAAAAAGATTTGACTCCAATGATGAAGTCATCTCGCAAACAAAGGCCTATTTTGAGGACCTCGACAAATCATATTTTTTGGAAGGGATAAAAAAATTGGAGAAGCTTTGGACAAAGTGTATAGAGCTCAAGGGAGACTACGTTGAAAAATAAAATGATTTATTTATCAAAAAATCTGTGTTTTATTCCAAAAGTCACGGACTTATTGACCCGCCCTCGTATATATGAATCGGAAGGTCGGCTAGAACAGTGTCATGAGTGTAACGTGGTGCTAATTTTTGTCGGTTGGCTGCCGGGTTAGAAATGAATATTTCTTGTTCGGGTTGGTATTCTATTTCGGGCTCTCTGTCCTTATTCCTGTTTTGTATGATGTTTGTACGGTCAGTAAGCGTAAAGCTATTGATAAGGTCAAATACAGTTTTCATCTGGTCTCGGTGTGTCAAGATATATTGTTGCATTAGGTGTTCAGTCATGTTAACGTCAAGGGGGTCTCTTGGGTCAAAATGTCCTCTAACTATGTCATGTGGTCTACACTTGGTGAAGCTGTGAACTGAACTATTATATGCTAGTAAGGCATAAGGCATGAGGTTGATTACAGGTTCGTCTTTTTGACGTAATCGTAAAATACGTAAGTGTTCTAGTAACGTAGAGTGAAATCGTTCAATGATTCCGTTATCGTTAGGGGAGTGTGCTAATGTTCTATGGTGGTTAATTTTGTGTAATCTTGTGAATTCGGAGAATAGCTGGTTTGTGAATTCTGTGCCGTTATCGGTCACTATTGTTAGCGGTAAACCATGATGTGTACTATAATTTAAAACTGCTTGGAGTATGCTTATTGCTGTACCATCTCTCAAATGGTATGCTTGTCCATACTTTGAGAAAACATCTACCACTGTCAAATATTTTTCATTTTGAGCTGTGAAGAGATCCATGTGTATTAATTCGAAGGGTTTAGTTGCTGGGGGTACTACATTAAATTGTGGTCTGATCGGGTTCCTATCATATTTCGTTTGTCCGCAAATGCTACACTCATTAATGTATTTAGTTATTTCCTCCCTCATTTTAGGCCAATAATATTTCCGGGAAAGGGCAAGATGACACTCGTTTATTCCTCTATGATTAGTTTTCCCTTCATGGTAGTGTTTTATAATTTCTTGCTGTCTTAGATACTCTTTGACGTCTTCTAATTCTGTTTTGGCTAATACTAAGTTAATTGCTGAACTTTTAAAATTATTCTGGATTATGGGTATGATTGAATACATGCCTAAAGGTGGAGTTATTTTTAAAGCGGTTTTAACTTTGGGGTTGACATATTCTTTTATAGCATTTACTACGTCTTGTTCTAAGTTCGATTCTGAAACTTGAACAAATGTACGGGTGTGTGTATCAAAGGGTTTGGTAGCGGTTGTACGTCGTTTAATGTCCCCTACTATAGTAATGCATAATTGCCGGTGAAATTTGTTCAAAGGTTCGTCCGTAATAGGTACTTCTAGAATAGGATTTTCAGTGCTGGTATGTGCAGTGGCTGTCGTGGAACCTGTTCTCGAGTGTGGTCGCTCTGATGGGTTAGCTAACATTGACTCGGTCTCCTCGTTGTTAATTTCTACTCGGGATAAAGCGTCAGCATTGGTGTTATATTTTCCCTTTTTGTAAACTATAGTGTAGTCGTATTCACTTAGTTTAAGGCGCAATCTAGTCAGTCTTGAGTTAGGCTCCTTAAGGTTCATTATCCACTGTAGTGGCTTGTGGTCGGTGAGTATTTTGAATTTACGACCAAATAAGTAAGGCCTGAAATACTTTGTAGCCCATACTATGGCTAAAAGCTCCTTCTCGATAGTGCTATAGTTGGTTTCACTATCGTTCAAGGTTCTTGAGGCGTAACAGATGGGTTTATCTGAGCCAATGGTACCTTGTGAGAGTATAGCGCCAATAGCTACATTAGAGGCGTCAGTTGTTAATATAAACTCTCTAGTGAAGTCGGGGTACTGTAAGATTGGGTCATTTGTGAGTAAAGTCTTACATTTGTTAAAACAGTCAATGTAGTCGGAGTCAAAAGTAATTTTGTTAGTTTTTTTTAGGCATTTTGTCATAGGCTTAGTGATGCGGGCAAAGTCCGGGATAAATTTCCTATAATAGCCTAATAATCCGAGGAACTGTTTTATTTCTTTTGGGGTTTTAGGTAATGGATATTTCTGTATAGCTGCTATTTTATCAGGATTAGGTTTAACACCTTCTCCACTAATTACATGACCTAAAAACGTCGTTTCTAACTTTAAAAATTCGGACTTATCCATCTGAATCTTAAAGTTAGATTCCTGTAATCTACTAAATACTTTTTCTAAATTAATCATGTGCTCTTGCAATGACGTACTAAAGATGATGACGTCATCAAGATACACAAGGCAGATGTCATTTTGTAATCCTCTGAGCACATTATCCATCACTCTTTGGAAAGTAGATGGAGAGTTCTTTAAACCCATGGGCATGCGCAAAAATTCAAAGTGCCCATGTTCCACGTTAAAGGCTGTCTTCGGGATATCATCAGCGTGCATCTCACATTGATAAAATCCAGATGCCAGGTCTAAAGTAGTAAAATACTGGCATTTACCAAGCTTGTCAAGTATGTCATTTATGTTAGGAATCGGGTATTTGTCGTCTATGGTCTTGTCATTTAATTTACGAAAGTCAACTACGATTCTCCACTTCTGTTTGCCTGATGCGTCTGCCTTCTTGGGAACTACCCAAATAGGTGAGCTCCAAGCTGATTCAGAAGGTCTTATGATACCTTGGTCCAGCATCTTAGTGATTTGGTCTCTAACTTCTTGTCGGTGAACAAACGGGTAGCGATAACTTTTCGTATATACGGGAAGTTCGTCAGTCGTTCTAATACGATGTTTTATTTTATTTGTAAAAGTCAAAGGTTCTCCTTCTACATAGAATACGTCAGCAAAACGACTGCATAAAGTCTCTAAATTAGTTTTTTCTTCAATATTTAAATGGTCTGTACGCAATCGAGATAAAACCTCTTTAACGCGTCTAGGATTTTGTTTAGTGCTAATGCACTCATTATTAAATATCTCTGCTTGTAAAGGGCGTTCAAAAGTAATGAGTGAGTCATAATCGGTCGGGTTTTCAATTTCTACGATGCCCGTACAGTCAGTAACGCGAGTAATGCATTCATGAATAATGCAATTATTGTATGTTTGCTGAGCTATGGAAACATCACCGTCTGGGCTATAAATAGGAATATTTAATAATTTTGATGAATTCGCGGGAATGGTTTCCTGATAACTGGACTTTTTACATTGGTAGAACCGAATAGGTATGGTAGTAAAATCTGTAATTAAATAATTACTTTTAAGATCAATCTGTGCTCCATCAAGTAAATCTAGGCCTATTAGTCCATCAAAGTAATTATGGAACTTATAAATGAAAAACTTAATATTCGTAGGGTTATTAAATTCAGGAAAGTTTGAAATAGTAATGGAATGATTATGTGTACTAGTTACACGGGCATTTGTTACTTCAAATGGGTCGAAGTTCAAAGGTATATGCGAAAAGTATTGTTCGACTGCCTCGGGACTAATAAAAGATTGGTTAGCTCCGGTATCTAACAATAACTTTAGTGGTGGATCCGATATCTGAATATAACGTAATTCCCTTTTAGATTGTATATTCAATTCTATTTTAACCCTTTTCGATTCTTCTCCATGGGAAAATCCGAATTAGCACTAGGAGTAGGCGACTGTGGTGCTTCTAAGCTCTTCGCATCGTTAGTACTCTGTGATTGCGTGCCGTCTTGTACATTTGAACAATAATCGGGCTCGGTCTGATTGAAGTAATAAAAGTCGGGATAGTCATAGTAACAGGAATAGTCAGGTTGTTCATAGCAATAGTCGGGATACACATAAGCGTTTTCAAAGTCTGTCATTTCGTTAAAATTCATTTCACGTGTTTTGAAGTAATTACTAGATGGTGGGTTTCCTGATCTACGCCAATCATGTCCTGGTAACCCTATTGGTTTTGGTACGAAGTGACTAACACCGCTCATCGGTTTCGGACCTGTATATTGCGCTGGGGGATTTGCGTTCGGTAGCCTAAATATGTTACTCTGGGGGTGGTAGTTTGGCGGGGGTGCGCGAAACATTTGCTGGGTTCGACTTAACATGTTGGGAGCACGATGAGGTACCTGATTATGCTGGAAGGGTGGCCTCCATTGCTGCTGCTGCGGCGGCATGGGCATAGGCTTATGCCAGCTCGTGCCTGCACTCGGAAAGCTAAAAGGTTTGGGTGTGGTCATAAGGACCGCTGGTGGCATTCTATGGGTTGAATGCGCTTGCTGCGTCGGGTTACGTCGCTCGGGAATACTTACGTTGCGTTGCTGTAGGTACATGACATTCAATTCTTGCTGTACAAATTCCAGAGCCTTTTCTATAGTTTCGGGTCTCATACACCGGATACGGGACCCTAAAGGTTCTTTAAGACCTCTGACATAGGATTGTAACGTAAGTTTTCTATAAAGGTCGCGTTTTGCTTCAATGGTGGTAGCTATACTTTCATGTAAGGTGACATAAGTCATTATAGTGCTAAAAAGGGTCTGGCATTTGTCATAGTATTCTTGCGGAGTGCTACTTCCTTGCGCTAGTAAGGACATGTCATTATAAAGGGCGGTCTCGTCCCTCTGATCGCTAAAGTTGTTAATTAAAGCGTCACGAATACCTTGCCAATTTTCAGGTATACCATTAGAATTTATAGTTGTAGCGGCAGATCCCGTAATTTTGTTTAAAATGCCGTTTATTACACATAGATTAGTTAATTCGCAGTTCGGGTCATTTCTGACGTATTTTATTACGAGCTGATCACATATTTTAATGAAACGAGTTAGAACATTCGGATTGCCATCAAAGTCTGGCACTGGGCGTAAGGCCCTAAAGATAGTATCGGGGTTCAATTCCATTTCGTCACTACTAAATAATATATCTAACCCTAGTGTATCTGAATCTATAAACCTAATTAAATCTACTTGCCTGGTCCTATTTATCTGTCTGGATGAGACAGATTTTCTCCTAGTTTCCCTTGGATGAAAAATTTTGAATTAATATTATTATATAGGGGTTAAAAGGAAGGAGTCGGGAGCAACACTCAAAGAAAGTTTCAAGGACTTACATATACATGGTTTTTCTTGGTGTATCGATGGCTGGATACGTCCTCAGCTGCGTCTTCTTAAGTTCGGATATTCGACGAGGTACTTGGAAATACCGACAGCGACTATCGGAGTCAGCAGATTAACGATTTTTGGAAATCTATACCGCGCCGCGCACTGCCTCGAATATCCTACCGACTGCGCCAATTACGAAGGTGACAGCCGGAGGACTTAAAAAAAACCGAAATTATTTTAATAAGGTTTTAATAAGATCAAAAAATTACAATTTAACTTATAATAATTTCTATGTCTAGGTTCGGACGATGTTAGTACCGAAGTGTCGTGAAAACGATTAACTTATTAATATTGCAATTCTACTAATTCCTAAACGTGGATGCGGCATCAGCAGTCCTCGAAGTAGGTGAACGCCCGGCGACACGAGGCGTTGATTCGATGAGTCGGCAGGTGGCATGTTGCAGTTTTACATGGAAACGTCCGATTGACGTAAACAGCTATTCATGTCGCTATTCAGCTGATTTGGTGTAGGCAGGACACGTAACACGCTCTTCCACGCATCTTGCTTAATAAATTTATTTTTATAATGTTCATCACTTGTATCCCAAAGGACGGGACGCTCCTCAATTAAAGATATTAAAAAATCTATATCATACTCCGCCATTTTTTTATAAACAAAGAAGGCGGCGCAGGCGCCGCGCGTCTTTCTCTAAAGCTGTCTCAGAGCGGACTAAAATGGCGTCACCAAGGATGACGTAATATCGCAGGAATGTGCGATGCGAAGCAGATCGGAAATTCTTGCGGTGCGTTCGTGCTGTTATGAATTAATTATTGTATTAACAAAATGCATCATAAGCGATAAACCCCGTTGCTTCCACGTTTACTTAAAGTCTATAAAAAGGCAAACGCACATGTTTAGTTCAGTTCAGTTCAGTCCAACTACTTGGTCGCTTCACTTTTAGACCTTCACAGTATCAGTACAGTTTATTATTGTCCTTATTGTATACATAATTAATTAAATTAATTTTAGCAGTAATAAAAGTGTTTTTTTAAAAAGGACCCACGGAACGCCATCCTAACAAATTTGGTGTCAGAAGTGGGATCTCAGGAAAATCGAAGTACTGAGATCTGTAGGTGTAGGCGTCGCGAATTCGTTTCCACTCGTCTGCACCATTATATTTGTTGGTTCCGTGGTCAAGAAGTCCTTCTGCAAAGTGGTCGACGTTAAGCCTTGGGCTCCTCAAAAGTCTAAGCCCGCGCTGCTGCATACTACGTGATTCGACGATAAGCCTCCGCTGTTGAGCGTGAGCCCGCATCACCCTGGAACACCTGCTACTGCCCTGTGGTCGCAGCCACGCCATCCTAACAGTGCGAATTCGCAGATATTTGCGATGCGATGCGAATTCGCGGTTTTGTGTGGGAGCCCGTAGGTCAGGGTCACAGCCGCGCGTGCCGCACGGGTAAAATAGGCGACGGCGGCTTCGTTTGAAATTGTTGCGCGCAGGCTAGTTTATGCCGTATCACTACACGTGAGAGCTAATTTTACTTTGAACATTTCTAAATCGGTCTTTTCTTTGTCGGTATCGCGGTGATTTTTTGTATTGTTCCGTGCAAACATTTTATGCCTTATCACAACGTGCGAGGGTTTATTTTGGTTTGACATTATTTGTGCATCGGTTTTCTTTGTAGGTGGTGACACGAGTAGTACCTAGTACCTACAAGTTACGTCTAGAGTTACTATTGTTACTCACTTTTTCGAGTTGATGAATATTTTTTTAATTATTTTAAAACAGAAACATCGTTATTTATTTACTTTAACTCTTTACTTCGAAAGTACTTCTTAAGGCAAGTCGTTCTGCCGCGGGAAAACAACCAATTAAAAGACATTGCCCATCTCCCAAACATCGATGGGCCCAAAATTTGATGAACCGTTATAAGTTCCAAATGGGTGTCATTTATTAGTTTAAAATATCAACTTTAAGCTGCCTTAGTTTCAGTTTCATTGACAATTGCATTATCAAGATATATGGGGTCAAACCCAAAGTGAGGTTATATTAGAGATTTGTTTATTTAACAATATATTTTGCAATTATCAATCTGGTAATGTTCAGATGGCTTATAGTAAGTAACCTCTTGAAACAGTGTGAATGTTATACAGTGGATAATCCATTAGTACCTAATACCTACTTATAGAAAAAAATAGAACAACTATTTTTTACAAATGTGTTTTCTATTGAAATATAGTTATGGATTCTGTAAAAATAATGCAATATATACTTAATGATTATTAAGTAGATACATCTATTTATATAATATATTAATATTAATAATCCCACATGCCCATTTCAGATACCTAGTGACCTAGATACAATACCTTTTTAGTGCATAGATAAGTTTAAGATTCCCAGGTAAACTATGTATAATGTGGAATTAGATTAGTTTTAAATAAAGAAAACAAACATTTTGTAGCTAGTCATTCTCCTTTATTAAATATTTCATATTAGTCATTCGTCTTCATACACAATTAAAATAGAATCTAGGAAGTGTGCAGGGGTCAAATATTTTCTTGGTACCTAGCCCAACTCAAGTACCAAATAATTGTCATAACATGCGCACAACAACCTACTGTACGCCTTCCTACTACACAATTACAATAATATTGCAATATTGCTTGCCTTCCACTTAGAGAGCTGATATGTTTTTCTGCTAATATGCCGAGAGTGAATTTCTCCTCTTAGTAACCAAGTGCTATTTGAAGCCGACAGCTCTCTAAGGTCATTATCAACCTCCCTCCACACTTCTATTACATAGGAGCCATCTGCCCTTACGTGTTCCCCATAATAGGAACGAGCCTGTCGTATTTGGTATGTTCCTAGGGAAACTAATACTAATTGGCTATATGTAAGCCGTGGAAAATCTGTTATTACATTGTTATCAACTGGTGTTGGTCTAAATTCTGCTCTTTTTCTATTTAAATTATTTTGTATAACATAATCTATTTTATAACCTATTTTCCCTGTGCATGTTTTAATTTATTATTTGGAGAATTTCCCTGGCATCATCCCGGTTAGTAATAAGCCACCTCAAAGTCTTGCATCAAATGCTTAGATGCTAAATTAAAATACTCTTGCCTAACAAGCTTAAAATCTCTTTTAAATCTACCATTCACTACTTCCACTACCCAACGACAAATGGTGACTGCCCTTGATTTGTTTGCTTCTATTGTCGACAACTGTGTTTCACCCTGTTGTAACGAAGCAGGTACATATGTTCGATAGCCACACATATTAAGTAAGGGCATCCTGAAATCCCCTATCAGGACAAATGCATCACCAGCCTCAAAATATTCTCACATTGTGGAACCATTTCTGAATTCTTGCTTCATTATTTTGGCATCTGACATTGTAGTTGGATAGGGGCCTAAAACATCTATTATATACCCATCACTACAAACTATTAAAAATGGTTTAACCAAATTCCTATATTTATGCAAGCTGTATGTATCATTTTGGTACATGTAATTGGAGCTTTTTTGCACATATATATAAGGTCCCATTAAAATAGGTGGACAAACTTTTACAAATCATTCAGACCACCAAAATAAGGACAATGGTAAAAAAAAAATAAGAAAAATGCATTAGATACTTTAAAAAAAAAAAATCAGTTAGCGAAAATGCACTAAACATTTTGGTTACCCAATGCATAAACACATCCATGTCTGCTATCTCATAAATTCTGATTCTACGAAATAATGGTCCAGGCGCACGTGGCCATGTCACCACCCGCCGGTTTCATTGTTCAACTCATGCCATCTCACTCTAACATAGCCCTTCACCGCGGGGATGCCCGGGGCGAAGGGCCGCTGACGTAAAATATGACAAATTGACAATGAAGCCATTTCAGTTTTCGTCGCGCAACCGAGCCAACAGAACATGTTACATGAAAGTCTGCGTGTGTGTTGTTACGTAGTTATCACAATCGACAACAATGCCTTATTACACGTACAGCAACCAAGAATACTTGGAAATGGTCCTGTGTTATCGTGAGTGCAACGAAAGCTTACGACAAGCCCAAATCCTTTATCAAGAAAGATTTGGAAGGCGGCCGAGCCTCACCATAATCCTGAGAGCAGTACAGCGCCATCGTGAATGTGGCACCTTCATGCCACCAGCGGTTGACGCAGGAAGACCGCGCTATCCGGTGCGCCTTGAAGAAGACGTTTTAGATTTCTTTAGAATACACCCCACGGCGAGCACTGCCGATGCCGGTCGTGTATTCAACGTCAGCGATTTTTACGTGTGGAAGAAGCTCCTTCGTGATAAAGGCCACCACCCATATCATTGCACTCGTGTGCAAGAACTGAAGAGTGAAGACTACACGCCACGAGTAACATTTTGTAGGTGGCTACTGCAACAACCCCAACGTCACATTCTCTGGACTGATGAATGTACTTTTACACGTGTTGGGTTATTTAACATACATAATTCCCATTACTGGACAACTATTAACCCAAATAAAGTGAGACCGGACTATTACCAAACACGGTGTAGTGTAAATGTGTGGGTAGGAGTGCTAGACAATAAAGTTTTAGGGCCTGTTTCTTAACCGTTTAAACAATAATACGTACATAGACTTGTTACGTAACGATGTTGAAACAATGTTAGAAGATGTACCCCTGGTAGTCTGGCGTGACCTCTACTTCCAGCATGATGGCGCGCCAGCACACTTCGCTAGAAACGTAAGAGACTATCTCAATTCTCGGTTCGGAGACCGGTGGATTGGTCGGGGTGGTCCTGTCCCGTGGCCTGCTAGGAGCCTGGACTTGACTCCGCTTGATTTTTATTTCTGGGGTCGTGCTAAAGATTTATTGTACGGTGAAAATGGACACTTAATAGCCAGCGTGAATGAGCTATGTACGCGAATCACCCTCGCATTTGAAACAATAAAAAGTGAAAGTGACACTCTTTTAATAGTGCAAAGAAATTAAACGCGCTCGCAAGTGCATCGCTCAAAACGGTAGGCACGTTCAACAATGAATGTAATTACGTACCTATCCACCTATCGTCGTAGAGTAAGTAGTATTTATATTAATTATTGTAAATAGGGCTGATTCTAATTTTTAACCATGACTGATTCAGTGTTTTACTGTTATCGAACTTTAAATAAATAAAAAAGATTCATAACACTACATTGTATCCACTGCGCGCTTGTTTGTTTACAACTTTCTGCATTTGCTTTAATACTTTGATAACAGTTCAGCACGCAATTAGACAGTCCAAAGCCTGGTAAAGTGTGATGGGAAATTAGAATCTTTTCTTTTCGTACCTAGACGGTTCATAATCATGTGTTCAAGGAAAGTTTATTCACCCCCAATATTAGCCTGTTTTCAAATTGCGCGTCTTAGGTTATTTATTTTCGACTTTATTTTAAGGCTCACAATGTTGATTTTTGTTTGACACTGACAACCGTGCTGCGAAGCACCTCGCCATATGTGTCGGCCCTAACAATACTGGCCGGGCGAGTGCAAGTACCTACCCATAAGGATGGGTTTATTCTAGAGTGCCGGCTGTGGTGCCGAACAATTTATTATTTTCGATCAAAATAAAATCACTTTAATCATTGTTTTTTTTTGCTTGGATATCTTTGGTTAGACGTACTGAACGCTGTATTAAAATTTGTCCAACTATTTTAATGGGACCTTATATATGTGCCATCAAAAATGACTACAGGTTTGCTTTCATTATTGTTAATGCCAAACAAACCACTTGGGATTATTAATGTTCTCTCAGTTATTTGTTGTTTATTTATATGATTTAGGCCTAAATGATGTGGCACATAATCATTAAACATATGTTTTCTTGCTTTTTGCATTAATCGTTCTAATGTTGACCGTGGTATTTGGAGTAAAGTGGCCAATCTGTCATCCGACTCTCCAGTACGCAGTTTCATAAGGTATGCTGCTATAGCTGTTACACCTCTAGACATCCGTACCAAGCTTGGTAATTCTGATAAAAATTGGTGAAATTGGTCTTTTGAGAATCCAATCCAATAATAAAAAATATGGTCTTCAATTGTGTCCACATCCTCAAATTCATGGTAGTAGAATTGGTGGTTTTTAAAGCCAACATATCCTGAATATGGCTTGCTGAGAAACTATTTATATAATTATTAGTAATACCTATTAAAACGTCCCATGATTCTACACCATACATATGGTAATCACACAGACGATTATTGGGTGGTATATACAGGGCCATTATGAAACCCTTAGCTATTTTAACAGAACCTCATCTAAAATAAACATATTATTTGCTCATTTTATTTTTATTGGTTAATGATTAACGAAAAAGCAATAAATACTTCTCAAAGTTATCCAAAAAAATAGCGAACTTTATTGTCAACGCTCGTCACTTCGCAATGGTACCTACAGCGGTCACTGACCGAGCGCCCAGCAGGCGATCGTACTTTTGCCGTAAGCCGAGCAATTATGTTACGTACATGATTGTCATAAGGTGCAATTTTTCCTTCATACTTTTACGGGCTTAGGACCGTCAAAATACGAAATTATTTTTCGCTGTATTCAGGCGTATTTAAAAAATTGTAATCACCTTATGTACAATAATTAATAATGAATAAAAATCAAAATAAAACGAAAATAAAAAATTCAAACATACTGCAATAATTGCTCGAAGTGGAGTCCGTTTCTCTCTAGACACAATCTTGCACGTTTAATTTGGTTTGAGCGCAGTCTATCGAGCACTACACTGTTACTTTTAACTGTGTCAAATGCACTAATAATTTTCAGTTTTAGTTGCTCTACACTATGCACTTCATCGCGATACACAAGACGTTTAATCTCACCCCACAAATAAAAATCACAGGGCGTGAGGTCCGGTGACCTAGGAGGCCAAGCTACGGGTCCGCCGCGGCCTATCCACCTTTCTCCATATTCACTGTCGAAGTACTCTCGCACAACGCGGGTGTAATGCGGAGGTGCACCGTCTTGTTGGTAGAAAAAAATACGTAAATACAGGAGAGGCACGTCTTCTAAAAACTCAGATATTACGCCCCGCAACATATCAAGGTAGGTGCCTCCAGTCAGGTGTCCTTCAATAAAATAAGGTCCAATAATGGTTCTACCAATTATGCCCGCCCACACATTAGCACTAAATCGTACTTGATGGTGGTGTTCGCGAATCACATGTGGGTTTCGGAATGACCACCAGTGCTCGTTGTGTTGGTTGTACAGTCCAATCCTAGTGAAAAGCGCTTCATCAGTCCACAAAATGTTGACGTTTTGATTTTGTAACAACCATTCACAGAAATTACGGCGCTGTTGCGCATCGGCTTCATTTAATTGTTGAACCCTCTGATAGTGGTATGGATGTAGACTAGCCCTGTTCAGAATCTTCCAAACTGTCGGCTGGCTCAAATTAAAAACACGTGCGGCATCGTTGGTACTTGCTCTCGGATTTCGCTCGAAGTAGTTAAAGATGACGTCTTCTTGTCCGATTGTGATTATGGGTGAACGACCAGAACCGCGGGCGTGTGTCGGCACTGTAAACTGACCATAATCTAGGAGATGTTGGTTTGCCGCAAGAATTGTGTTACGGTGAGGAACCGTTGGATTCGGAAGTCCTTGGGCACGTAACCGAGGGATACTTTCCGACTCGTAGCGCCTTCGAGCTGCATAGAGACTTTCACCACTTTCTATGTAGGCTCTCACCATTTCGTAATATTCCCGATGACTGTACATTTTCGAGTTTTTATAACGGGCGCGTGCCTGCGCGCGATTCCCTAATGGCGACGTACGCGCACGAAACACAACTGTTTATTGCGCAGTGCGCGGTTAAGATCGCCTGGCACCACCCCCGCCCTTATGCGCGCCCCTCGCTCCCCTCGCATTGTTTGCGAGGAGCGAGCCTTTTTTTTTAGCCTTTTTACCGTTTCTGTGTAGTAGTGTGTGTAAGCGATTGCGCATTTACAACCCGTGCGTGCAGCCACCCTCCCGCTTCCCCGCTCCGTGGCCCGCGTTCTCCTTGAGCGTTTAGTAGGTAGCATAAGGGAACGTAAGGTCATTCACTTTACTTTAGTATCCAATTTTCTTACAGTGATAGGGAAATTATTAGGACAAAATAAAAAAAAATTAAAATGTTTTTTTTTTCTTCTGTGATGTGTTTTGTTATCGATTCTGATTCATAGAAAAAAAAATAGCTAAGGGTTTCATAATAACCCTATATAGATTGTGCCTATTAAGCAGGTCTTTTCTTAAAGAATCTGGAATTCTGTGTTTTCACTCCTCCCACAATCTTCGATAAAACACCTCTCTGTTTCAATAGCCCTAATATAATCAGGTAAAATAATTGTTGCCTCACTAGTGTGTGACGGATGCTGAACTACTTGCTCAGTTGAAATACCCGACTCAGCAGGCACAGATTCTAACACTTCGGCTGTTGAAATAGATGCTCCAGGCATTGGTGGAGCGGAAACCGACACATCAGATGCTGATGTTGATGGTTGTGATGTGAAGTGCGGTGCTGCTCTGTCTGCTCTCACCCAACATGAGTGGCATATTGCACTTTGGGCTCCAATCTGTGAAAAATATATTTTATTGAAAACCTGAGTTGTGAAGAGAAACATGTGATTTTAAAAGGTATATGTGGTAATATGTGAATACTCACAGTCCTGGGTTGAATCCACTCTCTTATAACAATATTTATAAGGTCCCATTAAAATAGGTGGACAAACTTTTACAAATGATTCAGACCACCAAAATAAGGACAATGGTAAAAAAAAAAATAAGAAAAATGCATTAGATACTTTAAAAAAAAAAAAAAAACAGTTAGCGAAAATGCACTAAACATTTTGGTTACCCAATGCATAAACACATCCATGTCTGCTATCTCATAAATTCTGATTCTACGAAATAATGGTCCAGGCGCACGTGGCCATGTCACCACCCGCCGGTTTCATTGTCCAACTCATGCCATCTCACTCTAACATAGCCCTTCGCCGCGGGGATGCCAGGGGCGAAGGGCCGCTGACGTAAAATATGACAAATTGACAATAACGCCATTTCAGTTTTCGTCGCGCAACCGAGCCAACAGAACATGTTACATGAAACTCTGCGTGTGTGTTGTTACGTAGTTATCACAATCGACAACAATGCCTTATTACGCGTACAGCAACCAAGAATACTTGGAAATGGTCCTGTGTTATCGTGAGTGCAACGAAAGCTTACGACAAGCCCAAATCTTTTATCAAGAAAGATTTGGAAGGAGGACGAGCCTCACCATAATCCTGAGAGCAGTACAGCGCCATCGTGAATGTGGCACCTTCATGCCACCAGCGGTTGACGCAGGAAGACCGCGCTATCCGGTGCGCCTTGAAGAAGACGTTTTAGATTTCTTTAGAATACACCCCACGGCGAGCACTGCCGATGCCGGTCGTGTATTCAACGTCAGCGATTTTTACGTGTGGAAGAAGCTCCTTCGTGATAAAGGCCTCCACCCGTATCATTGCACTCGTGTGCAAGAACTGAAGAGTGAAGACTACACGCCACGAGTAACATTTTGTAGGTGGCTACTGCAACAACCCCAACGTCACATTCTCTGGACTGATGAATGTACTTTTACACGTGTTGGGTTATTTAACATACATAATTCCCATTACTGGACAACTACTAACCCAAATAAAGTGAGACCGGACTATTACCAAACACGGTTTAGTGTAAATGTGTGGGTAGGAGTGCTAGACAATAAAGTTTTAGGGCCTGTGTTTCTTAACCGTTTAAACAATAATACGTACATAGACTTGTTACGTAACGATGTTGAAACAATGTTAGAAGATGTACCCCTGGTAGTCTGGCGTGACCTCTACTTCCAGCATGATGGCGCGCCAGCACACTTCGCTAGAAACGTAAGAGACTATCTCAATTCTCGGTTCGGAGACCGGTGGATTGGTCGGGGTGGTCTTGTCCCGTGGCCTGCTAGGAGCCTGGACTTGACTCCGCTTGATTTTTATTTCTGGGGTCGTGCTAAAGATTTATTGTACGGTGAAAATGGACACTTAATAGCCAGCGTGAATGAGCTATGTACGCGAATCACCCTCGCATTTGAAACAATAAAAAGTGAAAGTGACACTCTTTTAATAGTGCAAAGAAATTAAACGCGCTCGCAAGTGCATCGCTCAAAACGGTAGGCACGTTCAACAATGAATGTAATTAGGTACCTATCCACCTATCGTCGTAGAGTAAGTAGTATTTATATTCATTATTGTAAATAGGGCTGATTCTAATTTTTAACCATGACTGATTCAGTGTTTTACTGTTATCGAACTTTAAATAAATAAAAAAGATTCATAACACTACATTGTATCCACTGCGCGCTTGTTTGTTTACAACTTTCTGCATTTGCTTTAATACTTTGATAACAGTTCAGCACGCAATTAGACAGTCCAAAGCCTGGTAAAGTGTGATGGGAAATTAGAATCTTTTCTTTTCGTACCTAGACGGTTCATAATCATGTGTTCAAGGAAAGTTTATTCACCCCCAATAGTAGCCTGTTTTCAAATTGCGCGTAAATACAGAATGATGTTAAGGATCGGCACTCATATGGCGAAGCGCAACGCAGCGTGGTCGTCGCTGACAAACAAATATTGACCTTGCTGTAGTTGACATAAGGTTGAGATTAAATAAACTTCCATTAGCTCGAAAGCGTTTCTAAGCGGAAAAAGGTGCGCGTCTTAGGTTATTTATTTTCGACTTTATTTTAAGGCTCACAATGTTGATTTTTGTTTGACACTGACAACCGCGCTACGCAGCATATCGCCATATGTGTCGGCCCTAACAGAACAGCTGGCTGCTACCTACTTACGAGCACGGGCGCGGGGCGGTGAGCGAGTGCAAGTACCTACCCATAAGGATGGGTTTATTCTAGAGTGCCGGCTGTGGTGCTGAACAATTTATTATTTTCGATCAAAATAAAATCACTTTAATCATTGTTTTTTTTGCTTGGATATCTTTGGTTAGACGTACTGAACGCTGTATTAAAATTTGTCCAACTATTTTAATGGGACCTTATATATCCTCTCTTCCCGTTCAGTATAAGTTCTCAGCCGATGGGATTGTGTATTGCGTAATAGAGAATGACCACAATGCATGCATATATGGACATGTCCACGTGGAGCTGGCCTCTCTTCAACTGATCCATGTAGAAGTAGGCTATCAACGGCCAAATTCCAACAGGCCTGGCATAGATGATGACCAGGTTCTACCTAAAATATGTTACAATGTAAGTATTAGTAATACAGCATGTAGGTTACTGTCAATATGTCTATGGTTTGCATGCAGGTAGTGAAAATCTAGCCTCTCATAGCGGTGAAGAATACACTATTAAATATTTGTCTGTACTGTTCGGGGAGCAACCCATCCACGTACAATAGATAAGACAGATTCTTCATTTAAAGCACGTCTTCCCGTTATATTACAACGAGAAGTTGCAATACCGCAATTAATACAGTTGTCCATCACGATAGGTGGTATCGAAGTCCAAAATAACAAGCCGTAGTCGAATCAAAGTAGCAGATAAAAAGTCCGTTTTCGCGCTGAGGTAGTTCGTGAAAGCAAGATAGGTCAGACTCCGTCAAGCAGCCAAAGTCGTTAGATAAATCACCGAAAACACGAATATTGCAACACAACACAGTATTCACTGTGTTTACGCGCGAACTAGAGATGCGCCCCTCACTCACGAGGTCCCTCATTTGAGGGCCTCATAATCGCAAATTGAAAGAGTTACTCGAATTTCAACATTGAACCACCTCAACACCTCATTCGTTCACTCGTCTTCATTGAAATTTAATTTTGCTTGAGTGAGTTTTGATTTGACATTATCCGCTCGATCGCTTGCGCGAAAAAAAATGGGTACCTTACTTTGCCAGTTACTTTGGACCGCTTACGGCGCGTTCTGCTCGCTGTTACTAAAACTTAATTTATGACTTGCTCGAGTGGAGCACTTCAAATATTTTTACTGTTGTGTCCATGAGATAAGAAATAATGTGTGATCGCTTTATTTTAAAAATATGATTACAATAATATTTTACAAGTGTTTAAATTAAGAGTACCACCCATTTTAGCGACATTTTGTAAAACATAGGGGTTTAAAAAAAAATAAGATCTATAAGTATATAGTTATTTATATTATTCTTAAACTAGGTTTATTACTATACATATTTAACAGTATTTGAAAACAATTTACACGTAAGAATATAGTAAAAATATTATGTAAAACATGGTGCAGAATTCGCGGATGCGTATAAGATCGTAACTTTTTTTAGGTATAATTTAGGCCACTTTACACTAAAACTAAAGTACATAGAACAAAAATATTACCACCTCTATAAAGGTCATTTTCTTCACTCTTAGATGTATATAATAGTTTAAATGGGTTATTCTTAAATTTTTGTCAAATTTATAAATTAAAATAAGCGGCACATATTTTTGCCAATTTGCATTGCCTACCTAAATCTTTAAATTTGTAAATATAAACCACCAAGCAATCATATTTACTCATACAATAAATAGGCCAAATCCTGACGTTTCGAAAGCGTCATAAATCTCAAAAATAAAGTATTATTAACATTAATAAAAAAATTAAATAAAAACGGCCACATACGTAACTTGACTGGGACTTGAGATCAAGCATTTGACGCCCGAACCGCAAGATGGCGGCCATTCTTAGCTAGGGTTGTCAACTACTACGACTTATTGCTTAAATTAAGAGAACAACAGTGTGTAAATATATCAATTTGTTTTTTTCTTAAAATCAAAATTTATTTATGTTATTTATTTTTTCATACATTTTAAATAGTTTTTAACCGACTTCGAAAAATGAAGGTTATGAATTTATAGAAAAAATAAAATTGTCATAATGATTTGTAAAATTTTAAGGTGTTGCGTTTAATCTGTTACACGTTGTATGTATGAGTTGTGTTTATTTCTTATTTATGTGTAGGGTGTGTGGTAGGTTAATGTGCGCGTGATTATGTCTGACGTGGCTCAGGAACTGTGTGATATTGCTCAAAACAAATATCTAAGCAGAGTGAGATTTGGCATTGCTTGCAAACATATTTTGTACGGCTTTTTTTGCACCATACACATGATGAGTACTTGGATGGCCCAGTACCTAAAAAGTGGTTACCTTCCAAAATTGGACGGACGTTTTTGGATTTTGGGCCAACCAAGTATTTGTTAACTGAAACTTTTAAAGGGTGTTCTATGACTGGAGGTTTCATAATTTTCAGCAATTCTTCCGCTACTTCAGCCCTGAACCAACGATGTGTCACATGTTTGTGTTTTGATTTATAAATTATGTAAGCGTTTAAAAGTGTTATGTTAAGGAGACGTCTGAATACTTTTTTATACCATATTTGATTACGTGATCTTTCCATGGGAAATGCCGAAAGTAGTTGGTCTTTCTTATCGACACCTCCCATGGCAAGATTGTAATCAAGGACCATTTGGGGCTTATATTTAAAAATCCCATATTTTTCTTTACCACCCACAGTACCTTTGTGGTACGTAGACAGCATGGACACAACATTGGCATCACGCCACATCATTACGTGCAAATCAGAACAAAAGCTCTGTACCATTTCCCTTTGCCTCAACTCAGTCTTTGACACTGATTTGACAGCTTCAGGGACAAATTCACGATTTATTCGTAGAGTCCCATAGCAATCTGTGCCTTGAGACTTCAAATATCGTGCTAGTAACGGAGAATTGTAAAAATTGTCCATGATAATAGTATGGCCCGTATTAAATAAGGGTCTTGCTAGGACATGGACAATTTTTGCAGTGGCATTGTCAGGTATTGGCGGAATCGTACCTGTCTGGTCAGTTTTGTCAATCCTATCATCAGCCCTGTCAGGATTGTCAGTCTTATCAATATCGTCATCTTCATCAAGCTTGTCAGTCTCGTCAGTGTCGTCAGTCTGTTTTCCGGTATAGACAAAAAAAATTCCACAAGTAACCGGTTGCCGATTCGCACAACTCATACGATTTTACACCGACTTTGGCGGCTTTAGAAGAAATTTTTTGTGCAAATGACAACCGCCCCTTCCACTTCAGAAGGGATTCGTCTATAGCGATATTTTGTTCAGGAAGATATAGTGTACTAAATTTATTTTTCAAGAAATCAAGCACAGGCTGTATCTACCTGAGCTTAATTTCGTCTTGTGTTTTTCCTGTAGAATCAAAAGAGTCAGTGAAATGTAAAACTCTTTTGAGTAAAATGAACCTATTGTATGGCATTATGGTTTTAAAGTATTTAAAGGTGAGATGGCCATTTTCCTCCCAATAATTTTTTTCAACTGGCATAGGTGCCAAGCCCTGTAAAATTAATATGGCAAGGAAAATGTACATCTCTTCCCTGTCAACATTTTTGAAAAAAATCAATCGTGAATGTTCAGTCAAGTGTCTGTCAATCAGTACTGAGGCATATTTGTTAGTCTGTCTAGTAATTAAGTCCAAAAGTTCGTCATCAAAAAATTTTAAAAATACATCTACAGGTTTTGTTTCGGAAGTTACCGGAAAAGTTGGTCCTGTTTGTCCTGTAAACGTCTCTCGGGTACCGGTCGTCCTCAAATTTTTTGCCTCGGATGTGTTCCTTGAGTCGAGGAAAGAGATAGAAGTCGCTGGAATAGGGTGGGTGTTCGAGCAATTCAAATCCCGTTTCTTGAATGGCAGCCATCGCGACGGCGGCTTTGTGAGCCGGTGCGTTGTCTCGGTGAAACAACACTCCAGCTCGGAGTTTGCCTCGTCTTTTTTCTTTAATGGCTTCCCGCAATCTTCTTATTTGGTCTGCGTAGTAAGAGCCCGTAATAGTGGCTCCCTTTTCTAGGTATTCCACCATAATAATTCCTTCAGCATCCCAAAAAACGGACGCCATAACCTTTCCTGCCGAACTTGACACTTTGAATTTCTTCGGCGTCGGAGAAGAGGCTCGTTTCCAAGTCATCGATTGCTGTTTGGTTTCCGGATCAAAATGGTGGATCCAGGTCTCGTCCATGGTCACGAAACGAGACAAAAAAAGTTCCCGATCCGTATGGAACTTTTCGAGATTCGCCCTCGAAATGTCGACTCGTTTTTTCTTTTGCTCGTCGGTTAACATTCTCGGCACCCAACGCGCAGAGACCTTTTTCATATGCAGTTCGTTCGCAAAGATTCTTTGAACACTACCATATGAGATCCCTGTGACCTCAGCCACATGTCTTATGGTCACTCTTCGATCTGCCAATACGATATCTTCGACTTTTTTGACGTTTTCTGCAGTGAGGGACGTGGATGGGCGGCCCTGGCGATGTTCATCTTCTGTGGATGTTCTACCCAGCTTGAACTCCTTTGCCCAGCGCGCAACCGTGGAATATGGAGGAGCAGAGTCCCCCAATGTTTCCACTAGGTCGCTGTATATGTCTTTGGTAGACATTTTTTTCATACAGAGGTACTTGATGACAGCTCTGATTTCGTTTTTCTGCATTTTGATGTTTACTCTCCGACTGTTCGTTTTCAAATGAATGTACCGCCCGGTAATCGTGTCCTATTTATATGATTTTTTTATGCTGAACTAGTGGATATATGAGGCAGCAAAAAAAATTTTTTTCATATTTTTATGTGCTCTACAAATATCTGATTATCATTACTTTTGGATCACCCCTCGTATATAGTAGAATAGTATAGAATAGGTCATATATTAACTATAGAATAGATCATTTTGAGTACATTAATAAACAAGTCGTAATGTAGTTTTTACCTTACAGGTGTTAAGCGATCTTGTATCCCTTGCATCTGATCTTGTGTCTGAATTGGAGATTGCATTCTAAAAAAAAGTATATGTCTATTATCTGTAACGTACTCACGTCGTTTAATAACGCACAAAAATATAAAAAATGCACAATAAGATTTTACCGCATCTGCCACGGCTGCAACTTGGGCGATGGTGGGACAGTAGGTGTGCCTGGAACCAATTGACACTCAGTTCGCTCCGGGGACGACTGTTTCCTAAAACAAAATATATTAATTAAAAAATACATATAAAAAGACACACTCCGTAGCAATATTATATTGACATTGATTTCTTTACCGCGCCCTTTTACGTGGTAGTGCATCTGGAAGGAGGGTCCACGAAATTTCCTTGAGCCGCTTGCGGGCTATCAGCTCCTCTTTTACCGACGGATCCATTTTTTTTAATGTTTTCTTCGTCTGAAGTAAAGATTTTTTTAACGCTGCATGCTCTTCTTCAAAACTTCTACAAAATATAAATAAAAGTTTTAATAGAATCAATTATGTCTTTTTCATTATAAAAGAATAACAGCTGATGAAATAATTAAAATACCTTGAACTTGGACCTGCGACTGCGAAATCTTTATTTTCACAGCCTTTTCCTTTGCCGCGTCCTCTAGCACGGCTTGTACCTCGTCCTATTTCATTATTACTTTTACCTTTTCCACTATTAAAAAAAAACGTAAAAATAAACACAACAAAAACATTATTGAACCAAAAGTGAAAAGCAAAACAAAAATCACCATCACCTAATTTTAAACTATCAATTTTATGCAGGACAAATAACTAATTTTTACATCTTAGAACTATTTAAAATTAAAAAAAAAAACATAATTAACTTAGATTTGAAAAAATTACTCGTCACCTTTCACCAATAAATAAAATAAAAATAAGCCAACAAAAATCACCGACCGCCAACCCTAAGCCAAAACACGTATATTGCTTCGCGCAACCAAAGCGGCAATATCAAATTGAGTAGGTAAAAACTTACCGGGCGGTTTAATTTTCGCAATCTGTTACAATCTGAAGAACAATTTACACAACTTAATACCTTAAATTGAATAAATATAGTCAAATATCATTAATAATATTGTATGTTTAAGAAAAACATCGTATTTACGATAATATAGCAGTACAAAATTAAGTTTCGGACTACGACACTGCGAGTATGTTTTTAAATGACTATTTTTTAAATGTTGTCTTACAATGTATGTACTTAAAAATATTACTTTAATATAAAAACACACACGTTAGAGATTAATTTAGTATACAAACATCAGCAGAAATCAGTAAAATAATAAACTTACGGCATATTTTATCACCTCCTTGAAAACACTATAACGTCACTTCACTCACATAAACACAACTGACGATATTTCGTTATTTTTCTACCGTGATGTTGGTAATATGGGCACACGTCTATGAGAAATATATCTGTCTTTGGTTTAAATACATACTACTACGACTCTATGCGTTTGGTATAGAGACTAAATTAAAATAAAAAAACTTCGTCGCCTTGCAACCACAGTTGCACGAAGCAAAATTGACAACTTTTTCTTCGCAACTGTGGTTGCAAGGAGCGATCGAGCGGAAAATCGTACCGCGAGCGCGACTCGATCATAGAGGAAAATAATATGAGTCGATCCGTCGCAACTCGAACAATCGCGAGCTATAGAAGGAGCGAGTGAGCGACTGAATTGTTTGAAAGTTTTTATGGACTGGATGAAGTGAGGATTATTTATGATTTATGAGTTTTTGCCTATGGATATGTAATAAAATAAGTAATGATAATTGTTGTATTGTGTATGATAGGTATATTTGGTAAAATGAAATGATGAACCTATATGAAAATGCGTGAAATGTTTACAGAGTAAATAAAACACGAGAAGCAAATAAAAATAAATTCGAATGTTTTAATTGAGATAAGAAAGACTTATGAAAAAAGACCAATAAAATACAATAAAAAGTAAATCAATGTTTTCCGGGATTTTACGCTTTACATATTAGCATGTAAAAATAAAATCAGACGCACTTTTCGTCCCTCTAATCGGTTGCGCCTGTCAGTGACGATATGTCCAGCTTTCGAAAAAACTCTTTCAGATGGAGTTGAAGTTGCCGGTATACAAAAATGTTTTTTTACTACGTCATAAAGACGTGGATACGTGAACCTTTTCATGTACCACCATGATACAGGATCGTTGGACTTTCTGTTGATGAGAGGCTCATCGAAATATTTATCAACTTCTATGATGGCGGCTGCGGTGGGGTTTTGTTTTTTAATCGCATCTGCAACCTTTAAATCAAAATCATTCCATATAGAAGGTTTTTCTATGTTTACTATTGTTGTATCACTTTGTGTATTGTCGCTTTCTGGATCATCCATAGATAATATAACTGATTTAGCCGCAATATTTGACAAATATTTTTTTGCGTTGTCTACACTAGTTCTTTTATCTTCAGGAAAACCGTATGTCTTAAATCGTGGATCTAATAGCGTACTTACTGCAAATAATTTATTATCCTCTACATTTCTAAATCTTGTTGATAAATCAGTTATGAATCGAATCGCCATATCCATTACAGTTTGCGGAATATTTTCTTGAGTGGTGAACTCCTCACACTTTTTTCTGAGTAAATTAGCTAAAACTATGATTTGAGATACAGTAACATGTTTATCTGCACTCATAATTTCAGTGACTGATTTAAAATGTCTTAGTAAATCACAACATTTGGACAAAATATGTATGTCGTCAGGGGTCAAATTAGGTATGTTTGGATAATCGGTCGCAATTGTAGAAATTACACTTTTTTTAATCTCCAAAATCCTCTCAAACATGTCGAACGTAGAGTTCCACCGGGTTATCACATCTTGTTTAACTTTAATCTGCTTTTCACCTAGCTGCTTTTGCATAGCTGTTAGGCGTTCACTAGCCAAAACACTCCTTCGGAAAAGCTCTACTATCGTTTTTACTTTATTTTGAATTAATTTAATTTCTGATAAACCTGCTTGAACAATCAAGTTTAGTGTGTGAGCAAAACACGGCACCTGCTTCCATTTTAATAATGAAATGGCTGCTTGGATATTACTAGCATTGTCAGTAGTAACTGACACTACTTTTTCGGTGACATTCCATTCATTGCAAATTTTTAATATTAACTCAGCTAAATTCTGTGCGGTATGGCGTTGAGCGTCTGGAATGCATTCTAACATTACCGCCTTAATCTTGCTGTTTTCTACAAAATGTGCCGTTATGGCAACATACTGCTGGTGTGAAGCAGATGTCCAGGCATCCGTAGTAAGAGCAGTATATTCCGCTTGGCCTATTGACTTCGTAACATCTTCCCTTACGATGTTATAAAACTTTAGTAACAACGCGTTTGATAACGTCTTTCGTGATGGAGGTACATACGAAGGAGACAATTCTTGTAAAAATGCTTTAAATGAATCGCTTTCGACAATGGTAAATGGCAAATAATTTTTAACAATCATTTGAAGGAGCATCTTATTCAAAGTTTCTATTTTCTTAATTGACAGCGGTTTTGAAAAATATCCATTAATTTGGTTTTTATTGCGATTATAAACTATAGGACAACGATTCGGAATGGCTGTTGTTTGCACAAGTTGTGTCGAACCATCTGGACAGGCTGACGACGACTCTCCTTCTTTAGACGTAGATGGAATCACAGGTGTAGCAACACTAGCGTCGTTATTTACAGCTGTAGGTTCTTCCTGAATCCCAGATAAGACAAGGGGGTGAGCGGATTTTAAATGTCGGGTTAAATTATAGGGGCCTGCACCCTTGTGCGACAAAATCTTCATGCATATAGTACATTTGGCTTTATATTCTCCCAAATCGGTAAAAAACTCCCATGTTTTAGATTTTTTTACTGTTGGAGCCATAATTAAGCTAACTAAATAATTATGATAAAACCACCACCACTAGCAATATGTCTACCACTGCTGACGGCACCAAACCACCACCAAAACCAGAAAGTACTCGCACGAACCAAAGAATCCAATAATATTCGCAAACAAAAACTTTATTAACTATCACAATGTCAACAACTCACGTGCATCTCCAAGGTCAACATAGGTAAACTAAAAATGATTCAAAATCAAATTAAAACGAATATAGAAAAAAATATTTTTATTTTGACTGTGGTCATTCAATTATGAACTCTAAAGCTTTCCAAATTAGATTGGTAATCAAGTGCCATTCTTTCGTTATTTTGGCGGTATAATATTTATGAGCGAAAGAAAATGATGTGTGTGAGTGAGATGTCAATTTTCGCCGTCGTTATTCACTCGTGTATACTCGTAGTCAATCGCGCCCGCTCGGCTCGCTCACTCAAACAGTCGGCTGAGTTCGGCACACCTGCGCCCGCTTCTGAACGAATCCTCACCTCAAATGAGGGGTACCTCACGAGTACCTCGCGAGGTAAAATGAGGGACTCCCTCATCCTCATTTGAAATTGATGAGTTACCCATCACTAGCGCGAACTATTTGCGAAAAGTTTTTCATATACTGTCACTTTTATTTTGATACTGACATTTGTTTAAAGACTTGACTCATTGTCTTTTTAGCCAATTCGCGACGAAATGCATGATCTCAACAAAAAACAAAAAATATTTTTCTATATTTTGCAACTGTAAATTAAATATTTTTTTATGATTTTGATTTATCATAAAATAAAGTATTTTTTCCACATTTTGTTTTTTCTATAACAAGCTGGGCCCAGAAGTGGGCGATCTTCTTTCAGGGTGTATAGTAAAGTTTTGCATTGTGAAACATTCTTGTGCGTAGGTGTGTTAATATTGTATTTTGATTATATGCAGATATAATGTGTATATTGTAATTATAGAAGCGTAGGTGCGAATAAAATAAACCGAACGATTTGGCTAGAGGAAAATTAAATACGTATACTAAAAAATATTAATAAATATATTTTTTTTAAAAATCGATATAGGTAAATAACCTGTAAGTATTATAACTAATATAACTATTTTTCAACAAAGGATCCACAAACTACTCAATTACTATACCTTTGTTCACAGGTTGTGACCACGTGATACGCTAAATAATAGACAGATTGACTCGGGAAGGACACGAAAGCCAGTTATAAATGGACGTGTTCGAAGCAGTCATCCCAAGATTTTTTTGCGAGGCGATAAGAAACTGCCATAGTCGAACTCTGAAGGTGCCAAGAAATTTAAGATTCCTTATCGGCGGGGGAATATTGTTCCAGCATTTAGATGCCGCATACCTAAAACTTCCCCTGAAACATAGAGAATATAACCACTAGAGAGCGTATGGGCCGATTTCTTCGAAGCACACGACTCACTACTGCGGGCCGGGGGATGAGGAAGAACGCGCGGCTGCAATTGGTCAGTTCAAGGTCAAGTTGCATCGTTAGGGCTGCTTTACTTCATTAAGAGAAAATAGTCGATATCGATAAAATGGATTTTAACATTATAATAAATACTAAATCAAAATCATAGAAATAATATTTAATCAAAATCAATCAATTACAAAAAAAAATCCCGGAAATGGACTGATCGGCCCCGGTCGGGGACAGAAAGAACTAAAAAATCCCGGAAAATACAAAAAAAAAAAAAAACCGACGAACTGAAAACCGAGGAGGTTCTCAGTTCGTCGGTATTTCTTTTTTGAAGTCGGTTAATAGTAGATAGTTATTTTATTAAAGTATGTGAATTGAATAAAAAATGTATTCATTTTATTTTTCTCGATATCAACTTTCAGCTATTAAAGATAACAGCACTATTTTTTACGATAAACATACAAAAGGAAAGAAAGGGATAGAAGCATTAGAATTGTCTAATACAAGAACGAGACTTTTCCAAAAGACATCAACGCGCGACTCAAAAAGTGTGCTCGTTTACCCAGCCACCATTTTAAATAGACCCCTGCAGTGGCTTATAATCTGATTAAATCAAAAATATTTTTTCGTAATGTTTATGTACCGATGAAAAGTTATGTCATCCTTTTTGTAACTAGATGTCTAAGAATGTTTCCCACACCACTTCACCGCGCATGAAGGCATTTTGATGCGTTATAATTGCATAAACGTTATAAAAAAATTATATTAATTTAGCGTGCACGCAGGTCTAACACTTGGACACAACTAAAATTGCTACTAGTACCGTAGCCTCTACATAGGCGACAAAATACTAATAGTTTTCGTGCGTCGGGGCACTGTATACGCAGTCAAGTGGTTATAATAGTCTTTGCCCTGAAAGCAGCTGTCTTGTGTGATTGAGTGAATAGTTGCTGCGAGCACTTTCTCGTGGGGACCAGTTTCGTAGCCGGCGCGATCTCCCGATCTTACACCTCTGGATTTTTATTTGTCGGGTCATGTTACACAAACACGGCGCAACCATGTTGCGGCGCGACAGGTCGCCCCTGTGTGAATGGTCGCGCGCGATTCCATAGAAATTGTTCTACGGATATATATCGCAGAATCGCGTCGCGACGTCGCGTCGCGCCTGTCTGTACGAGCCTTTATAGTTACCATATACTGCTTATTTGACACTCGGTGTTCTGGAACTACTTTGGCCCTTACAATGCACTTGACTTGGTCTCTTTTTACTTCAACATAGCCAACAGCAGAGTCCACATAGGAAGCGCGAGACGACCTGGATTACCAAAAATATACAAGGTGATTGGAAGATGGGTGCAAAGCTTTAAGGCGAAGATAGTACAGACAGTTTAGAACAATTTAAGCCATGGTTGTCTTCGACGAAGTCTTACCATTTTTTTTAACCTAATTTTTAAGATTTTTTTCGAAAATTGCCAAAATTTTAACTAAACTGGTTATTTATAGCTAAATTGAATGATAAATTAATTCATTTTTATTTTATTTAATTAAAGTAATGTGTAAGCAATCTAGCAAAACATGTTTTAGGCCTCTGTGTCGTTAGACATTTTTTTTACAGACATTTAAAGTTCATATAAATTTAAAAAAATCATAAATCATTTTTGAAAACATTATTTAAAAAAAAAAAACGAAGGGTGCTTTTTTTATTCAAATATTTTTGAAAACATGCGTGATAACACTAATCGACAAAATAATAGCTTTGTTCTCCCACCTAAGAAAAAAAAAATATTTTTAAGCTTCGTAGCCAAGGTATAAACGCACGATAAATAAAAAGTCGAATTTAGCACTTGTTGTTTTTTAATGATTATATTCATGATTTTTAACAAAAACCATGAATTATAATATTTACAATGGCTTAAATGATTCCGATCGCTTAGATCTTTTGACTTTTCTGGTGTAGGATGACTCCGGTGTTTCTCTAACGATGGACCAACAGTATTCGGCATGCATAGAGGGTTCTCATTTAGCTTGGTAGCGTTTTTTGAATGATGCGATCTTGGTGGAATCGCTCTTCGTGCTCGTCACTTACGGCTCCCATATTTTTTGGAAAGAAATTCATATGTGATTGCAAAAAGTGTAATTTTAAAGAAATTTTGCTTCCCATTTTTTGATAAGCTTTTAACATCGTTTTGACGATACTTACATATTGCGGAGATTTGTGATTGCCAAGGAAATTTTTGGTCACTTCTACAAAGGACAACCAGGCTTCTTTTTCAACGTCGTTTAATGCTGCTAGAAACTCTGGATCCTTCATGAGTTTCCTTACGTCAGGTCCAACAAATATGCCTTCTTTTATCTTGGCATCGCTAAGAGAAGGAAATTTATTTTTCAAGTATTGTAACCCAGGACCATTTTTGTCCATGGCCTTAACGAAGTTTTTTATTAATCCCAACTTTATAATATGTAAAGGTTGCAATATTATTTTTTTGAGATCGACTAATGGAACATTTTTTACATTTTTCTGGCCAGGAATATAAGCTGTTCTTTCAGGCCAATATACTTTTTTTGGCCATCTGTTGTGAACTTTCCACACACGTAACAAAACTGATTGGGAGAGTTTATGCAACTGCGCGGCATTTTTGTATCTTACTGTCTTGCGTTTCGAACACGAGTGAACTTGTTTTAATAGTTTGCTTTTATTCTATAAAATATCGTAAAGAAAAAAAAATGTAAACTCAAGGAGTTCACGCAAGTCATTTACTCGTATTTCGATAACGGGAGCTAAATAAAAGAAAGTATTATTATTTTTGTGGTAAGGTGAAGGATACCTAACAAAAACAATATAAATCGCTTAGGTGGGAGAACCGTTGTTGAATAGTGTAATCGCTCTTTCCTTTGAGGTATCATTTACGAGGATATTTTTACAAATTATTGAAATTAGGATCTACAAACCAATTTGAGGGAGAAATTTTAAATTTTAGGCAGACTAATTAAAACAGAATTTTGGCTTAAAAAACTTACGCTAAGCTTACTTTATGTGTTCGAAATGATAATTACTTCAATTTTAAGAATTTTTTGCACATGCCAATTGAGGGGATTATCTAAATAATGGCCGCCGCGCGCAGTGCGGCACATGAAAGAACCGAATTGAAGGGATTATCTAAACAATGGCAGCAATGCGCGGTGCGACGGCATTTCCAGGTAGAACGCCCAGTGAATAGAAAATAGCGATAAATACGTCGGTTTTTGCAGCAAAATGGTATTAGTTACTAAGGCAACATAATCGTGTTTTTATTTAGTTAGGGTTAGTCAGTCTGTGTTGAAGCGGTCACATCTTTTACTTATTACAATTAGTTGAATTAGTCAATCTACAGCTGCCCATGTGAGAGGACGTTGTCGTGTTGATTCGCAATTTACCGTGTTCAGTTGTAGCCCTTTGCGTTCCTGCAGGTGTTGTTTGCGTTAGTTTTGAACATTTTTGTTTCACCGTGTCCAGTCGTAGCCGCAAGCTCCTGCACGTGTTGATTTTTGAGTTGACATTTAGTGCGCTCCTACGCCGTTTTTCTTAATTGTTAAGTAGCTATGGCTACTTTTTCCAATCAGGAATATGCGGATATCGTATTTATGTATGGCAGAGCAGATGGCAATGGATCCTTGGCGTGACGGATGTATCAAGAACGCTTTCCGAATCGCAGGGTACCGAATGTGCGAGTGTTTTACAACACTTTTCGTCGACTTGCCGAAGTTGGGTTTCACCGCGTGGAACCTGGAGTCAACCCAGGCAGACATGAAACTGACGTCGAAGAAAACATTTTGGCAGCATTTCAAGCAGATCCTACTACCAGTACCAGAGCCGTAGCTCAAAATCTAAACATTTCACAATGGAAGGTGTGGCATACAATGCACCAAAATGACAAATATCCGTTCCATGGTAGGGGTGTGCAAGGTCTGGAAGAGCAAGATCCCCAAAGAAGAATACAGTTCTGCCGTTTCCTCCTCAACAGAGACATCGAAGATGCGTGGTTCCTGAAATCAATCTTGTAGACGGATGAAAGCAAATTTTCTAGGGAGGGCATTACAAACTTTCATAACCTCCATGAATGGGCCGACAGAGACAATAATCCACATTTTAAGAAGCGAGTGTCGTTTCAGGGAAAATTCTCTGTCATTGTATGGGCTGGAGTAATTGGCAGGACATTGATTGGGCCCCACTTCTTACCGGATAATTTAAATGGTGAAAATTTGCACTTTCTACAATTCGATTTACCAGTTCTGATAGAGGAAACCGGTGTCCCGATATTCGAAAGAGACCGAACAGTCGTCTTTCAGCAAGACGGCTGTCCAGCGCATTGGACGTTAAATGTAAGGGAACACTTAAATAATTGCTTCCCTGACAGCTGGATCGGCAGAGATGGACCCATCCCTTGGCCCGCTCGCTCACCAGATCTGACCCCGCTGAACTTTTTCATGTGGGGCCGGGCCAAGGAACTGGTGTATACGAATGTTGAAATAAACACGAGAGAAGAATTGATGGAGAGAATTAATTCAGCGTTTGAAACGATGAAACTGGAGATGATGTTGAAAATAACACCAACAGAAGTGAGAAGACGTAGCCGTGCTTGTATTAGGAATCATGGCAGACATTTTGAATATGAACAATAAATAATTTAGATTCAAATGTTGTTTTAATTACTCCGCCTAAAATTTAAAATTTCTCCCTCAAATTGGTTTGTAGATCCTAATTTCAATAATTTGTAAAATATCCTCGTAAATGATACCTCAAAGGAAAGAGCGATTATCACGCATGTTTTCAAAAATATTTGAACAAAAAAAGCACACTTCGTTTTTTTTTTAACACGTTGCGGGACGCACTGAATTAGCAGTAGTTTTTTTGAAGTTGAAAAATGACAGTACGGGCACCGCCGTACAATTTTAAACTCTTCTAAAGTGAGGTACGGGCATTACAGCGAAATTTCGTATAGAGGAACAAGGAAAACCGTTTTTACTGTCGTATCACATCAATCCCTCATATATATAGAAGCATTAGAACGCACAAACTCACACATTGAAAATATATGTGTTAGTGCGTTTTCTATGAAGTCCTCGCACGCACACTACGGTTATGCCCGTAATCGGTCTATATAGATTCTATGCGACGGCTCGAGTAGTGTCACGCCACGAGCGGTTGAATAAAGTTGTGTTCGTCGACTTTCGCGCCATTTTTTGTTCATCATATTTATGGACTAACGTGAGTATTTTGACTGATATTTGCATTTACAATAGTTTGTTATGCACTTAGGCTAGCAAACAAGGTTATGTAGACAGATAAATCTATTTCAAAGGCGCGTATTCGGATGTGTAAGTGAATGATCATTTGTTTTGTTTTAGATGGATTCAAATAAAGATTCGAACCGCATTAGTCGTCTTCTCGAAGAAGTTTCAACGCCGGAATCCAGCGACAATAATGAAGACCCGTACCACGACGATGGAGGAGAGTATGATTCTGACGACGATTATCGTCCATCTGCTGAATCAGATTCTTCCGACGATGAAATTGGCTTCAATGGAATCTCAGCGCGCCACCGCCACCGTTATCATTCGTCGTCTAGTAGCGATAACAATGCGCCGGTAAGTCCATCCCTGCAGTATCCAGCCCTTCATTCAGAACAGCCCGTTGCCCAAGGAGCCAGTGATTTATTGCAGCCTACCGACATAGACCTCTCCTTTCAGTCTCCAGAGATAGAACAGCCTGGTGCACAACCTGCCAATGATAATTTTCACGATATGGATATTTTCGTTCCATCTCCAGAGGCTACCGATTCAGAGCAGCTCCAAAACAATGAAGAGTGGTCGCAAACGACTAAACCAATCGCTGATTTCCACTTTGAGGAGTCCTCATCGGGACCAAGATTTGATGTAAATAGCATTCAAACGCCACTAGATATGTTCAAATTGGTTTTTCCGCAAAGCCTAATTGATCACATAGTTGAATGTACTAATAAATATGGTGAAAAACTAACTGGTCAAGGTGGGCCACGCACTAGGAACAGTCGTCACTATAAATTCCGACCTGTGGATAGGCAGGAAATATTATCTGTTTTCGGCATATGCCTTCTACAAGGGCAATTGAAATTCCCCCTTAGACGGAATTTTTTTTCTAATGATCCGCTGTACTACCATCCGTTTTTTCAACATGTAACATCTGGTAGAAGGTTTGAACAAGTCATAAGATGTCTGTGTGTAGCGGATGATCAAGCAAAGGGAGAACACAAAGTGCTTGATTTTATAAAAGCTCTGAATAATAACTTCCAGCTTATCTACGGTCCTTCGAAAGAATTATCCATAGATGAATCACTTATTCTATTTCGGGGTAGAATAATCTTTCGTCAATACATAAAGTCTAAGAAAGCGAGGTATGGTATCAAATTCTACGTCCTCACAACTGCGAGCGGTTATGTCCTTGATATGATTATGTACCGTGGTAAAGATGCATCTGCAGAGACAGGAAAGAAAACTCAAAATATCGTGCTGAAATTATTGGAACCATATGTGCTCAAAGGTCACCATGTTTTCATGGATAATTTTTATAATTCAGTGGAGTTGTCGCAAAAGTTACTTGATTTGCGGACACACTCTTGTGGGACATTGAGAAAAAACCGTAAAGGTAACCCAAGGGTACTAACTAGTCTAAAACTAAAAAAGGGAGATTATTACTGGTATCGCAAAGGCCAAATTTATGTTTCGATGTGGAGAGATAAAAGACCGGTTTATACAATTTCTACTCGGGATCACCCAAAGCTAGAACAAGTACCAAATCGACATGGTAAATTAGCAACTAAACCCGCCGAAGTAGCTGCTTACAACACTTTTATGGGGGGAGTAGATAGGGTCGATCAGATGACTTCATATTACTCATCCCCCCGCAAAAGCATAAGATGGTATAAGAGGGTTATCTTTCACTGCCTCGATATAGCTGTCTGGAACGCATTTTATCTGTATAAGACTTACGTGAAAAAGAATCGAAAATATAAGTCTATTGAGTTCAGAGACCAATTGATAAAGGAAATGTGTCAGATTTCTGGTGATATAAAAGGTCCCGATGTGGTAAGAAAAGATAGTGTGTACAGCAGCCGAAGATTTAGGCAAAATGTTGTTGAAGAGTGTAGTGTCGCTGTAATGAAAGGTCACTGGCCAGTCGTGATGCCACCTCCAACCTCAGATGGCAACAAAAGAAAATTCAAATATTTAAATTGCAAATTGTGCACTAAGGTAAACAAGCGAAAGGAAACTAAATATATCTGCAAGGGATGTGTGAAAAGAACACCTTTGTGTCCTGAGTGTTTTGAAGATTGGCACATTTTGCATGGGCATATTCAGCAAGATGCAAATAATCAGGAAGACTAGATTTAAGGTCAATTTAATTGTTCTGATTACATGGCACTGATTAGAAGTTTCTTTAATTACTGTTTTTGAGTATTAGATATTAGATACTACATTATGTGATTCAATAAATGCTAAGTATTCTTTTAAATTTTGGTTTTATTTTGAAAACAACTTACATTCCTATAATACTGCAATAGCCGTAGCATCATATTTTGAGACCGTAAAATATTTATAAAATACGGTACGGCTATAACCGATTACGGGAATAGCCGTAGTGTAATTTTAACATGTCATTTATGCATAATTAAATGACAGTACGGCTATAACCGGCATACGGCTATGAAAGTACTATCGTTGTATTATTATTCTTTAGTATTGCTCTAGGTAAGTACGGATATAGCAGTGGTCTTAACTTGTATGGGCAATTTTACTGTCATATCGCATAATTTGAAAAAGTCATTACCGTCCCGCAACGTGTTAAATAAGGTTTTCAAAAATGATTTATGATTTTTTTAAATTTATATGCACTTTAAATGTCTGTAAAAAAAATGTCTAACGACACAGAGGTTTAAAACATGTTTTTCTAAATTGCTTACACAGTACTTTAATTAAATAAAATAAAAATGAATTCATTCATCATTCAATTTAGCTATAAATAACCAGTTTAGTTAAAATTTTGGCAGTTTTCGAAAAAAATCTTAAAAATTAGGTTAAAAAAAAATGATAAGACTTCGTCTAAGACAACCATGGCTTAAATTGTTCTAAACTGTCTGTACTATCTTCGCCTTAAAGCTTTGCACCCATCTTCCAATCACCTTGTATTAGTTAGATAGTAACATTACTAATGTAAATGGGTGCAAGGTATAAATATAGGTAGGTACATCAGTAGTTACATTGTTACTTACATTAGAGCTTTAGTTCCTCGGATTTCAGCGATGTTATATTTATCATCAGTTTTCATGAACTCCAGGATCATAACATTATCCAATTTGGGTAAGTTAGTGGAGTCGCTGCGTACAAATTGATCCATATTTAACTAATCCAAACAACAGGCAGGCAGTTCCGTAAAGCGTGCAATGTTCGATCAATGTTGCAGTAAGTATCAAAGTCCAACGGGAAAGCAAGGTCTGCCGTGTACAGTCAGCATCAAAAGTCGACGATCACATTCAGATTTTCAAAATCATTGTACACTATATCACCCATAAATCGCTCAACAAGAGAGGGCGCCAGTATTGAATGTACATCATTAAAGTTCAAAATTAACTGAACACTACTCGTCAAAGGTCACTGAACACCATTTTGTCCAATAATTGCTCCAATCCAAAAACCAATCCAAAAACATCATAACATTCAGTTTTACAAAAGTCACTGAACAATATAAAATGCTTGTTTTGGTTGTCTAGTATAATCACGGCAACGTCCAAAAATAACTTAACATGATAAATAACAAAAGTTACTGAACATTACTTCGTTTCGGATACGTAGCATGTTATTATTATTATTATTATTATTATTATTATAAACTTATACTATCAAAAGTAGATAAACTGCAAACTAAAAAGTGCTCATTACTATCTTCAGAGTTATAAATCCAATCTTGTCCTATCTTTTCCCAGTTCAGAAATAGTGAAATTTAAACAATTCAATTTACTTTTATAGTAAAAGATTGATATTTCTCCTTTAGGCAAGGTCATAACTGCCTGCAAGTCATAACAAGACACAATCCAATTACTCATTTTCTTATCATTTTCCTTCTCTATTCTACTTTCATCCTTTTCTTTTAAATTATCTTGATATTTATCTTCCAAATTTTCTTTTACATCGGCAATCCTGTAAGCTGTGCAAAGATCACACTGATCTTTTTTGGGTATAAAAAAACTGATGTTAAACTCAGTATTATAAACTTTTCTATAAATATGTATTTTTACAAATTCGATATTTTTTTCAATGCAATCAGCTTTATAATCTCTGTATAAATCAGCAGTCTTTCCTCCGTCGATAAATTCTCTCGAAGTTTGTCTTCGTAGATAGTGACTTTCTATACGAGGTATACTATTGATGTGACGTCGCACTTCAATTAAATTATCTTCAGGAATGGTTTTTTTATTACTGTGTTTGCCCCTTTGTTCAGGGTCCACTATACCTTGCTCGTTCTTCATGTCTATCACTGTTCTAATAGGTCGATCACCAATTCCAAGAGTATTTTTAAAAAATATTTTGCACACTCTGTTTTTTTTACCATTTATCTCGAAATGGAATGCATTCTTTGGTTTTCTATTGCTATTAAGTCTTTTGTACTGATACTTAGGAAATACGTTAACTAAATTATTAGCTATATAATCTCTTTGACGTGTTAGTGAGCCCAGATTCCAAAACGAGTCAAATAATCTTCTGCGGTCATCTTCATCAATAATATCACGACATTTAAGCCGACACTTTTCATTGCAGGGTCCTCTCATCACCCTTTCTGCAACAATTTTTGATGATGTAGATACGTATGATTGTCCTCGATTTCTTCGAGTCTGAGCTGCCTCTTTTTTATTAATTCGTCTGATTTTTTTTCGACTATTCCTATTGCCTTCTTCTACAACAGGGTTCACTATGTTAACACTGGCTAGCCCAGGAACTGACGTTAGATTATTAGATTCTAAGGAATGCGTGACAGTACTTTGCCCATCTTCATTGCAGTCATTTCTGATAGTAGTAGGTTGGATTGTAGAGATTTTGTCTACAGCGGCAGAAGCCAATGTCGCCAACGATGGACACTGGTGATTTCTCGTCGAAGAACATTCAGAAGAGGAACTCGACGAAGACGAAGAACTTGACGAGGAAGAGGAACTAGACGAAGAATTGCTCGATGATGAGTCTAATTCAAGAAGAAGAGTCTGATCGTCGACGGTTTGCAGTGGATGGTTTTAATGGTAAGTAACTTGGGTCATCGTCTGAAGCAGGTGAAAAATCACGTGGAGATGCACGACTGGAGGTAGATGACCTGGAATTTCTTCTTTCTGCATGAAGTTGTTCATTTGGAGGCAAGTTTTCATCCACATGAAGGGGTTCCTCCTAAAATAAGTAATTATTTTAAATAACACAATAAGTAAAAGAAATGAATCTCATAACTCATGCAGTGATATTCTTAGCTGGGTGACTAGGAGAAGAACAAGGAAAAGACAATAAGCATTTTTAGTTATTAACCGCTTATTGTTTCAAATAGTGGTAAGGTAAGTAGTGTATTCTGAATAGTATTCTTAGTTTGGTATTATAAGGTAAGAAACTCCTACTGTTTTAGGTAAGGTAATAAGAAACCTGTTCAGCTTTCTGGTGATCTTTAGGTGTGATTTCTTGGGCAGGCACAATATTAAATCCAAGATTGTGGCTAGAAATATCTTCATTTGCATTCTGGTTAACGTCGTCTTCATTGCGAGTTGATTCACAACGATTTTTGGAGGTCTGGTGTGTCGTTGGTGTATTTGCGCTTTCTAAATGAACAGGTTCATTCTGGATACAATTTTTTTATTTTCGCGTTTGGGAGGAGTTTGTTTATTCTCGCATTTTGTAAAGGCATTTTAAGTCTGGAAACAAGCAAATTATGGTCAAAATTACTAAAACGAACACTAGTAATTACTAATATAGATGTACTGATCTGATTCTGATTCTGATACGTTTTTACTATGCTCATTTGATTAATTGACTTTAGAAGCATTAATTATTTGAATAACCAACACCAATATTAAAATATCCCAGTTAATAATGACTACACAAAATTCTTTGTTGGTTTCAGTGTTATTTTCCGTGCTTGCTATTTGGCTTTAAAGGAAGAATGACGCAAAAACAAAATATGACATCCTGAATCAATAATCGACTCAAATACTTTAAATTCCGTAACACGAAGAGCGACACTAAATAAAAAATGTCAGTATGTTGTTCCAATTGAATACAAACTCTCTGTTTGGCTTAAGGGAAGAATGACACTAAACGAATAATGACATTCTGAATCAATAATCGACTCAAATACTTTAAATTCCGTAACACGAAGAGCGACACTAAATAAAAAATGTCAGTATGTCGTTTCAATTGAATACAAACTCTGTTTGGCTTATGGGAAGAATGACACAAAACGAATAATGACATCTTGAATTAATAATCGACACAAATATTTCAAGTTCCGTAACACGAACATCGACACTAAAATAAAAATGACAGTATGTCGTCCCAACATAGCAATTTTTACAAAATAATATAGCTTAATACACACACTTACAAACACTTATCAAAATGTGACGGTATTCGTATTAAAGTTAATTCGTACTTACGAAATATGGTCAATCCAAATCGCCTTTAACCAGAAAATGTCACTATGGAATACACTAGATGAAACCGTTTTTGTTAACTTCACAGTCACGAATGAAAAAATGGCGGTCTGTCATAACAGATCGTCTCAACATTGTCGATAAAGCAGTTCGATACTAATGCCATCTACCGATGAATAGTATAGTTAAAACGACAGGTGTTTTTGCAAAAAAATAGTACCTTTGCGCGCTAAGAGATGGCACTCCTAACAGAAAAAAATCATTTTTCGTATAGTGACGGTCTTCTTATCAATGTGCGATATAAAATAGTCACATAAAGTTTTTTCGTTCCAAAAATTAAAAAGTAAGTATTCGTGGACATTCATGACCAACAAAGGCGCACTGTTTCTTTCATTCATAGAAATAATACTTTTTTTTTATTAAATGCCGTCTCTTTATATTGTAAGGTCTGTGCTTTTTACTAGTCGCAGTTTCTTAGTTCGTAAGTTATTCGCCAGATGGCCAGCTAGTAATTTTTACGAAGTATTGTAGAGGCGGGGTGCGGCAAAGAGGGAACGAATGCTCAAGGTTATTTGGTCAGGGTCCGGCCTTAATAGATTCATATGCCCTGATGAAACTTGGGTCGAATTTTATACTGCTCGTCAAAGACATCAGTCACGATGTTGGGTGGAACCGGGCACTTCAGCTGAACATTAACCACGTGCAGAGCTACATGAACGAAAAATACTACTAATAGTAGCTATGGATGTCAGAGGCATTGCTTTTTGGAGAACTTATGATGAAAATACAACTATGACTGGAGAGCGATATAAGTCATTTTTAGAAGAAAATATTCCTATTTGGGCAGACGAACATCATATAACGAGTCCTATAATTTTACATGATAACGCCAGACCGCACAAATCAAAAATAGTTCAGAATTTAATTGAAGATAAAGGATGGATTGAAATTATTCAGCCGCCATATTCCCCGGACATGAATCCTTGTGATTTCATTTGTTTTGGCCATGTGAAGAGGAAATTGTCGGGTACTCGATACAATAGCAAAAAGGAGTTAGATATTAAACTAAAGAGCATTATTGATGAATTAAATGAAAGTGGTACTTTAAATGGTGTTCAAGATTTGCCAGCAGTCTGGGAGCGAGTGATTAATAGTGGTGGAGATTATTGATTAGTGTCACAAGGTTATATAGTATAGTAGTCAGTTTTTGTAAAATAATAATAATAAAAAAATATGACATTGGAAGTGGGATGACCTAATATTTGTGACGGCTTGTTGAGGTTTGGCAAGCGTGTGGATCCGGCTTAATATAATAGTCTACGAGTACAATACTATTGCGTAATTTAGAACTTTATGGAAAAACATTATGAAACAAAAGATGTTGAATTTTTTTTGTCATAACTTTTGCACCAACCCGATATTTTCTTTGTTTGTATCCTTGCCCCTACTTTTATTAATTACATATTCGAGATAAAAAATATAATCACGATTGCGGGAGGAACGACACAGGTCCGTTACTGACAAAGCCCGCAGGCGATCTGGGCGGGCATAAGAAAGTGACAGAGTCAATTACTTCCACATCCGAAAAAAGAGATCGCAACAATGCGCTGGAACCAAAATAAAACAACGTAAGCGCCAAACCAAATAAAAATTGTTTAAAAATAAATTAAGCTTTGTATCAAAAATTTGTTCAGCCAGAGTTTTCAATTACCTATTACGCATATTTTGAATGCAATTTTGCAATGAAATTAATTAGGATTTTAGAATTACAGAAGAAAATATAAAAAAGTAGACGTCTTTTCAAAATTAAATTCTATCGAGGAAATTTGAAGCAATTGCGTTTTCTTTCAGTCAGAGTCTTAATCAAATAGTCAATAAACATATAACTAAAAATCAAATCCAAACATGCTGTAATATACCCAAAAAAAAAACCCAAATTATACCCAATTTATTTTGATATCGCCTTAACGTTACACGTTGTATAATTAGAACGTCATGATTGAGAAGCCAAAGAAAATGCGTTCATCTACAAAATTTACTCTGTCTTACTATTGTATTCCCATACTGCAAAAACAAACACAACACCTGTTAAATGATCATTATGTCGAATATATTAATTGATCGCTCACATCCAATAGAAATTCACCTCTTGAGTGTAGATTGAGGTGCCATACATACCGTATTCTTTCATTTTAGCGCTACAGAAGCTAAATTTTTAGACGGTAATATGCACAATTGCTACTAAATGATACAAAATTTTCAAAAATATTCATCTATTACTTAACGAGTTCTAGGTGGCTCCTCAATTTAGACGTTTAGATTGAGGAGCCACTTTTGCATTAAATATAACTAGTGATATATTTTGCTGCTAAATCTCGAATTCGTGCTGCAAAATCAGCTACATTGGTGCTAAATAATGGTGAGATCAGATTTTAAAAAATCTGATGTGGCTCCTCAATCCTTACGGACATCGGGCCCCTCTATTAATTAATGACATTGATTAATGACATCTAGGGAAATATAAGAAGATAGGTTATCCCCTATGATGACTTTCTTACCCGGTATTTTTTTCAATTTAGGCCACAATTGTGATTGAAACCAGTCAGTTAATATGCTCATATCAAACCAGCCGCTTTGGCTACAATTATACCGGGGCCTTCTGGTCCACCCTCCGTCCATGTCCACATCTAGGTTGACTTAAATACTATGAACGGCGAAAGAATTCTAATTTACCTTCAGCGCTTCCATAAAACATGAGTGAAGCACTGGATTTTGATGAATTTAGAAGAAGTTCCGGGTACTTAGAGCCTCTTTTTACAATCACTTTTTTATTGCCGGGATCATCTGTGACGTTCTTCTCGTCGTAATTACAAATGTTAGCGGCTGGCACATTTTCCAGCTCTTTTCTAAGATATTCTATGTATTCAGTTAAACTTTCTGGAGGGATAGTAGTAGATCCGGCCCTAGCTCGCCTTAAGCAAAACGTCTGGATAAATCAGGTGGCGACTTAAAAATGACGCGACCCATTCTGTACCCGGCATATTATTTTTAAACATTTTAACGGTCCGTCCAGGTTAATCAAGATAAGTTTTTATGATGTAACGAAAATCAATTTCAGATACTGGGAATCCGTACGTGCCCATCAATTTTATGCGCGCAGAAAACTATGATTCTACTTCATCATCAAAAACTAGCGGATGTCCTGGTGGTCTCACGAGGGGTACATTCGTTCTTTTCGATTTAATATAGTTGATAATAGTCCTTCTAGAAATATTAAAATGTTTTTCTGCTTCTCTTTGGGTCATGGTTTTTTAGGGATTTGTGTCCCTACAGTTTTATCTTGTAATGTCAAAACACATTCTTCTAATTTTTCTTTGCAGCGCCTTGCATCGGCTCGTCTTATACAATGTGATAGGGGTGGGACTTCTAACCCGTTAAGGCTGAGTACTACGTCTAATTTTATCGACAAAAAAAATAATATGGGGGGTTGAACCCCCTAAAAATTATGGCTATTTTAATATTTTTTTTAATGTACTACGGCGCGCTTGATACTTTATGTGATATCAAAGGTTGTATGCGTCGTAGAAACAAAAAAAAAACGACAAACGGTAGCTAATAACCTTGGCTAACTAATTCATTACTTTTTTCATATGTTTGATAATGTTTTGGTGAGAAAAAAAAATCATTTCTGAATTATTTTGACCGAAAAAATCGCTATTTTCACGAATTACTCAAAACTATGTCCCATAAAATTATTAATAATAATTTGCGCTCATTTAAAAGTATTTGAGTTATTCTTTCTAACGATACCAAAAACATCACCATAACATCATCAATTCTAAGTAGTTTCCCCTGTGTAAGCTCAATACTCATACTTGACATTATTTGTAAATGAAACCAGTAATACTCATATGTACTTTACATTTATTTAAAATCAAACCTACTGAAAAATACAATCAAACAAAACATTTTAATGCTTAAAATTAATTGATTAACTGTTCGAAGTGTTCTCCTCTGTTTTGTAAACAGGCAGTGGCTCTTATAGCCATTTGTCGCGTAGTACGTCTTAATACCGCGGGATCAGATCGAAGTTCGTCGGCGGCGAGCCTAATTCTTTCCCGGAGCTCTTCTCTCGTGTTTACCTCGACGAAATAAAGTTTTTGCTTCAACCATCCCCAAAGATGATAGTCACAAGGCGTCAAATCGGGCGAACGTGGAGGCCAAGCAACTGTTCCGCCGCGTCCAATCCATCTCGGGAAGACTTCGTTTAGATATTGGCGAACACTCAAGGCAAAATGAGCAGGAGCACCGTCTAATTGTAGCCACATGTGGCGCCGATAGCTTAGTGGCAAACTCATGAGTTCTTCGTTAAATTCATTTTGCAGAAAATGCAGAAATCTAGGCCCATTTAATCTCTCTGGCAATTCAATGGGCCCTATTAAAATATCGTCAATCATGGCAGCCCATACATTTATTGAAAACTCGTGTTGGAATGTCGATGTTCGTACAGCATGAGGATTTTCAGCCATCCATAAATGTTGGTTTCTAAAATTTGTAATTCCTCGCCTTGTGAATTTTGCTTCGTCTGTCCACATAATCTTAGCAAGGAAATCGGAATTGCGACGCACTCTGCGATTTATCCAAGAGGAAAAAACACACCGCGCGTAATTATCTTGGCCTGTTATTTCCTGTGCTCTCCGGAAGTGGAAAGGATGTAATCCTTCTCGGTGTAATATTTTTGAAATAGTCCAGTACCCCAGGCCCGTCATCCTTGAAAGGCGTCTCAAACTTAATCTAGGATCTCTGTGTATGAGATCTAACACGTCCTCTTCCGCTGCCACTGGTAGATCGCGAACACGTTCTGGAGCTGGTCTTCTTATACCATAATTTGCCAATCTTGCGTGAATATCAATAAACGTATGATAACTCGGTGTGGGTCGGTTTGGAAACCTTCTACGGTACTCGCGCACTGCTGCACTGGCATTGCCATTGCAAAAACCATATACGAAATGAATATCCGCAACACATTCGTCATAATTACGACGATTAGCCATAGCGAAACTTGTCCACGAAAAGCGCGAGAAGAAATTTAACAAGGTGTGTTATCAGTCACAGATTTGTAACGACTAATAATACCCGACAATGGTGACAAGAACCGCTTTACCGCACGTGGTGTATTTATCTTTTTTCCTTGTCTGTTACATTACATTGTACGTTTTTTTACCCTCTCGCACACCTCACAGCATGTGGTGTCATCTTCTATCCTTGTCTGTTACATTACGTTGTAAGTTTTCTTACCCGCTCGCATACCTCGTTTTGTTACCTGCTTTTGTTATGATATGGTTAATGGTTAATGGTTCTTAATACTTGAATTTGTAATGTTATGATGATGTTTTTGGTATCGTTAGAAAGAATAACTCAAATACTTTTAAGTGAGCGCAAATTATTAATAATTTTATGGGACATAGTTTTGAGTAATTCGTGAAAATATTGAAAAATAGCGATTTTTTCTGTCAAAATAATTCAGAAATGATTTTTTTTCTCGCCAAAACATTATCAAACATATGAAAAAAGTAATGAATTAGTTAGCCAAGGTTATTAGCAACCGTTTGTCGTTTTTTTTTTGTTTCTACGACGCATACAACCTTTGATATCACATAAAGTATCAAGCGCGCCGTAGTACATTAAAAATAATATTAAAATAGCCATAATTTTTAGGGGGAGGGGGTTCAACCCCCCATATTATTTTTTTTGTCGATAAAATTAGATGTAGTACTCAGCCTTAACGGGTTAGAAGTCTCACCCCTATCACATTGTATATTTTAAATATTTATTCAAAGCAGTATTTATTCAAAATACCACGCAATTTCGCGTGGTACTTTCTGGCCACGCCACAGTCGCATTTTGAATCGGAGTTAATACAAATATACACATTGGGTCACAAAAGCCTTCGTACACCCAACTTAATGAACTTTATACCAACAAACCTTTATAATATCTAGATAGTGCAATCATCATTTACTTTAGTGAGAACAAAACAAGTTCCACATATCAAAGTACAGGGTGGCCTAGAGAGAAATGCACTTTTGTAAATTCAAAGAAAAAAAAACTATATACTTTTGTACAAATGTATTTAATATAATTCAAAGATAATTAAATGAAATTTACTTTTTAAAAAGTACGCCGTCCAAATGACGTCATTGACGGTTACAGCATTCTTCCAATCTGGCATCAAAATTTTGGAAAACTTTCGTTAGTTTCCCTCAAAACGGATTCCATTTCTTGCCGAATGTTCAGCTTCAATTGCTGCAGAGTTGTTGGGTTATTAGAGTATACTCTACTCTTAAGGTAACCCCATAAAAAGAAGTCTGCTGGAGTGAGATCGGGGCTTCTTGGGGGCCAGGAGATGTCACCCCTTCGTGAAATTAATTTTTGTGGGAACATTTCTCTTACCACCTCAATGCGGTTTATTCCCGGTCGTCCCCACCTTGTCGTCCCCACTGGGTATGAATGGGAAAAAAAAGTTTCGTTCGTCCCCAGTGGGGACGATTGGAACTTTTTATTTCCCACTCGTTCCGTTATAGACCGAGAGTCAAAATGCAGTAATGGGGATTTCAATAACAGATTTCGCGGATTGTTAAAATGTTTTAATTACGAATTTCTGACCAAGAGTGAACAACGTTTTTGATTAAAAATAATTTAAAAAGACTGAATCACAGGTAATCAACGAATTGTTTTTTTTTTTAAACGTTTAAAAATATTTGAAATATTTGAATCACTATTTAGGTATTTACATAAATTCTTACAGTTTTAAGGTGCGTATCACAGATAATCAACTTATTTACAATTATTATTATTATTAAGTTCTTATTGCATTACGCGGATAGTCTACTTATAATTATAAATACTAATCATGATAAGTAAAGTTTCTATAAAAGATTTTGAAATTTCTAATCAGTTCTGTAAAAAAATCTCGGCTAATCACAAAGTTTTCACATTTGAATGATTAAAAAAACAGACATTTAAAAGGTCTCAGCTACATAACTAAACAATGTTAACTCCGTACCATTTCAACAAAATGCCCGACACCTATATCGCCTTGTATTAATTCAATTTGCGAATCTTGTATAAATTCGTGTCTATGTATTGATTTCTCGTTTCTCTTTTTCGCTGATTTCTCAATATTTTGTGTTTGACGAATCTGAACTGTGTAAAAAGAAGCGTCTTCTTGTAGTAAATGCAGTAAATGCATCAAATTGGGCGCCTTTTTCCCAGCAGCACTGTTTAACTTGTGATGCCATGCATCTGCAAAGTTTGTTGTTCTTCGTTTTTCTCCAAATACACACCATACCGGTATAAACGTCTCCTTTAACCATTGCCTCTCCATATAAGTAATGAATTTTATGATATTTGGATCTACGCTTTTATGGCATTTAGTATAGGCCCAACCGTTCATTATCTCTGTCTGTGGCAATAATGGAAGAACTGCACTAAGTGCCACTATGCGTTGGTTCTTTACATTTTTTGCATTAGTGAGTTTGAGTTCTCGACCTTTAGCCCAGATAGCCTTGTTATAATGATAACAACACCCCTTCAATACAACGGACGGGAAGACTTTTGTGACGGCTTTCATGGCTGCTCGTTCGAAATCCATCTTAAACTTGATCGGATTCCAATCAGGAATTTGTGCCTTTATTATAGTAAATAATATTTCATACGATTCTGTCTTCCGATTACTCATGAGAGCATACACAAGTGGCATCATATTCGTATCATTTTGCGTGCTCCCGACATCCCCGTGAATCGTATGAAGCTGATCGAAGGGAGGAGAACAACTTTTAAATGTACCGTCTGCATAGAAATCTGTAAGTTCGCATAAGATTTGTCTTGCCCTCTCTGAAGAAAACACAATAATTTTTGTGTTACCTTGAGTATAATCCGCCAAAAGAAAGTGTTGGTAATCAGGTGGCACTTTTACTTGTTCAACGGTTTTACTTTGTATTTTTGGTAATTTTGCTGCAGAGTTTCGGTATCTATACAGTGAACTTTTCAAGCTCAATTTTGGAATCTGTCGTAGCAGCTCTGTGATTGCATTTTTTAAACTTCCGACTGAATCGTTATATGGTTTAGGTACGCTGGGAAAACTTGTAGTCAATTTTTGTTTAAGGTTGTATATTATAGCATCCTTTTCATTTTTAATGAAGTCTGGGGAACAGTTATGTTGGGGTGATCAACTTCAATAAATAGACTATTCGTAGGTTTCAACGTTTACTTTTGACATGTTTTACAGTTATTACTAGTATTAGAAAAAATAGAATTAATTTAGCGCATCATGCAGTCATGCGCGTTGTCGGTTCGTGAAGAGAAGAGAAAAGGAATGAAAAGATGGCCGCCGCCCGCGCAGTACAGCCCGTCGTGTTTCATCCGCGACGCATCGACGAGCTTCAGCATTGGCGCGTTCCAGCTCCGTTGCGAACATCCTCCCTCCCCTTGGGGACACGTTCCCCAAGGAGCTCTTGGGAATCTAGTAAAGATAATTTTGAGACGGGCCTATGAATGACGCCGTTCTCAGTCTTCACATCAACCACTCTGCATACGCCGTCAGCTCCCGGGTACAGTTTGATGATGCGGCCCATGAGCCACTTCATAGGTGGCAGCTGATCGTCTAGGATGAGGACCAGGTCGCCAGCACGAACATGGTCTTGTGCACGCTGCCACTTGACGCGTTGCTGTAGAGTGGATAAGTAGTCCTTTGTCCATCGTGACCAGAAGTGGTGTCTCAAGCGCTCAATCAGCTGGTATCGATTGATGCTGGCCTTTTGGATAACGGGTGAAGGTAGTGAGGTCAATGGTCGGCCCACAAGGAAGTGTCCCGGTGTAAGTGCTGACAGATCAGAAGGATCAGCAGACATAGAAGTAATGGGCCGTGAATTCATAATGGCCTCAATCTGTGCAAACAGAGTGTATAATTCTTCAAAGGTTAAACTAGAGTTACTCGCTATCCGTTTTAGATGATATTTAGCTGTCTTGACTCCTGCTTCCCAGATACCGCCGAAATGCGGTGCATACGCGGGAGAAAACTTAAAAGTTATACCTTCCCTGCTCGCGAAGTCGCTAACTGAACGTTCATTTTCCTTGAGCAGTCTGTTCAGCTCATTACAAGCTCCTGCAAAGTTTTTTCCGTTGTCACAGTATATGGTGTGAGGTTTACCTCTTCGTGCTATGAATCTACGCAAGCATAAAATGAATGCATTACTACTCAGGTCGCTCACGACCTCCAAGTGTACAGCTTTCGTGCTAAAACATACAAATATGCATAAATAGCACTTGGAGCTCTTGGCACCACGACCCTTTCTATTTAAAATTAAAAAGGGTCCTGCAAAATCAGTGCCACAAGTCGCAAATGGTGGAGCAGGAGTTACACGAGATTCCGGTAGATCACCCATTATGGGTTCTAAAGGCTTAGCTCTAAATCTTTGACAACGAACACACTTTCTGACAGTAGTCGCAGCTAATACTTTCCCACCTGTAGGCCAAAATTCCTCACGAATAGTATTTAACAGTTGCTGAGGGCCACAATGTAGGAGACGAAGATGTTCTTGTTCAAATAAAAGTTTTGAGAAAGTGTGTTTGGGGTCTAGCAGTATGGGATGCCTTTTTTCATAGGGACAGTGAGATGCATTGTCGATCCTTCCACCGACACGTAAGACACCGTGTCGATCCAAAAAAGGGTTCAAAGATAGAACTCGTGACTTAGAGTTTAATTTTTCCAAAGTTTCAAGTGAGTGAATTTCCTTTGAAAAGCATTCTCTCTGTGACGCTTTAGCTAGGAGTAACAGTGAGTTATTTAACTCAGAACAGGTAAGTTCACCATTTAATTTAGTATTAGATTTTTTAATGTTATTCAAAAATCTCAGTATGTAAGCAAATATTCTTTGTAGTTTGTATAGTTTAGAATATTTTTCAAAGGGTATGACGTCACTAGACATAGTTTTAACATTTAAACTTATTTTTATTTCAGGTAATAAAGTAGAAGGAGTAGATTTAGATTGGGGCCATTCATGTTCACACTTGGTTAGAAAGAAAGGACCATGCCACCAAAGAATATTATCATTAAGAAGACGTGGTTGAATGCCCCTGGAAGCAATGTCAGCGGGATTATGTTCAGAAGGTACATGACGCCATGTAGTTATGTCAGTTAATTCTCGAATCTGTTCAATCCGATTGCTTACATAAGTTTTAAGAGTCTTAGGTGGGGTGTGTAACCACCCTAGGACTATGGTTGAGTCCGTCCAAAATACTGAGCGTGCAATCTTAATTTGCAAAGAGTGACATACTTTAGAGTATAATTTTGTACCAAGTAAAGCGCCTAACAATTCCAGACGGGGAATTGTTTCCGATTTCAAAGGAGAAACCTTAGTTTTATCACATAATAAGTTACAGTTAACTTCGCCTAAACTATTAGTCGATTTGAGATAAACACATGCAGCATAGGCATTTTGCGAGGCATCAGTAAAGCAGTGAGCCTCTATGTAAATAGGAGAACTACAGAAAATGTATGTGTGTATGTGTAACGCAACATTTTGCTCACATTCAGATACTAGGTATCTGAATGTGAGCAAAATGTTGCGTTTCATTATGGAATTCTATCCACGAGTTTTTAATTTCTTTTGGAACTTCGTCATCCCAATCTAATTTAAGTAACCAGAGCCTTTGTAGTAAGATTTTATGAAAAATAGTGCAGGCAGATAAGAGACCTAAGGGATCAAATATTCGACACGAGTTCGACATATAGAGCGTTTCGTAACTTTAGGAATGGATTTATTTTCGACTGAGTAGTTTAAAGTGTCAGAGATAGGTGACCATTTTAATCCTAAGACAGAAGATTGTTTACTAAAGTCTTGAGATTGATCAGTTGTAAGTATGCTATCAAAAATATCGGGAGAATTTGTTCTAAATTTACGCAAAGGGAAGCAGCCTTCAGCAAGTTTGGCAATCACTCCTGAAATTTTAGCCTTTAATAGAGATTTTGAATCTGAACCAGTATTCAGGTCGTCAACATAGAAGTCATGTCTTATAGTATTGGCAACCGCTTCATCACTACACTCCGCTGCGAGTTTGACAAGACACCTAGTACTCAGGTAGGGAGCTGAAGCCGTCCCATAAGTGACAGTATTGAGTTGCACGGTTTTGAGTGGTTGACTTTCGTCTTCCCTCCAAAGAATAAGCTGTAAATGACGCTGTGATTCATTTACCATAACCTGCCTATACATTTTCTCAATGTCTCCCGTCACCACATCGGCATACTGACGGAACCGGAGCAGAATTGCCATTAAATCGTCCTGAACTACTGGTCCAACAAATTGGATATCATTTAGTGATTTATTAGTAGAAGTTTTACAAGAAGCATCAAAGACTACTCTTAACCGAGTGGTTTCACTGCTATCTCGAATTACTGCATGGTGAGGAATGTAATATCCAAAGCTAGGACGGCTTACTTCAGATAAATGCCCTAATCTGCGATATTCGTTTATAAAATCAGTATATTCATTTTTTATTTTAGATTTATTTAGTTTCTTTTCTAAGTTAAAGAAGCGCCTTTTAGCAATAAGATAAGAGTGCACTCTGTGTGCGAGTGCACTCTCACGCAGTGGAAGTTTTACAAAAAATCTCCCATCACTCAGGCGGACAGTGTTTTCAATAAAATGGTTTTCACAATATTGTTCCTCATTGGAAAACTTAGTATTTCCATTTGGCAGAGCAGGAATATCTTCAACTTCCCAGAATCTAGCCAGAGAGTCCCTAATTTCCTGAGAAAAGTTCGAATTAGTAGTAGTAGTAGGGCTCCCATCGGTAGGGCCTGACATAAGCCAACCCAGTTTAGATTTTATTAGTGTAGGTTTATTTTTCCCTAACTTAATTTGTTCAGAATCTACAATTTCCCAATAAACATCAGCTCCTAGCAGTAAGTCAATTTCAGAGGGCATATAGTAGGTAGGATCTGCTAGTTCTATAGATTTGGGAAGATTCCATTCAGAAGTGTTAACCCTTAAGCTGGGCAACATGCCAGTAATATCAGGCACTAAAAGACATGAAACATTAGCATGGAATAGGTTAATCCGAGATTTAAGTTTTATGTTACACCTTTTAGTAGTATTAGTTAACTTATTGTTTATACCAGCAATTGAAATATTAGTATTAGAACAGGGTAGATTCAATTTTCTTTGCATTCTTTCAGTTATAAATGAAGACTGGCTTCCATTATCTAGTAATGCTCTCACAGTGTGTGTTTCCGAAGATCGGCTATCAATTAATTCCACTTGAGCAGTGCATAAAAGGATCTGCCTGGGCATTGCCACAGATAGTGATACAGGATTAAACATGGCAATAGTAGATGTCTGAGAGGGACTTGCTTCTTGAGGAACTGATGTTGCAGAAGAAGTATCAACAGGTGAGTTTGTCTTATCTTTATTTGACTGTGGTTTATGTAGCAGTAAATTGTGTCTTTTGTTGCAGATTTTACAATAATTATGTTTGCAGTGAGCAGAGTAATGACCAGGACGCAAACAGTTGTGACAGAGCTTATGCCTTTTAACTTCCATAAATCGAGCATCCAACGACATGTCTTTAAATTTATCACACTTATATAGTAAATGATCTTGTGAACATACGACACAGCCCTTTTCATTAGTGTTTGAAGAAACAAATGATTTAGTTTGTTTATTGTCTTTAGAGTGAGTACGTTTTTCAGTTTTAGTCACAACATCGTTTTTGCTGTACTCTAAGGTTTCTAAAACGTCAGCACGATTTCTCAAGAAATTATAGAATTCTTCTATTGTTGGCGAAGAAGCAATAGTACTCCTGTGTTCCTCCCATATGCGACCTGTGGCGCCATCTAGTTTGGACACCATAATATACACAAGTAAAGTATCCCAGCGGGATTCAGGATCATTCAAAGAAGACAGGGCTCGAATATTTTTAGAATAGTAATCTATCATAGTACGAAGTGACTTGTAATTTTCTTTAGATATTGTGTCAAAATTCAAGATAGCCTTTAAATGATTATTAGTAAGTATCCGGTTGTTATCAAAGCGTTCAGTAAGTAACTTCCAAGCTAATTTATAATTGGCAGCAGTAAACTCTTATATCAGATGCTCCTTCCTTCAATGAAGAGCGAAGGTAATGAAACTTGTTAATTTCTGGAATAGTATCATTGTTGTTGATTAGAGAATCGAAAGTGTCTCGAAATTCCATCCAATTTAAATAGTTTCCATTAAAAGAAGGCAGCTGAATCGTAGGCAACTTAATGTTATAGTTACGACTATCTTGATTGATATGCTGACAGGTAGATATTGAATTACAGTTCCTATTTTCAGGTATTAAATCACTAGGGGCAAGACTTTCAATTATCAGTTGTGCTTTAGCTATGTTAGAGCAAAATTCACTTTCAATCATGTCATGTTCTTCCAACTGATCAGGATCTAAACCCTCAATTTTAGTTTTTAAATCATCAAACTGTATCAACAATTCTTTGAATCTTGATAGTTTTAATTCAGTTTCAACGATTATTTGTTTAGGAATACTGTCAGCCTCTATTAGTTTTATAGTATTTATGTATTTAGAAAATATAGTTACTCTAGCCTTTATCGTACCACGTTGTTGAACAAGAGATTTCAACTCAGCCGACATGGTGAACACTTATAAGAACTGAACAGACCGTCAAGAAATTAGCTATGCTGGTAATAAATACCACATGTAAAATTAAGAAAATAAAGCCAAACCGTATATGTCGCGCAATGGCTACGACAACAGCTCGTGCAGTCAGCGACTCACACACAAGCAAGGCAGGTTACACAGCGCAGGATACATGCAATAGGGACATTCTTTGATCGGAATATATTTTGCCCGTTTTGGACGAAAGCTAATAAACCTTATGGCAAAGCAGTTGTTTCGTGCTAACATCATTACTTGATTCATAATAAGGAAATCTATGTAAGAAGCACCATTGTAATGTTATTATTTTGGGAATATTTCAAGGTTTTTCAAAAATGCCTGTTGAGAATAATGACCCTGTGTTGATGAAAATGACAATACAATGAGGATAAATGACTAATGTTATGAACAATGATTTCTAATGTTAATTTTGGGGTAAAATATGTTCAAATAAACAAATCAAACACAAAATTAACAATCAACATAATTTTAATAGTTTGTTCAATATAAATCCAATGTTTGAATCAAATACAATATTAAAATTTAGCGGTGTATATTATTCTCACCCGCTAGTAATACAAAATTAAAGATTATTTCGAAAACAAATAAACATGCTTGTCTCACAATACCAATTACAACAATATTAATCATGGCGAACATTTCAAATAATGCTAAACTTGAAATCCACACTTAACACCATCAGTCTTCCTTTTATTTCAACGAATAACATATCTCTAAGGATTTTTATCACTTAGTAAGATTATACATAAAAAATTATAAAAAGACAGTTTATTTATACTGTCTTTTTATATATTTTTTTGTAAATAAATAACAAACAGATATTTGGTAGTTTTTAAATCGAGAATCTAGGTAAAAAAATGTTAATTAAAGTAGCCTTTCTTATTATTTATTCATAAACATATCTTTTCTATCAGTCATAATATTTTCGGTTACACCCCACATGAACCTACCCCAATCTGTCTTTCCCCAACAAAATGAATGATATTTGTTTTTTTTTTTTATAAAAATAATATTTTATTAAAAAAAAAAAACAACTAAACAACTAATCTTGCTTGTAAATCTGCTATAGAAAATTGACAAATGGGGGTAGGTTGATGTGTTGGCGTCTGCACAATCACAGCTAGTTTTAATTACATAATTATTAATAAAAGAGATCAAAACATCTTTGATGTTGATGGTTTAGGATCTTTGAAAGGATCGATAACAGTGTTACCGTGTTGTATTGTTATATCAGAAAGGATGTTTATTTTTTTTGGATTAGAAATGTGATGATTGGCCTTGGACATCGGAGCAACATAACCATGATCAATATTTTCAACATATTGATGATTATTATTTGTGATACGACCTAAATCATACCCATGAATACATTTTTTATCAGCATTGCAATCAAAGCAACTTAGTGATCTTAAAACTGTTTGTGGGACTGTTACATCCCAAAGGACCTGATTTACGGAAAGGGTGCCCTTAAATGGTTTCAAGTTAGTTGGGATCAATCTTTCTTTTGTTATGATCTCACTTTCATCCACTTTTTGAATAGTAATATTTTCAACTGCGTTTACTATCATGTCATAACATTGATCATATGTGCCAATATCTTGACCATAAAGAACCATGCGGTCAGCAGTCCTTTTAAGGACTGCTCCCACGCCATCCGGAGCACCCTTTCCGTGTCCAGCTTCGGAATAGTTCCATGTTATTTTAACAATTTGAGGAAAATCCTTACGTATTTGACTTATTATAAAAAACATGTATTTGTTCCTGTATTGGGACGATGGAGAATCGGATAAGAAGTGTAACGTGTCTATAAAGGGATTTACTTTAAGAACGTGCTGTATTATGGGTACCAAATGAGCCCAAATAGCAGGTGCATCATGACGCAAACAATCACTGATTGTACATGCTGATATTGGGGTTACAAAGCCTGAACTAAAATTGTGGCTATACATAACCGAAGTGTGTAGGGAAACTTGCTGGCGACTGCCCCCGAAATGGAACGACTGTACTTCAGCAGCAAATTTCAAGGAATAATTTTCTGAAAAATCAACTTGAAGACAAGCATCCTGAAGCGTAAGGTTCTGTTTAAGCGTTTTAATGGAATTATAATGTGAAACAATTTTAAAAACGTGATTAAAAAAAGGTATCAAATCTGTTTCAAGCTTCTTTATAGCTGCTGAAATACTCATCGTATCTTTGAATTTTTGTGTTAGCTGCTGTTGTTTTTTGCTTCCGTTTTTAAATATAACTTCTTTTACTGATTTTTTTCCATTCGTAAAAGGTAACATTGCCATCAGAAATGTTAAAATATTCGAGTTTATTTAATTCACAAATATTACAGGTTCTATTTAAACAAGCCGAACTCCTAGGGTCACAGCATAGCTTGGATAGTACCTCATCACTAGATTTTACATTTACTATGCCAGCTTTATGAAGAGCTTTTATCAATAAATCTATATTACAATGACGAGAACATAAACAGGTTTCTCTATTTGTCGGTTTTGGAAACACTGTCCAAAAAGGCCTCAATTTACAGAAATAGGAGTAACTTATTCTTATGTTGCTCTCAGATCGAAATTTGGAATATAGTGTTTTTAAAGGTGCATTAAGATATCGTTTCTGCATCTTTATTTTGTTTTTAGTAACAAATTCTTTCTTACCGGCAGTGATACTGCTATTTGCATCATCAGTGTAGAATTGTCTAACTTTTTCTACATACCATTTTTCTTCTGCTTCTATACCCACTTTAGTTTTTGACTTACATAAAACTGGTGTATAATAATTATCGTCATTTGTTTTTTGCTTATTGAGAGTTTTATTTAATCTTTGTATAGTTTTGCTTTGGTTTTCAATTTTTTTATTATATTTATTAATAATGCTAATCAGTTGCCTTTTCTTTTTACGTTCATTGTTCCTAATTTTTCTTACCGCTTCCTTTAGGGCTGAAGAATATTCACGTAAAGGATCTTCTTGCTGTTCGGTAACATCAACACTAGACTCTTCTGCTGCTATTGGTTCTATGGCTACAGCGTCAAATGAAGGTTCCTTCTCTTTTTCTCCCTTTTTACGAAGTCTGTATCTAAAATAATGCATAATAAATTATTATATTTAAATGAATGTGTTAATGATAAATGATAAATGATTTATTTTCTGTAAGTAGGTTTGTACAAACACTTTTACATGTCAATCACATTTTTTTTTTAAACTAGATGAGGTCGGCGTTTCCTATCTGACTACTCTGAGAAGAAAGGCCGAAACAAACTCAGAGGTCACAGTCTCTTTTAAAGTCCAGACATAATCTTGGTCAGATCATGTGAAGACCATGTAGATTGGTGTCTGAAATGGTCTTTTGAGTAAAGAACCACACAGATTGAGAGGACCTGTCCAGTCAGTGCACGCATTTGTCAAAAATCGTGCAGCTCAACTCAGAACTTGAGGAGCCTTACGATTCGACGAACAATACCAATGAAAGGACATTTGGGTAGGCCGCATAAATTACTCAAACTGCCAGGTCATGATTAAAACTAACTAAGAAGGAAAACAGAAAAAAGAAATGACCCACATAGTCTTCACACTCACAATAATAATAATAATAAAAATAAGATACTTTACAAAGTAAATATCCATGTCATTGTTTATATAATATTCATCAATGTCAATGTGTATATAAAAATCCGGAAATAATCTTTGATCTTTGAGGACTATGTAGATTGGTGTCTGAAGTGGTCTTTTGAGGAAAGAACCACACAGATTGAGTGGACCTGTGCAGTCGGGGCACGCATTCGTCAGTAACCGTGCAGCTCAACTCAGAACTTAAGGAGCTCAACGATTCGACGAGTAATACCAAGGACAGGACATTTGTGTAGACCGCATAAACCACTCAAAGTGCCAGACCATGATTAAAACGGAAACAATGACCCACATAGTCCTCACATTCACAATAATTAAAATAATATAAGACTTTAAACAGTAAATGTTCATGTCATTCTGTATATAAATAGATATTTAGAAAGAGAAAAAAAAAAAAAAGTGTAAATCAGCAAAAAATAAACAACATTCACTGTCTAGACCTATTGGAGCAGCTCAATCCCAAGCTTTTTTGTCCTCAATATAGTCTTTTACAGTATAATAGGCTTTCTGGCATAGTTTTAGCTTTATAAAAGATTTGAATTTATTAATGCTTAGTTCTTGAATGTGGCTAGGAAGTTTATTATAAAAACGTATACATTGGCATCTAAACGAGCCACCTATTTTCTTGAGCCTTGTTGTAGGAACAACAAATTTGTGTTTGTTCCTAGTATTTATGTTATGGATATCACTGTATTTTTTAAACAGATTAATATTTTTATGTGCATACAAAAGATTATCATAAATGTACTGAGAAGGCACAGTCATTATATTAATCTCTTTAAACTTGTCTCTGAGGGAGTGTCTGGGACTTAATTTATAAATGGAACGAATTGCCCTTTTTTGTAAAATAAAAATTGTCTGAATATCGGCGGCATTTCCCCACAACAGAATACCGTATGACATCACACTATGAAAATAACTAAAGTAAACTAAACGGGCTGTCTCTAAATCAGTTAAATCACGAATTTTTATAACGGCGTATGCTGCAGAGCTAAGCTTTTTTGACAATTTATCTATATGGGGGCCCCATTGAAGCTTGGCATCCAAAGTTATGCCTAAGAATACAGTGGAATTTTCGGGTTTTAACTCTTCACCCTTTATGAGAACACGAGTTTCTACTTGTCTAACATTTGGTATCGTAAACTTAATACATTTCGTTTTTTTTTTCGTTAAGAAGTAGATTATTAACATTAAACCAGCTAACTACTTTTGCGAGGGCACTATTTATACTGTCAGTAACCAGCTGTTGACGTTTGAGTTTAAATAAAAGTGAAGTGTCATCTGCAAACAACACTATATCATGTTCGTCCTTTATGAGGTAAGGCAAGTCATTGATATAAATAGTAAATAAAAATGGTCCAAGTATTGAGCCCTGTGGGACCCCCATTCTTACTACAGATCCGGGTGACCTTTTCCCGTTAACATCAACTCTCTGAATCCTATCACTCAAGTAAGAAGTGAGAAGATCCAGAGAGGCATTCCGGATTCCGTAGTGGTGAAGTTTCCTGATTAAGGTTTCATGAAGAACACAATCGAATGCCTTGGACAAATCACAAAAGATGCCCAAAGCATCGCATTTGTCCTCCCATGCACTATAAATATGTCCTAAAAGTTCAACTCCGGCATCGGTAGTTGAACGACCCCTTGTAAAACCGAACTGTTTATTATTCAGTAATTTATTGTTATTGAAAAATCTTTGCAATTGATTTAAAATAAGTTTTTCATAAATTTTACTAAAGGTGGGTAGTACGGAAATAGGTCTATAATTAGTAGGGTCTGATGTACTACCCGATTTAAACAACGGTATTATTTTACTGTGTTTCATAAGATCAGGAAACTCACCACATTCAATACAATTATTAAATATAACAGCTAAAGTAGGTGCTACAATGTTTATAATTGTCTTAGCAACATCCACAGAATTACCCCATAGATCTGCAGTCTTTTTTACATTTAACATGTGAAAAGTTTTAATTATATCTGTACAAGTGACAAATTCGAAGTGAAATTCCGAATCACAAACTGGAACGTTTTCCTTAAGTAAAGACTCTGCAGCAGTGGGTGATGAGCTTAGAGATTTAGTGGTTGACACGGGAATCTCTGCAAAGAAATTTTCAAAGGCCGCTGCAACCTGGGAATCTGATCTAATTACATTGTCATCAATAGCAAGGCTGTAGTCACTACTTCGGTTGCATGACCTTCCTGTTTCGCTATTAATGATATTCCAAGTCATTTTAATAATGTTATTACTATTTTTAATTTTTGAACTCAAATAACGTGACTTGGCCATACTACAGACTATTTTAAATATTTTAGAATAATTTTTAACATATAAATTAAATTCAGCAGTGTTTATACAAATTCGTTCATCATATAATTCATAAAGTCTTTTTCTACTTTTATGTATACCAATGGTGGCCCAGTCACTGAAGGAAGCGTTACTATTGACTGATAATGTCTTTGGAATGAAAGTTTTATCAAATTGTGTGCAATACATATTAAAAAAATCATTATATTGTTTGTTAGGGTCATCATTAGTCAACAAAAGTGGTAATTTACTTAAGAGTTTACTTTTAAATGTTTCTAAGCGTTTAGTTGTTTTTGGGTTGACAGTGATATCTTTTTTAATAACTTTTTTGTTTTGATTTGTAATAGTGATCAGCTGGCCGCAATGATCTGAGTCTATTAAATTAATCATTTCTTTGTGGTTTGGTATAATATCTGTATAAATGTTATCTAGGCATGTGGCACTAGTAGGAGTTATTCTAGTGGGCTCCAAAAATAGGTTAGCAAGATTGTATGACTGAAACAAACTTATGATTTTAGTACTTAACCCAGAATTTTCTAACAAATTAACATTGAAATCACCACAAGTGATGATGGACTTGTTTGTATTACAGATTTTGTGCAACACTTCATCCATAACCTTTTCAAAACAATCATACAATCCTGAAGGAGGTCTGTATACACTTAATATAATGAACTGCTCCAATTCTATACAGGCTATTTCAATTGTCCGCTCAACAGAGAGGCTCACAATGTCCTTTCGGTCCTTAAATTTAAGCTGGTTATGTACTAAAATTAATGAGCCACCATGTATAGCATTTACTCTGCTGAATGAACTACCAACCTGGTGATTACTAAAATTGAACATGAACTGGTGGCGTTTAAGCCAATGTTCTGTCATACAAAGAATATCTACATTGTAACAATTCAGGAATAATTCTACTTCTAAGTCTTTGTTTAAAAAATCCTTGAATGTTTTGATGCACCAGATTGATACTGTTTAATTTTTTTACACTTTCATTTGTTTACTGATTATGTAATGTTATAAGAATGTATGTTTTGTTTGATGTCAAGAACATAATCTATATCTATATATATATGCAAATAATAAAATGGTAGGAAAGTCAAAACATTACATTGAATTTTTTTTTTTAAATACGTGGGGTGTATCTACAATCGATACCAAAGTACTGCATGGATTTATTTCAAATTTGGCACGAATATTATTAAGAAGTCGGTTCAACATATAGGCTTCATATTATCACGCTATCACTACGGGGAACGAGCAGTGAATCTTTATTTCTTGAACACATTCACACAGACGACGTCGTGGGCAGCAGCTAAGATATACAATGTATGTACTTACCTCTTAGAATTCTCTCTCCATTTTTTTCTTTGTTCGCGTTGGGTACGAGGAGTTAATTTGGTAATTGGTTTCAGTTTACCCTCTTCTTTTCTTCTTTTATATTTGTTTCGCCTTTTTTCCTGTTCAATAGCTAAAAGCTCTGGATCATTTTTAATTTCTTGATATCTGAACTTCTGACAGAATCTCTGTTTTGCTTTACGACTTTCTTCAGATTGCTTCTTCCTAGGCATGTCGATGTCTTATCTAAAAATATTAAAATAAATTTTAAACAAGCCTAATAAATTATGTAAAGAATAGTCGAAACAGGTAAGTACTCAAAGCAAGTCATGTATAAAAGTCGTAAAATATGGTCACATTTTGGTATTTTACGTCTATATTTACATACGAGAAAGTAGTACTTTTTAAAGTAGTAGATTTTTACAACAATATCAATACTCCGCGTCATTAACCTAATAAATTGTCATTGTTAAAAACACGGACGTCATTAATCTAACGCATCCGTCATTATACTTTACATACTTTTTCAGGATAATGATATTATCAATAATGACGATCACAAGAAAACTTGTCGAAAACGAAACGATTTTGCTTAAAAACACCTCAAGAGGTATTTAAACCCTATAACGATTATAATGAAAGCAGAAATTATGATAGCACAATAGTTAATTGCTACGATATGCTAAAAAAGGATAATGACTTTAAAAAAAACACATTTTGGAGAATCAAATTCAAACTTACTTTTCAGAGAATCCGATACAACGTGCAGTCCGTTCAAAGTGTGTGGCTCAACTGAGGGGCGCTGAGGGGAATCCCGTAGGCATTAAACTGACTTTGTTTGAGTTTTCGAGACGTAGATAAATTGCGATCATATTTTGTTTTAATAATGACGATTTTTTTGTAACAATATTTTACGGGCTGATTTTTTATTTGTTTATGAAATAAAAAGTTTTAAAATATTAGGATTGAAGATATTAGATCTTTGAAGTCAACTTCTCATTTAAAACAAATATTTTTATTTGTATTTGAATATTTTATGTGACCAAATGGCCGGAAACAGGCGTGTGGAACACAGTAGTAAATGACGATTCTAGTAAATGTTTGCATATAAATGTAATTCAAATAATTTCTATATTTGTATTTTGTCAATGGATAGTTGCACTAGTAGTAAAAGTATCGGAAATCATTCGGTTTTTTCCTATTGTAGTTTTATTAGTCAGGATACTACGGCCAGAATCGTTTTATCCTCAACATTGGAGAATGATCCAATAGCAGAGATGTGCAGGTAACTTTAAGCAGCGCATTCCAACGGGACCCAAGAAGCAGGCAGCACAGCAAGTCTGGAAAATGCCAGGGTGGTCCCGTAAGCAAAGTAAAAGAGAAAGTAAGTAGTTGCTAGTAAGGCAGGTATGCTTGTCATTTAATTAGTAATTAGTACCTCCTTACTAAGCAACTTGTCATATAATCTGACTCCAGGTGCAAGTTAAGTAAGTAGTTAGGTGGGCAGTTGTCATTTATGTAGAATTTTAGACCTAACTATAAAAATCATCATTTGCAAGTAGTTATTTAGGTACCTAAGTGTCATTTCAGTATAGAGTAGGTACCTACATAAGAAATTATCAGTAACTAGAGACAGTATGGAATGTCTGGTGCACAGAATTCGGCTGATTATGAACGTCGGACCTGTAGATTAAGATAAGCATGTCAAGTAGTAAAATTGGGCGTACTTCCCTGTGAACCGACCAAATCACTCACTACACAGGATTGCAGGGACAGGTGGGTCATCAGCACGCACACGCGGTCATCTAGGATTCTCAGAATCAGCAGCTCAGCTCGTTGTCGTTTCCTGGCACCACACCACGCCACGCGGTCGCCTCTTCCTTCAGTTGATCATGTCGTGGTCTCCATATGTTGGGGTGATCAACTTCAATAAATAGACTATTCGTAGGTTTCAACGTTTACTTTTGACATGTTTTACAGTTATTACTAGTATTAGAAAAAATAGAATTAATTTAGCGCATCATGCAGTCATGCGCGTTGTCGGTTCGTGAAGAGAAGAGAAAAGGAACGAAAAGATGGCCGCCGCCCGCGCAGTACAGCCCGTCGTGTTTCATCCGCGACGCATCGACGAGCTTCAGCATTGGCGCGTTCCAGCTCCGTAGCGAACAAGTTATGTGGCTTTTCTTCGATGATTCGATCATTCTGAAACGATATGTATATGTGAAATTACCTACTTATTAAACAGTCTTTACAAAAACCGATTTTAAAGCCACCTTCCTCCATTGAAGAAACTAGTTGAAAGAAATTAGTATCGTATAAAAGAATATATTATAAGGTATCTGGTAACTATTAATATAATATATTTAATAACTGGTATAATATATCTATGTAGCAAGAAATCACTTACTTTTATTTTTAGAAAACTTCTGCACTTCAATTTGCGTTGACAGCAATCCCACACAATTAAGCCACTTTTATGTTGCCTTTTTTATAATATTGGTGACCCCCATGAAGTAATACAAGCCCATGTTTTCTTTTGATATACACTAACACTGTCTGGCCACTTGAACTACTCCCTGCACTTGGTTCCGCCATGATCGAATTTTGCCAACTAAAACCCAACAAACTCATTTGCGAGTAACAAGAAGCGCATCAACGACACTTATTGCGATGCTCTGATTGGTTATTTCAAGGTCATGCATACAATGCACTACGATAAGCCAGCGTGCGTCATGCGTATCTGTTGTTTGTTACTAACATCAACATAACCACTTACAATCACCGAGTAGATGATAGTAATTTGGTCTTAGAGAGCAGTACTGACACTACTGACTACCTAAATAGTGATTCAAATATTTTAAATTTTTAAACAACGCCATTACCTGTGATTCTTGGTCAGAAAGTCGTAATTAAAACATTTTAACAATCCGTGAAATCTGTTATTGAAATCCGAGTGGGAAATAAAAAGTTCCAATCGTCCCCATTGGGGACGAACGAAACTTTTTTTTCCCATTCGTACCCAGTGGGGACGACAAGGTGGGGACGACCGGGAATACACCTTCTAAAGTATGGTTAATTAACCCGTTATCATACGCATGATGTGCAAATATTAGGAAAAGTTATTTTCCCACAAAATGTTTCGGTGAATTTGAAACGATCAATTGAGTGGTTATTTTTGAACTGAGCTGATTTTTATCGTTCAAATTCTTACGGATCTCTTTTCCGCATATTCAGCACAAATCGATTATCAGTCGTGAAGCATATAGCAGATATCCTCGGCTTTTTTGGTACATGAGACTTTTTTATTGACAGGTCCTAACAGCCCTCTTATGCAAGTGACACATTTTAAAGTTTTTATTGTAGTAAATGCCGAGAACCCTGCAATATATTCAATTAATTTCTCTCCAAAGGGTGAAATAAATATTTACTTTCAATATCCTCTAACATGTCTTCATTACTAAGGGTTATGTTTAACTGCGGTTGCAACTTATCTTCATCGCCCCGTATTATGAAAGTCTTGTTATTTTTTTCAATAGCTGAGGTACAGTTCAGAATAGTATTTTTTTCTACTAGAATGCAGTTTGTGCCTGTAGATGTTGTTTGGGGGTCTGTGTGTTTTAATATTTTTTTGTATATGGCTACGAATTGACGTGCAGTGGGGTTGCCATTGTAACCACCGTGGCTGCCAATGACGGAAAGGAATATTTCAATGTGATCCTGGCTAATTTTATGCATATTATAATATATCATTTAGTACCAGGTCCTGAAACAAAACCTGAGTACTCTCTATACATATTAATATGCCTAGAAAGCCAGTATATTGTGGCGATTTTATTAAGTTCTTTCGGAACATTAATGGATTGCCTTTTTCTTCAAGGTCAACATCTAATTGCAAAAGCACTTGACGAGCTTCTTGAAGTCGGTCGAAAGCTGCTTGGTAGTTGTCTTTGCTAAGTGCTCTTTTATGCCCACAACTTTTTGTTCGTGAATCCAAGTTATAACTTTATGAAAGTTCGCAGTAGCTTAAACATCGGCAAATTCCGAAATTTCCAATATGTTTTTGCAAGATAATAGCGAATCCGCAACGCTTGCGCTAAATAATTGAGTTGCCAGCTTAAAATTTATTATTTTAGTTTTATAATATACAACATTCGTTTTAGTATATGCGCAATCCGAAACACGTGTCTAGTATTTTTTTGTAAGGAATATATGTACAACATTTCAAAACTGTATCATGAAAAATCACAAATTCATAAGCTTGTTTTACCTGGATGTCCGTACAAAAATATGCTCAAACCACGCGTCGCCCCCGCGCCGCCCGCGCCTCCCGCGCCTCCGGCTCGCAGTGCGCCCACGCCTAGTGCCGCTACGCAGGCCGTGACTTGTGTTGTGCGCATAATATTGCGGATATGTACTTAGTGTCGCTTAGTTTCCAACTTGTAACCTTTTTCAAATATTTTTGGGACAAAATATAACATGGTGTAAAAATGATTGGAATCGATTCCGTTACTTATTCTGAACAATCTATATTCAGGCTTGCAATATACTAAAAATAATGTTGTACATGGTTCGCTCGGAGTTTGTTTTGCTAAATAGAATAATTCTTTTTCTTGCAGATCATGCAATCTTTTTATATATTCAAATTTTATTTGATCTTTCGATTCGTTTATGAAATATTCATAATCTGAAAACGTGTTTCTAATGAGTTTCAGCATGTTACAGGGATCGACGAAAATGAAACCCTTTGACCTGAGGAAGGTTAAAAAAAACAGGTCTGTTAATTATTCGGGTCTCTACCTCACCTCGTACGAATGTCATGATATCAAAGTAATGCCAGATTTCTGTTGTATTGTTGGCCATTTGTGATTCAAATTACAAATTCATATTCATTGATGTCGGTTCATATGGAAAATCTTCTGATTTAGAAACAGTGATTTTTTCGAGAAATTGCAAGAAAACGGTCCAAATACACCAAGTCCTACGGCAATAACAGAAAATGGTTCACCATTACCGTTTGTTTTTGTCGGTGATGAAGCATTCGGCATCAGTAAATTCATACAACGCCCCTATAGTGGCAATTTTTTGAATAACCAACGAAAAATTTTTAACTACCGCTTGTCACGTGCTCGAAGATACATAGAATGTACGTTCGGAATTATGACTAATAAATGGCGAATATTACATCGACCAATAAATGTAGACATATCGTTAGCGCCGGATATTGTTCAAGCTATCTGTGTTTTACATAATTTCTTACAACGTGATGGTGAAGAAATTTCTAATAGTAATCTCTTAATTCAAGCCAATCAAATAGATCAGGAGGTTCAAAATGAACAGAATTTGTCAGCAACATCAATTCGCGATAAATTTGCAGAATACTTTGTTAACAAAGGACAATTATCATCGCAAAATAATAATTTGATTGAATAAATAATTGCAAAAAAATTAATAATTAAGTAACATTACTTGTAGAACATTTGAAATTTCTTGACGATATGAACAAATAAATTTCGCTTGTCGTTTCTGCAGTGCGCCCACCGACATATGTTTACACGAAATCGCCGTCGCGTCGCAGTCGCCTTAGTAGTGCGGCCGCGGCCTAATACTGCTTATATGATCAAGATAATATGAATACAAATGGCTTTTTACAAGTGGCACATAGCTAATATTTTTTCTTCTTTTGCACACTTTGCCGAATGATAATGCCGTTAAAAGACACCTTAGCAATACCAGCCAAAGTGCGCTTTCTGCTTGAAGAATGGTGTCTCTTTCTTTCTTTCTTTCTTCTGTATTGTTGACCTAAAAACATAATAAAAAAAAAGTTTGATTCATTCAAAGGGCAAAATATATGAAATGGGTCTTGCAATGAATCAAGCGTTTACTTGTATTTGAAGATTTTGTACAAAATTGTTTTTGCAACCTCGTATTCATCTTGGAGCATATTTGTTTTTTGACATTCTTCACCATAATCCGCTTTGTCTTCGAAAATGAGTCGTCTCTTGGGACGAGAAGTTTCTCTCCGGATTGTTTCCTTGTTAGCCATAACAAAATGAAAAAGTATGCAAGAATGAATAGAATAATTAAAAAATGTAATCAATTTAGGAAACAACAAAAACACTTTTCCAAAAATATTCCACTGAGGAAAGAACGTGTTGATCTAGTGAATAAATTAAACAATTATCAAATCAAATTAGAAGACAGCAGAAAAATCTATGAAATTGATACACAGCGCTTACAGTCTGACATACAGGAACTAGAGGGCAGACTTAGTTCCCTTTACATCAAATATGTGGGTTCTCAAAACCAAATTTAAAGAACATATTCTTGCTGCAAATGAGTTAGTTTTGTCTCAGAGTACTTGTCAGACAGTTTCACAACCTGTTGCTGTCCAGCCTGAGGTAACGGAGGACCCGTCCCAGACTGAGAGTTTATTACAAGAGTGTATCATTAACCAGGACGTATCTGATATAGTACAGGATCTATCTCAAGTGGTACAGCATGAGATTGGTAGTTGTCCATCTTTCAGTAGTCATGAGTTTTGTAATTCAGTTATGTTCTCAGATAGTATAGGAAGAGGTTTAGGTAAATTAATTAGTAACCACCTGAGTTATTCTACTAAAAATTATTGTATGACAGGGTCAACCTACAAACAAATAATGGCATCACTAACAGGAAATGCATTTAATCCTAAAACCAACATTACTGTATTTGTAGGTAACAGTTCTAAGGTCAAAAAATATGAAATCACTGACTGTGTAACTGAGTTGTTAAAGTTAAATTGAAGTAAAATAATATTGTGTGCTTTCCCATATTTTGAAAAATTGACAAATAGACAAAAAAATTATATTCATATGCTTAATAAGCATATGCACATTTCAGTTAGTCATTATTTATTTATTTATTTATTTATTTATTTATTCATAGGAGAACCAACAGCTATAACTAATGAATAACGACAGTATAAGAAACATTGAGCCAATTACAGGTTCTCACGGATAGAAATATATAAAGTAATAGAAAACTTACGATCACTAACAAGCACGTTAAAAAAATAACTTAATATATAAGAACATAATAAAACATCACTCAAGTACAGTCAACACTATGCACTTTTGAAGAAGTCCGCATTCAGCTGGGTGCGTACAGAGTAGGTTTTAGTATTGAATGGGTCAAAAGAGAACTCTTTACATAGAACATTAAAGTCCTTACTCGCTCGCACCATGTACGAGTTTCGCCTGTAGTTAGAAGAGGAATAAGGAATAGAGATAGGCGGATTAAATCTAACCGATCTCTGAGGGACATTAAAGCGTAGTTTATGTAAAAGTTCAGAACAGTCTATTTCACTCGATATAATTTTTAGTAGGTAAGTACAATCTGCCAATCGCCGACGATTTATAAGTGGTTGTAAATGAAATTTCTTACAGAGATTTAAGTAATCATCAGAATGGTAAGGGATACGCAGCCGAAAACACAGGAAACGAATAAATCTTCTTTGGACATTCTCAATACGATCAATGTACTTGACATAACAAGGATTCCAAATTTGAGACGCATATTCAAGGTGACTTCTGACAAAAGAGCAATAGAGGATCTTAAGGGTTTTAGCATTCTTGAAGCACCCTGCGAGTCTCATAACAAACCCCAGTGATCTTGACGCTTTAGCCACTATTTGCTCAATGTGCACATTAAATAAAAGTTTAGAATCATGAAACACGCCCAGGTCACGTACACCATCGCATCTTAGCAATATCTGCCCTTTTAGTTTATAAGCTGTAGGACGGGGACACCGTTTTCTGCTGAAGGAGACTACAGAGCATTTAGCAGGGTTTAAATCTAATTTATTAGTCAGGCAATAATCATCTAATCGCGCCAGGTCACTTTGGAGGGCATCCATGTCATCCTTCGACGATATTGCAGAGAATATCTTCATGTCATCAGCAAAACAAAGTAGATTTGAATGGTGGAAACACGAGTCGATGTCGCTGACATAGATGATGAAAAGCAAAGGACCCATTAAGGATCCTTGAGGCACACCACTAGGAGCTGAAACCCAGCTCGACATGTAGTTACTGATAACAACAGCTTGAGACCTGTTCTCGAGGTATGAGGTAAACCAGCGAAGAAGATTTCCTCTAATACCAGTGTTAAAAAGCTTTGTTATGAGAATATTGTGGTCGATTCTGTCAAAAGCTTTGCTGTAATCTGTGTAAACGACATCGACTTGTGCCCCATTATCCATTTTATCAGTTAGGAAGTCATTGAGTAAAGCCAGGTTAGAAACTGTTGAGCGGCCCCTAAGAAACCCGTGCTGAGAGGGGCTAAAAGACTGACTCAGTGCTGCATAAACTTGGTTATAGACTATCCTTTCAAAAATCTTAGCTAATACACATAATTTCGAAATGGGTCTGTAATTAATAATTTCGTTTTTGTGCCCTTTTTTATGCACAGGAGTGATAAAGGCTGACTTCCAGATTTGGGGAACAGAACATGAAACTAGTGATTTTTTAAACAATAGTGATACCGGCAGGGAAATAGTTTTAGCACAGCCAATCAGAAATTTAGGTGATAAGTGGTCTGGACCGGCAGATTTAAATGGATCTGTTTCACCAATTAGCTTAACTACAACATTAATGTCGATCTCAATTGAGTGAATATCCGAGATTATGTTTGAATTTTTTTCAGTTTGGGGAGGACTAGAGTTAGTAGGCGCAGCATTGATAGGATCAAGAAAAGTAGAATAAAAGTGGGAAGAAAATGCGTTACAAATAGACTCCGGAGAAGAAATCGTCACGTCACCATATTTGAGATAGCTGGGCATTGAATTGGATTTGTAACGCTGTTTCACAAAGCTCCAAAAACGTTTCGGATTCTTTTCAATAGAGGCCTCTGTTTCAGCTAAGTACTTGGCGTAGCATTCCGCCTCAAGCTTGTTAGCCCGCTCACGTAAATGTTTAAAGGTCGCCTCGTCTGAAAGTCTACCATATGTCTTAAATTTACGCAGATACTTAAACTTCTCCTTAATTAACCGTTTGAGTGCCGGCGAGTACCAAATAGGGTATGAGCTAGGAAGAACTGTCTTAGCGGGAACAAACTTATCTTGAATGTCTTTTATGGTGGTGTAAAAATAATCTACCGCGTCACTAAGCGACATGTCAGACAATACGTTTATCCAATGTATGGCTGCTATTTCCTTATTAATGGCCGCAAAATCAGCTTTCTCGTAGATGTAACGAGTAGAGGGAGCAGGAGTTATATAAGTGTACTCGGCAAAGTTAACATCTATACAGAGGGCAGGATGGTATTTGTCAACAGGTGTTAAAGGTACCAGGCATTCACGCACTGATACAGTTTCATAGCACAGAACTAAATCTAAAATCTTACCATAATTATTTACGATTCCATTACACTGTTTTAACCCTAAAATACGTAGCTCATCTGTGAGCATATACTCATCACCGCTACAAATGTTCACGGGTAAAAATATGTTATTGTTGCTTTGCCACATAATCCCACTCAGGTTAAAATCACCCACAACTAGATAATTATCAGATGGATGGTCAATTATTATACTATTTAATCTATGAAGAAAGTTCGAAAGTTGGTCGGAAAAAGAATAACCATTATTTTGCTGACACAGGTAAATGACACAAATATTCAGTTTAAAAAAAAATCCAGTGATAGGGTGACGTAAACTCAGGGTCACCCACAAGTCTTCGGCTGAAGAGTGAAATAGTAGCTGTGGTACCGCAGATATACACTTACGAACAGCCACCAAGACGCCACCTCCACGACACTGACCTGTAAGACAATAATCCCGGTCTCGACGCCACACAATAAACTGGTCACCAAATAACTCCGAGTTCGATATGCCATCAACTAACCAAGTTTCCGTTAACACTATTACATCATACGTACATAGACATAATTGGCGAAAGAAAGATTCGGTTTTGGTGCGGAGCCCACGAACATTCTGATAATATACATGCAGTTTTTTAGTATCGTTTAAAGCCATTGATAAACACAAGTTTTAACACAGAATCAATAGCATAATAATAACCACTCAATTTGTAGCAAAACTCTAAATGAATAACGATTGCAGATAATAAATACTCATAATTATTGAATAACAAAATAAAAGTGAATAGTAAGCTTATAAATCGGTTAAATAAGGTAACTTTAAAAACATAATTGTCAAATGCCACAAAAAGAGCAGCAATGTCACAGGTAGCTGTGCGAGGAAGTAAGCAGTAATTATACTCAGTTATGAGTGCGAGCGAGATATGCATAGATCGAGATGTTCTAATGAATTGAACAGCGCGATAAGACAGAAAAAAGACCCATTTGCGAATACAAAGGCGAGGTGACGAAACATGAAGCACATCAGCGATGCCCAACCTTTTACATACATTTAAGTGAGAAATAATTACGGTTAATAATACATTACTAATAATAGTTCTACATCTAGACACATGTTTTAAATAATTTTGATAAAGTGATGATAACGGAAAGAGGCGCCACTCTAATTCAGTTTGTTTAAATCTTTCTCTTTAGAAATTATAAAGACAGCAGATCCTTCTTGCCTGCGGACATGAATCTTCCCGTGTTTGACCCATACGTGCTTGAAGTCCTTCTCTTTTGCAATTGCTCTGGTTTTATTCAGCAACTTTTTGGAGTCAGAGTTGAGGTGATCATTCACGTAGACTCGGTTCATTTGGCCAACGAATCCAAGGTCCTGGGCGGATAAGGTCTTGAAAGAACGGGCAGCAGCGACAAAATCCTCCTTCACATATCTATTCAGGAAACTGACCACAATGGACTTGTCCTTAGTGTTGAATAGTGGAATCCTAGATATGTAGTTGATCTGGGCTTTCGGAAGAGCATAATTTACTTTTTGGCAAATTTTATCCAATATATCGAACAAATTTTCGTCCTTTTTTAGGGGAATACCCTTAATTTCCAAATTATTCAGCCTTGATCTCTGGTCACTAACAGACAACTCCAACTTAACCAGATCAATGTCAGACTGAAGACTACAAATAGATTCTTGCAGATGTTCGATACCAGCCACCCTAGACTCAATGCCCGCAATCTTGACCGAGAAGTCATCGAGCCGTTTACCATCAAACTCACAACTGGCCTTGAGTTCTTTGAGTTCCTCCTTTATGCATTTGACATCATCAGACAGCGTTGGCAGACCAGCCAGCTGAAGCTTGAGCTCGCGAATCTCATTCAGAATCGTTTCCAGAGACGCAGGTTCAGGTGTTGGGTGCGGAGACGGGGTAGGGGTCGCTGACGGTGAGGAGATACGGCACTGAGGACATTTCCATGCCGCTCTTCGTTCAGCTCCTAATTTTCTCCACCCAGGCTCCGTGATGCTAGCGCAGACAAAATCGAGGTGCCGCTTGCATGAGGTACACTGAACACCATCATTGAATTGAGAATTGCAACTTGCACACTTCATCATTGCGTTGATAAGATAAAAGGATGAGTAAAATGTTTAGAACCACTGATCAACGTACTGATCGAGCGAAGTGCGAGGGTAACTGGCAATTACGTAGCGATTGCGCGTACTTGCAGAGTGCGAACTATTGGACTACCGAAATGCGTGCCTGCTTAGCGGGTGATCGCGCGCGACTGATTATAGTGACAAGCTTGTATATTTTGGCACCAATAGTTTCATAGAAACATTAAAGTCGACTAGGGATACTTCGTATTTGCCTGTTACTTTTAGACACATAATAGCAAGGCTATTAGCTTTTTATATAAACCCAGACTATATAATAAGTATTATGTCGAAGTCATGTATTATTAACATCACAAAAGTTAGTAACAATAATACTAATAATACGCTGGTTAGCCTTAATGAATGTAGCTCAAATGCTATAAATAGTTATACAAATTGTACGAAGGAGGTTCCTTTTCCCTCACGCACTATGAGCTCACTGCCTGGTGATTACATTGAAGTCTTGGGATTAACTCCGGATAATAATCATTTAAACTAGTTTGTAAGACAACAGAAGGTACCAGTAATAAAATATTTACACCTAAAAACAGCAACAACAAGGAATCTTCTTGCTCTAAAATAAGTAAATATCAAAAAGGAGATCAGCAGAATGCCTTGAAATAGTTTCATCAAAATATTCAAGGTATTTCTTCCAAATTACTAGAAATTGAAATGTTTTTAGAAAAAACAAAGTTTGACATTGTTTGCTGTACTGAACATTGGTTAAAGGATTACCAAATGCTAATTAATTATAAGAACTATACTGTGGGCAGTTGTTTTAACCGTAAATCTATGTTGCGTGGAGGTTCGTTAATCTTGATAAAGAATTGTTTAAAATCCAAGCAACGAAATGACATAGTGAGTTTATCAATTGAACATTGCATCGAACTGTCCTGTGTTGAGCTAGATAAGCATGTTGTAGTGTGCGTTTACAGACCCCCTAATTATCAAAACTTTTCTTTATTTGAGTCAATAATGGAAGATGTCCTAGCGAAACTTGCATCCAATAACAAAGCCGCAATTATTTGTGGTGATTTTAATATTAATATTTTAGAAAATAGTTCAAATAGCAGTAGATTATTAAGCCTTTTTAAATCTTTCAATTTATCTAATGTTTTTACAGAACCTAATAGACCAACTCCAACTTCTGCTACTTGCATCGATAATATCTTTTGCGATTGTGATTATTTAGATAAAGCCATCGTAAATTATCTGCCATCTGATCATAGTGGACAAACGGTGACTTTTAAGTTTAAAACACCTTTGCAAAAAGTGCAAATTCAATTTAGACCAATAACGACTGGTAAACTAAATAGATTCAATAGTACCCTAAATAATAAGTTAAATGATGTGGACCATAATATAGATGATGCAAATAAATTGTACGAGAATTTCTTTTCAGTAGTGCACACTTAATTCAATAACACCTTTGAAAAGAAAACAAGAAATATTTGCCCTAATTTTATATTTAGTGACTGGGCAACTAGGGGTATTAGGATAAGCAGAGAAAGACTGTTCGAGCTGTATGGCTTTAAGCCTTACATCAATACTGAAACTTTCAACAAGTATGTTGCTACTTATTCAAAATTTTTTAGAAATACCAGCAAAATAGCCAAAGCACTGTACATCAGCAACAAAATTAAATCAGCAGAAAACAAAATAAAAACAGTTTGGAAAATTATAAATAACGAAACTAGTAGGAATAAAAAACGAAACACTGATTACACATTGGAGACTTCACGTGGTGCCATAAGCTCTAACTCAGAAGTAGCTCAAGAGTTTGTGAATTTCTTTACTAATATACCTTCAAAAACGACGGAAGCCTTAAACTCATCAGCCGACGTATCAATTGATTTATTAAGAGCGAACGTTCCAGGCTGCCCGGTTGAATTTCAATTTAAACATATAAACCCTATGATTTCTTGGTTATGAAAGCCTTTCGACAAATCAAAATCAAATTGACCGAAGATCTATGGGATATGTCTATCAAAGTTTGTACATCCATAATCGAGACTATAGCACCATACTTAGCTTTAGTATTGAATTTGTGTGTAGATCAAGGAGTCTTCCCAGATTTAATGAAATACAGTAAGGTTATTCCACTTTTTAAATCTGGGGACAGCAAAGACACCAATAATTATAGACCAGTATCCGTGTTGCGAGTATTCAGCAAGGTATTCGAAAAGGTAATGCTCAATCAAATGCTTAATCATTTTAACAACAACAAAATCTTACACGACCAGCAATATGGCTTCACCAAAGGATGTTGTACAACTGACGCCGGTGTCACTTTATTAAAACACATATTTACAGCGTGGGAGGAGGCCCAAGATGCCATAGGAATCTTTTGTGACCTCTCCAAGGCATTTGACTGCGTTAATCATGAAACCTTGCTCTTAAAACTAGAGCATTACGGATTAGGTAAACTTGCGCTCAGTTTAGTAAAATCTTATTTAAATGATAGACAGCAAAAAGTTCAAATAAACGGGGTCAATTCACTTTGTTTAAAAGTAAAAATGGGTGTTCCACAAGGCTCGATATTAGGTCCTTTACTCTTTTTAGTATATATTAATGATCTACCGCATTTATTAAAAAAACCAACCAAAAATGGTGTTATTTTTGATACTTCCTTAATTTTTAAGATAAATAGACGTGCATCAAATCTTGACGACGTAAATAACGCCTTACTGCAGGTGCAAAATTGGTTCACTGCTAATAATTTAGTGTTAAATGGAAAAAACACTAAATGCATAAGATTTGCTTTACCAAATGTTAAAAGTAGTGATTGTGACATAGTATTGAATAAAGAGAAACTAGAATTCGTCGATAAAACTGTTTTCCTGGAGATCACGCTCGACTCAAAGCTGCAATGGGGTCCTCACGCAAGACGCAAGACTGCTAAGTTCAGCAGCAAAAAAGAAAAATCCGTCAATTTACTAATGTAGATACCGCGAGACTAGTCTATTTCAGTTACTTTCATAGTATCATGTCTTACGGTATTTTACTATGGGGATGGGCTGCAGAAATCGAGTCTATTTTTATTCTGCAGAAAAGAGCCATCAGAGCAATATATGGCCTCCGCAGGCGCGATTCTCTAAGGGAACTGTTTAAGGATATTAATATCATGACGGTACCTTGTCAATACATCTATGAAAACATCATGTACGTAAGGAAAAATCTAAATCTTTTCACTAAAAGAGGTGACAGACACACCTATAGGACCAGAAATAGGGACCAATTAGTTCAACCAGGTTTCAGACTGGCTAAAGTAGACTCATCCTTCATGGGGTACTGTTTAAAATGCTACAATAAAATACCTCCCCACATACTCCAACTCAACGATACTAAATTCAAATCTTACATAAAACGCACACTATGCAGCCAAGCATATTATAAGTTGGGGGATTACATCGCTGACAAAAATGCTTGGTTCACCGCTGGTCCTGCTCCACAAGGGCGCATAAACTAATTAATTAGCATTCGAAAATATAGTTGTGAGCTGCTGAAGATTGAAAAAACTATCTTTGTATTGTATAAATTCAATCTCTTAATATTGTATAATTGCATAACACACGTGTGAGCACTATGCACGTAAACTATAAAGCTACCATTTACTGGGTACGTCTTTCATTGACTTGAATGTGCCCTGGCGGCTGAGGGTATGTCATGCTCACTCTGGTGGTGGCGTGTGTGTTGGATCATTGAGTTCCCTTCAAAATGGTTGAGCTAAATGGTGCTGATCCATACGTCATGTTCGTGAACGGGCGCCGCCAGTAGGGACTGGTCATCTCTTAGCCGCCATGGCTTATTTTTATTTTAATCTAAGTATTTTCATTTCTGAATTGTTATTTTTTTTTGTTTTTGTTTTTATCTTTTTTAGTACGGACGCTTTTAACGTGCACGTCTTTCTACATCGTTCTCACATGTATAACTTCAACTTGAATGATGTTACCAAAATTTTGTAACGATTTTTATGATTTAAAAGAGTGTCCATGGAGTTTCTTGCCCGTTCTTCTCCACAGGTACCTACTACGCTTTGGAATGGGCAACTAGCTTCATCTTTCTGACTGACCGACCCCTTGACAATTCAAAAGTGCCTGTAATTGGTTTACTTGAAATAAATGCTTTGAGTTTGAGTTTGAGTCGTGCCATTTCTATCCGTTTTAGACAGTTACGAGGAAACGGGATTAATTTTTCTCTAGAGAAAAAATAATCCCGTTTTAAATTATTGAGTATTCATTATAAGGAATGTAAACTTATTTAAAGATTGGGACTAAATAAAGAGTGTACCTGGACTCCTGTGAAACTTCGATTTATAGATCGCGTAGGTACTGAGGCCGTGCGGAATTGAACTATACTACAGCGGCATGACATCGGACAGCGTCTGAGTTTTTTAGTGAAAAATTTTACGCACTTGACTCCTACCGACTTTGCCACAATGCTGTTGAAATTTTCAGCTCTACTGTTCGTTGCTTTACAAAGCAGGCTCTTAGAGTGTAAAGGTAGCTGGGTTGCATACTCCATATTTAAAAAAAATAAAACTTAGCTTTGACTTCATATTTTCTTCTTCCTTTCTATTTTCTGTACAACAGTAACTGGCGCGATGATCATCAAAAATGTGATATTAAAATTAAATAATTCAAATCTATTCAAATCTTTCAAAATGTAACTATTTCATCAGTAAGAGAACCCACTGCATTTTCCGTGGATTTGCCATCCCTAAATCCAAATTGGTTTGGGGCTAAGATGTCATTTGTTTTCAGAAAATTTTTCAATCTATTATTAAGTAGTTTCTCAAGGACTTTTGATAGTGCAGGCAGAACAGATATTGGCCTGTAATTATTAACACTGTCTCTGTTCCCACTCTTGTAGATCGGATGGACGATGGCCTTTTTGAAAGCCTTGGGAAAGATGCCTCTTGACATGGAAGCATTGCATATATGAGTAATTGCTGGAACTAAACTGTCAGAGCACCTCTGTAAGACCCGCGTTGGTATTCCGTCCCATCCGACAGCGGAGTCACTGCGTAGTCCATGGATAATTTGCTTCACTTCAAACGCATCTGTTGGCATGAGTACGAAGGAGTTCTTGACAATCTTGTCATCCAGTGAGAGGTCAGAATTGTTCGGGGAGTTCAAAAACCTTTGTGCTAGTTCATTGCCGATACTGGAGAAATATTCGTTAATCATGTTTATAGATGTTGCCTTGTCCGCCCCTATCTTCAGTAGTTCAATTGGTTTGTTTCTGGAGCTATCTGGTTTTATAATATTTTTAATTACTTTCCATGTTGCTCTTGGATTGTCTTTGGCTTTTTCGAATTCAGTTTTCTCGTAAGCATGTTTCAGTTTCTTGAGTAACTTGTTGCAAAAGTTGCGGTACCTGACAAAAGTGATTTTAAGGGTATAATTTTCAGTGTTAGTCTTTAACCGGCGGCACATATCGTCTCGATTACGGATGCAACGTAGTAAACCGTTTGTAATCCATGGCTTAAGGATTCTAAATTTTGAAGGAATTTGCCTAGCTACAGTGTTTTGTTTGATTATTGAACCGAGAATTGAGACTAACCTATCAGTTGCCATTTCAGCATCCGCAATGTCTGTGACCGAACTGAAATCAGTCTCTAAAACAGCGGCATATACTGATGAAAAATCCACTTTGAATAATTTAGTTTTACGGTTTGGAAGTGACTGGTTGGCTCTAATATTTAGAAGGATAGGCGCGTGATCGGTTATGTAGGTATCAAATACCAAAGTGATATTCTCCAACTCTGATTTAAAGAAAATATGATCCAAACAGTTCTTACCACGTGTGGGCAGCCTATGAGTTGGTAGAAGTCCATGAAGGGCGGTTAAGTTTAGGTATTCGTTAGCCTGCTGATTTAAGTGGTCCGGGTTAATATTGATATTGAGATCTCCGATTATCAATATATTTTTGCTATTCGATAGAGATGTCAGGATGTCATCAAGACCGCTTAGAAAATTATCAATATTACGATCGAAGGGTGGGCGATACAGAGCAATTATTATCAGATCAACGGATTCTAGCTTACATAACAAACAGTTGGTATTTAATATGTTTGGTTCATTTACTGAATGCAAAAGGACAGATTTTACGTAAATAATAATACCATCATTTTGATTTATATTATTTCCAGTATGATAGCTAACATAACCATCAAGTGTTGGGATATGTGTCGTGTTGCTTAACCAACATTCTGTTAGGGTAATAACTTCTGGAAATATACGCAGGGTTTGTAGGAACACGGTGAATTCATCAAAGTTCTTGTTCACGCTGCGTATATTGATATGTAATATATTTACTGTATGATTTGAATGAACTAAGAAGTTCATACATTGCTCCGGTTTACAAACATAAGACTGGGTAGAGCCAATAGCGTCCAGCTCATTAGATATCGATGTCATGTCAAGCATTTTATGTTAAAGTAGAAGAACGCATTATGGTGAAACACGGTAATTATTTCGTATCTATTAGATGCCTCTATAAGAAAGTATACAATTAACTGGAAGAATAACAGCTTTAAAATAGTCTCATATTTAGTTATGTTGACATAGATATCTTCAAAATAGGTAACATAATTGAGGAGTAAACAGAGTGATCGTTGCTCAGTCCATATCGTACATTTGTTAGAGAGGTGTTGTGTCACTGTAAATGTGTATTGTGAAAGTGTGTAATATGTTAGTAAACTTTTACATAATCTGGTAATGAAAAGGTAAACAAAAACAGACGAAAAAACAATATAAAATGAAATTATAGTCCAAGAGGCAGAATAAAACACAGTTTTCGACTGTTGACCAAAGTTAATGCTGAATGGCTTTGAGCAGGTTAGCCAGACACGACATTGAAGAGACAACAACCGACTCCATGCCCTCACGTTTGCGAAGAAAAATCTTATTATTCTGCGACCAACAAAACTTGTAATCCTGGGCGCTGGCGAACTTGCGGGCTTCGTAAAACAACTGTCGCAGGCTATTCGTTAGGTGATCAGCCACGTACATCGGTTTAGGCTCCCCTATTATACCAATATGAGATGTATTTAATTTTTCTTTGGTGGGGCGGTCTTTATTGAAAGCCCGGGTAGCTTCTAGAACTTGTTTCTTAAGAGGAACAGTCCTCCAAAAAGAGTTCATTGTTTCGACTCCATATTCCAAAAAGAGTTCATTGTTTCGACTTGGATTCGAACCATCGCATCACCGAACGTCGTCATGCTCATACCGGTAGTTTAACGAACTAGCCAGCGGGCCCATAATAATTGCAATGAAATTGTTATCTACTATCGTCCGACTCACTTTATCTTTAGGTGTCTGTCTAATCGATAGATTTTATAATTTGAGGGTATCCATTAATTTTACTTACTAACATTTTATTTATAAAATTAATCCATACCCTCAAGTTATAACTACAACGTTTGATGTATACGTTCAGTTAAAACGACGAAGAGTAAACGACTACGATTTACCCATTATTTTTTTAAATTATTTCTAATTTTATGAGAACAAAAATAGTTGTTCATAACTGTAAATTTATCAAATCAAATTGTAAAATATAAATCTTTGCAGTAAAATAAGATCAAAGTTTTGTTAAATAATAGCAATAATAAATATTATTAAATGATTACTAACCCTTAAATGCATAATGTTGCCATATGGCAACAAAGTACGTTATTTAATTTTTTTAAGAATGTGATAGCTGTGAGTGTCTGAACGCACCTCTTTATGTCAAAACAATATATTAAATACTCTATGAATATTAATATTTATTATATATTTTTTTCTAAATTCTATAGATAAATACCTATATAATAGCATTTTTTGCAATACGATACAATAAATCATGCATTTAAGGGATAAAGTATTTTATTTTTCTTGATTTTTAAATTCTTTATAAATATTACTAAACCAAAATAAAAAATACTTTATATTAAAAAAAAATTGCTTGACAAATAGGACATTTCGTGCCTCGGATTTGAACTTCCAACCAAGAGGTTGGAAGTTCAAATCCGAGGCACGAAATGTCCTTTTTGACCGGAGGTTAGAAGACCGCTTGCCGTGCTCTTGCACGGCAAGCGCTATTTAGACGTTATTTAGACGTTAATTAACTCTTCGTGAATGTTAACCCTATTATTGCTTGTCGTTATACGCAATAATAAAAAAAATAACGTTTTATTGAAAAACAACATTTAAAAAAAAAGACTAAAAAAATAAACACTAACTTAAACTTATATAATCACAAAAACAATACATGAATCATAATAAAATGTTTTTACAAAATACAAAAGCGAACTTGGGCCTGTCACGGATTTGAACGCACATGTCTTTTTGGGAGCTAACCACTTGAAGGTGTTGATAAATGTGTCGCTTTCATGTATTATTAAGGGTGGGTCAGAATGCATGGTGGTTTTGATAAAATCATTAAAAAAAAAAAGCAAAAATGTTACACATACAAAGGACATTGTTCGTCGTCCATACATAGTTCGCCTAAGAACCAACAGGGAAGTGTATTTACTTTTTGGGTTTTAGATAATGTATATATTCGATTGAACCTAAATTAAAACAACGGACACTTTTGAGAATTCTGAAAAAAATCAAAACACTTTCGGATTTTGAGGTTATAATTACGTCAATAAAAACATTCGGTATATGTAGCAATAACTTCATTGGATTATAAATAATTGTTGATAACGTTTTATTGCCATACTGCTAGGTCAGTCCGCTTATATTATACAACTACTGTTTCGAAAACAGCTCTGCTGCTATAAGCGTACCAAACTCCAGGAGTCGGCTTGATGCGCGCTTCTTGACATTGAACTCTAGGAGTCGGGAGTCTTGTAGACATGCAAGGGTTTTATTAAGGATTTACTTTTTCATTTTCGTGTGATTATAAAGTAGGTACAAAATCTCGCTTGTTTACTTCTCCATAATCCGGACGTAGGTAGGTACACCAAGACTCCAGGCTGTAACTGAGAATTACGGAAATCTCGATAACATTATTCGAACCAAGGATCGAACCTAGGACGATAAGCAGCTTCACTTACGGCTATTAGTTATTAGTGCCAGCAAACAAGAGAAACAGCCTTTGCTAGGATTCATAATAAATAATAGACATCTATTAAGGTATAGGTATTTCATACATTAAAACAATAATGTTTTTCTTTACAAAATGTTTATTAATAAAAGTTACATCATTCATCAAGAGCATCGTCTATATTATCTACTAATATATCGTCCAAAAACTGTGCAGGGGGGTCGACGATAGGGTTTTGATATCTTGCCCAGCTCAAGTACCATATTATTGTCATTACATGGGCGCAACAACCAATAGTTCTGCGCCCAACAATACAGTTGCAACAGTACTGTTTAATGGCGACTCTGCCAGTTTGGGTAGTGTCTACTAAAATATACACAAAATATATTTTTTGGCTTATATGGCGACTACGTATTTTGCCTCGAAGAAGCCATATACATTCTGCATCTGTTACTTGCAATTCGCGTAGTAACTCCATGTCGACCTCCCTGCATACTTCAATAATATATGAACCATCTTGTCTCACATGTTCACCATAATATGAGCGAGCCTGTTTTATTTGATATATTTATTTATTTATTTGGAAAACAAACAACTATACATTTCATCTTAACCTAATTATATAAACTTAACCAATATATTAATGTACAGTCAACTGCGTTTTCACGTATTACAGAATGATGTACAGTGACACGTAATTATTGTATTCTATAGCTCGTTAAATATTATGTAAACTTATATTAACTTATCAACAAAATAATACATAAATTCGTAAAAGCTAAACTTAACAATTGTTATTTGAAGTTGGCTCATTAATTTGCAAAATGGATCTGGACTCCCTTGAAAAACCAGAACGAGTTGATGCAAATATATCAACTTTTGAAAAGTACTTGTTATAAGTTTTGACAATTCTCTGCAGAGGCGCCCGCTGACCTGCATTCGTACGACAGATATTGGTGGCAAAAAGAGGATACGCACGTGACTCCCGCCTTGTTACAGTTCTTGGCACTATGTAAAATATATCAGATACCAGTTCTGGGCAGTTAATAGTATGATGAATGAGTCCATAAAGGAACATGGCCTGTAGGAGGTGACGTCTAGATTGCAAGGAAAGCAACTTAAACTTTTTGAGTGATTCAACATAAGAGGAACGTTGCAAGCGGCATTTGAATTGCATTCCTTTTAGATATTTACGTTGAACTTTTTCGACGGCCTTAATGTATTTATCATAGTGTGGATCCCATATAACGCTGGCATATTCAACCTGAGGACGGACTAAAAAGTTGAAAAGATGAAGAAATGTAGCAGGGCGTTTAAAATCAGATGAGGCTCTCATGACAAGACTGTGCATTTGCTGCGCTTTGGTCGTTATTTTATCTATGTGTAGATTCAGATGTAATTTGCTATCTAAAAGAACGCCGAGGTCACAAATACATGTTTCCCTTATTAATGACTCATTGCAAAGGGAATAATTAAACTGGATTATGTTTCTGTATTTAGTAAAATTCATGAATTTTCATTTTGGAATGCTTAATTTAAGTTTGTTTTTTATACAATATGTAGATACTCTGTTTAAGTCTTCTTGAAGTAGAGAGCAGTCGTTAGTAGTAGTTATAGTTTTAAATACTTTTAGGTCATCAGCGTATAACAGAAATTCACTGTGAAGGAAACAGTTGGCTATGTCGTTAATATATATTATAAACAAAAGGGGACCTAAAATTGACCCCTGCGGGACTCCTGAAGTAGCATGAAATGTATCTGAGTTATATCCGTTACACACCACAGTTTGGTTTCGATTAGAAATATACGACCAAAACCAGCCCAGCAAATTTCCTCGTATACCGTTAAATGCAATCTTATTTAACAGGATTTCGTGATCGACTCTGTCAAAGGCTTTCTGGAAGTCCGTATACACAGCGTCTGTTTGCTTTTGTTTATCCATATTTTCAAAGACAAAGTTGGTAAAAATAATTAGGTTGGTGACAGTAGATTTCGCTCTAACGAAACCATGCTGCTGAGATATTATATTGTTTTGGACAAAAGGATAGAGAGCTTGGTGTACCATTTTTTCAAAGAGTTTAGTGAGGGTATTTAAAATAGAAATGGGCCGATAATTTTCGATATTTCGTTTAGAACCGCTCTTAAATACTGGTATTATATTTGCGTTTTTCCAAGCTGTAGGGAATATGCCGCTATCTAGACATCTATTAAATAAAATATGTAACGGTTTATAAATACTCTTTGCCGCACGTTTTAGAAAGTATGGAGGAATACCATCAGGTCCAGGTCCTTTGGTTATATCAAGTGCCATCAATTGTTTAAATGTAGAATCCTGGTTGAAGTGCAAGCTGCTTAGAAGATTGTTGTTGGTATTACTATCACCGAGACTTGGGCTCCAATTGTCTGAAAGACTAGAGGGTTCGTACACAGATTTAAAAAATGATGAAAATAAATTACAGATTGTGCGGGGGTCACTGGTGGTAATGTTTTTATAATGCATACGAGATGGGATGCCGGACTTTCCTTTGCGATTGGCAATGTATGACCAGAAGTATTTAACGTTTTTTGGAATACTATCTTCAACTCTCTGTATGTACTTGCGATAGCACGTAAGACATTCGGTAGCAAAACGGGCTCTATAAAGGGAGAATAATTCATAATCAGATTGGTTAGAATATTTTTTCCATTTAATTTAAGCTTTCTTTTTATATTTGAAAATATGTATTAAAGATTTTGAAAACCAGACAGGGAAGTGAGGGTTTTTAGCCTTTGACAGAGGTACATGCTTCTTTATTATGCCGTATATCATATCATAGAAGATATCAACTGATATTTCAGCTGAACAATTATCTAGAACAACGTCCCAATTTATTTTGTCGATATCCTCATTCACGTGAGTATAGTCCGCCTTAAAGTAGTTATATTTTGGTGTTACTTGAGGCTGCATGTGGGCAAAACTTATGTTTAAGGGGACTAATGCCAAAAACGGAGGATGATGATTATCCGCCTGTAGCAGGAGTTGAATGGGATCGAGTACACTGCAGTTGGCACTAGAAATAAGCAAATCGAGTATACGACCATTTATGTTGAACAAATTGTTATATTGTTTAATGTCATGCACAGACATGAAATCTCGTAAGCGGTTGCAGATAGGAGTAGTACCAGTATGAGTTAAGGAATTTTGTGTAATGTCTAGTAATGACCATTGAGCCGAAGGTATGTTATAATCTCCTAAAATTAGTATATTATCATAGTTTGTCGAGTTGATGATATTGCTTAAGGTTTCAAAATGTAGGTCATACACAGAGTATGGTGTATTATTGGGTATATATACCACACTAATTAGGGTCTGAGTCGAATTATTATTACAAGGGATAGAGATAACAATGTGTTCAATGCGACTTTCCAAGTTACCTTGTCGCGGCAACTGGATAAAAGAAGGATTATATTCACGGAGAACAGCAATCAATACGCCACCCCCATCAGATTTGTTTGTGGCTTCTCTGTTACGATCGCAACGAAAAACTACGTAGCGATTGTCGATAAATTCGTTATTATGTATAGTAGGGATGAGCCATGTTTCAGTAAGTACAATTATATCATAACAATTACAAAGAATGTTCATAAAAAGAGTGTTAAGTTTTGTTCGGATGCCCCTAATATTCTGGTAATATACACTATAATCACTTTGTGATTGAGCCATCGTTGTATACGAGTAATAAGAATTAATAAATACAGACCTTTTCTAATTTAGTTTTGTTTGGGCATTTTTAACTTACTGAGGTCATCGGTTGATCTTATGGCTATCGTAGGAGAGGCTTCAGACTGTTTAGCTAGGATAGTGGAATGCTTCACCCATACAAAATTGAAGCTACTTTTCTTCGCAGCTTCACGAGTCTCCCGCAGCAGTTGTTTTCTTTGGAGTGTAAGATGCTCGTTAACATAAATGGCCCGGGGTGTACCTGAGACACCCAATGCAGAGGTGGTAAGTCCTTTCTTTAGGCGGAATGCGCTTACAAAATTGTCTCTCAGTATTCGCGTTGTGAATTTTGCAATTATATTCTTGGGTCTATCGGAATTCATCACGTGAGGGACTCTGTGAACGGCAGTGATCTCGCCTCGTGATACAGTACAATCGATGTTTTTACCGATATTCTCAACTAATGCTATTAAATTCTCCCCACGTTTTTCCGGTATATTCGAAATTTCTACATTACACTGCCTTGCTTGCTGCTCCAAATTGTCCAGTTTTGCTTCCAACGCTTTTATCCCAGTTGTGTCATTTGGTCGCTTCTCAAGTTTATCAATTCTTTTCTGCTGATCGTCAAATTGACTTGATATGTATTCAGCAGATTTTACGGTTCCAGCGACCTCTTCAGTTAATTTTGTAATACGTGTATTAATTACAGAGTTTTCAGATCGCAGATGATCCATTTCCTTTTTTATGTCTTTTACATATGATTCCAGATCATTTCTAATTGATTTGATGTTATCATTAATATTAGCCAGACTAGCATCCAAGCCTACTTTCCATTCATCTAGAGTACTCCTTAGATCCGCTTTAATACTAGACATAATTGCAGCGTGATCACACTCAGGCTGTTTACGTTTCCTGGTCGTAACATTTATCTGCTTGTCTGGAGGAGTGGCTGCCAGATCCGGCTCAGAAACCGATTGTTCAAGCGGCTGCGCTGACTTTGGAGGTGTACGCTTTGTCCCAAACATATCAGCTGATTATAGAAAACGCCTAACCAGTATGAGGATTCAAATCGGATTCGAGTCTCGTGAGAGCACAATTGCCAAGTGTTCCAGTGTAGGCGCCAAAAAAAAAAATGTCTCTTAAATTTTGTGCAGGCGTAGTGAAAGGACCAGTTCAAGGTCGTGACGCATCGGAGCGTCTTAGTAGTGGTGGGTCGCGCTTGGTGCGGTCGTGTAATTTACACGTTGATATACTCCTAGTGAAATCAAAACTAAATCATTATATTCCATTTGTGGAAAGTCTTCAACATTGTCTCTTTCTACAGTTATACTTTGAAAAAGTGCCCGTCTCCTGTTTAAATTATTAGCATCTACAAAATCTGCCAAAGAGTTATTAGTGAACATTTTTTCTTGAATTATCGATATTATTTCCCTTGCATCATCTCTGTCAACCAAAACAGGGTGAAATCTATTTATTAAGGCTGCTGCGACTTTGAAATCAATCATTAAATGTTTTGAGGCCCTATTAAAATATTCCTGTCGCAGCAACTTAAAATCCCGCTTGAAGCGCTCGTTCACTACCTCCACGACCCAACGGCATACTGTCACTGCGAGATTCATTTGCATTTTCTGTAGTTAATTGATATTCACCTTGCTGAATTGACAGAGGGTAATGCACAGAGTAATTTAGACTTTCCAATAGAGAAATACTGTCCCGAAAGCCTGTATCCAAAATAAATACATCATTATCCCTAAAGTATTCTCTTAAAGGATAAGATGCATTGCTGAATTGGTCAGTTAAAATATCGGCATCTGATTTTGTGGCAGGATACGGGCCCAGTACGTCAATTATGTGGCCATCGCAACATACTATGAGAAATGGTTTGACAAGATTTCTATACTTATGGAGTGAATAAGTCTTTTTTTGATAGGAGTAGTTACTGCTTTTTTGCACATAAATGTATGTGCCATCCATTATTACAATGGCTTTTCTGTCCTCGATATTACTTCCAGGGTTTCCGAACAATGAATTTGGAATGTATAAGTTCCTTTCAGCAACGCTTTCCCTTGAAATGTGCTCCAAGCCCAGATGTTGTGGCACAAAGTGTGTCATCATTACATCTCTTGCTTTTTTTATATATTTGCTGAGTGTGCTTCTGCTCATATTCAACAATGTCGAAATTCTTTCATCAGAGTATCCTGTACGAAGTTTCAATAAATAAGCTCCCAGTGCAATGGCACGCTTATGAAAGTCAGGCAATGCAGCTTCCAATTCTCTAAACTGTTGTTTTGTGCGTCCCAGCCAATACCACACCATGTTCTCTTCCATTTGATCAATGTTTTCAAAATCTAAACTGTTTCTATCATTTCTGAGTAGCTCACAAAAATCCTCTATATGGGCAGCTGTAAAACTGTGCAGAGTATTTTCACCCTCATATAAAAGTGACCACAATTGGCTTTGCAAGTGAAAACTACATATTCTACAGTTTGGTGGAATATAATAGTTGTGGTCACTGAAGAGTCTCACCCTGACTGTAAATGGTACCACTTGCTGTGAGGTACTGTGGCAAGCTGGGAATAAGCACCGAGCATGAGTATCAGGTGCCCTTGAATAGTTCGGTAAACTAACTCTTTCAGATCCTTCTGGAGCTTGGTTACTTGCAGTAACTGCATCTACATGAACAGCAGCTTCGGCTCTTTGGAAGCATCTGTGACAAATCACATCTGATGGTTGAATCTGAAAAAAAAAATGTTGCCGTTACACACTGATATTACACAGAACTTCAATCGGATGGCATAATAATGACATTTATAGGAACATACTAATAAAAGTATTTTACCTCTTGTGGATGAATCCAGTTTTGCACAACAGTTAAGATGTGCTGGTTCTGCTCACTTTGTACAATGGTGTGACGCAATTGTGCTACAGAGTGACCACATTTTATGCACACATTCTGATGACCTACAAATACTGCAGAATCGGCTAAGACCGTTGGTGTATCATTACTGAATATTGTGTGGCATGCATCACATATGTAGTCACTGGCAGTCACCTGAAATATAATCCATTATTTAGTCTTACTTGGGTGAGAGGAAGCATTGTTTTATTTTATAAAATGTACTAGCTTTTGCACGCAGCTTCGCCCGCGTACATAAATTAACAAGTTATATATTAGAGAATCATGCTATCGAGTGGTGAAAACCGCTTGAAAATCGGTGCAGTAGTTTTTGTGTTTATTGCGAACAGACAGACAGACGCGGCGGGGCACTTTGTTTTATAACATGAATTGATTAATAAATAACTGGATATCAACATAAGAAACACTCACCACTTGTGGTGCAACACGTTGTTGTATTTGAGAAAGAAATGTTTCATTGTTTAAAATGTGTCGCCTGAGTCTTGTTAAATCAATGTGACAATTTGCACATCTTAATGCGTTGCTGGTGGTTGTAGAAGCCGATGATGAAGTCGATGGTGTTGAATAATGTTTAGCAGCACGATCAGCCCTTTGCCAACATGGATGACATATGTAATGTGACGCACGAACCTGAAATTAATAATCCATTTAACACAAATATTTACTAAATACAATTAGTATAGTAGTTGAGTGACTGGCCGCTACTTTACTAGTTGCAGGTTCTATTCTTAGATGGTATGTTTTATAATATTATAAAAATTAAGTTTTTTTGTTTGGTTGAACACGTTAATCTCAGGAAGTACTGGTTTATATTGAAAAATATTTTTGTGTTGGATAGTCCATTTATCAATGAAGGCTGTATAATATAACATATAGGCTATAAAACATAACGCTACGCAGAATAGGAGCCCAGAAGCGAGTATGAAATCCAGAGAACAGCTAGTATTCTTTTCTAGTTTTTTTGTTTGGTTGAACACGCTAATCTCAGGAAGTACTGGTTTATATTGAAAAATATTTTTGTGTTGGATAGTCCATTTATCAATGAAGGCTGTATAATATAACATATAGGCTATAAAACATAACGCTACGCAGAATAGGAGCCCAGAAGCGAGTATGAAACCTCAAAGAACAGCTAGTATTCTTATATACTGAAGAATCGTTGTTTCGGACTTGGTGTATATGAAAATATGATTATCTGTATGAAACCGCAACTATCAACCATAGCAACAATCTGTTATGAAAAAATATTAGTTACCTGTACTGGTAGAAGTCTTTCCAAGATGATGTTTCTAATATTCACATGTTGAACAGTGTCTGTCCTCAATGCAATTACTTGATGAGAACGTGCACGATGCGGCAATATTACATGACACAGAGCACATTCTTTACCAATGTGACTTACATTGGGAATGCTTGCTGTAGCCCTGGCTTCCGCCCAACATGTTGTACAAATAAGATCGTGAGCTTGAACCTGAAAAAAGTTTGGAATTACTAAACAGTTACCAATAACCACTATCACCTGTCATCATAATCATCAACATAATACATAATGCTCACACAGGGCAGCTTATTCTCTGAGAGAGTTATTGATTTAATATTTTAAACAGTCAGCATGTTTGTTTCAAAAAAGGAATCAGCAGAGAAAAAGAGAGGTTTTACTTACCAAACGAGGAGCAGTCCATTGCTGTATACACTGAAGAACTTGCTCATCTTCCAATACCATGGAACCAGAAGCTGATCCGCAGTTAACACAAAATACAGAAACGCTTTCTATTTCCATGTTTACTACGCAAGTCCGTTAATATTATGCCAGGTCGTTGTTCTAAGTAGGTCCGTATCAGTAAAACTCAGCCAAAGTCGATATTTCAAGAGAAAATCACAGTCCTTTGTTCACGCCAAGTTGTTAGATAAAATCGGAATCGGAAAAGTAAGAAAATGCAAACGAATTCAGTACGCGACCAACGCAAACGCAGATCGAGCACAGAATGCGCGCGCGCGCCAAGTGACATTACTACCAAATGTCATCTGTCAATTCATCAACTGTCAGAGTCGATATTATTGCTCGTTTCAAACAGCGCTTTCAATCCAGTTTTTTAATAGGCCGTATTATGGTTCCGCGACATCATAGCGGACTGTTTGTAACTAAAAATCATTCTCTTATATTAAGTGTTGAGAATACTGACGCTTGTCTGTGTCAAACTCTTATTAAGAGTGCTGTTACAAAGCCTTGGCTGTATGATTTATAATACCTTTGCCTATTAAAAACCTTAAATTGAGCCAAAAAATAATAGAACTATCACCGAGGATTATGACTGAAGCTAAGGACAGAAGTGAATACTTTTTAAAATGTTTTCGAAATTAAAAAGTGTCCGTTGTGTTGAAATATTTGTAATGGGTATTATATTGATGAACGAATTTGTATAAACACTGCTGAATTTAATTTATATGTTAAAAATTATTCTAAAATATTTAAAACAGTCTGTAGTATGGCCAAGTCACGTTATTTGAGTTCAAAAATTAAAAATAGTAATAACATTATTAAAATGACTTGGAATGTCATTAATAGCGAAACAGGAAGGTCATGCAACCGAAGTAGTGACTACAGCCTTGCTATTGATGACAATGTAATTAGATCAGATTCCCAGGTTGCCGCGGCCTTTGAAATTTTTTTGCAGAGATTCCTGTGTCAACCACTAAATCTCTAAGCTCATCACCCACTGCTGCAGAGTCTTTACTTAAGGAAAACGTTCCAGTTTGTGATTCGGAATTTCACTTCGAATTTGTCACTTGTACAGATATAATTAAAACTTTTCACATGTTAAATGTTAAAAAGACTGCAGATCTATGGGGTAATTCTGTGGATGTTGCTAAGACAATTATAAACATTGTAGCACCTACTTTAGCTGTTATATTTAATAATTGTATTCAATGTGGTGAGTTTCCTGATCTTATGAAACACAGTAAAATAATACCGTTGTTTAAATCAGGTAGTACATCAGACCCTACTAATTATAGACCTATTTCCGTACTACCCATCTTTAGTAAAATTTAAAACTTATTTTAAATCAATTGCAAAGATTTTTCAATAACAATAAATTACTGAATAATAAACAGTTCGGTTTTACAAGGGGTCGTTCAACTACCGATGCCGGAGTTGAACTTTTAGGACATATTTATAATGCATGGAAGGACAAATGCGATGCTTTGGGCATCTTTTGTGATTTGTCCAAGGCATTCGATTGTGTTCTTCATGAAACCTTAATCAGGAAACTTCACCACTACGGAATCCGGAACGCCTCTCTGGATCTTCTCACTTCTTACTTAAGTGATAGGATTCAGAGAGTTGATGTTAACGGGAAAAGGTCACCCGGATCTGTAGTAAGAATGGGGGTCCCACAGGGCTCAATACTTGGACCATTTTTATTTATTGTTTATATCAATGACTTGCCTTACCTCATAAAGGATGAACATGATATAGTGTTGTTTGCAGATGACACTTCACTTTTATTTAAACTCAAACGTCAACAGCTGGTTACTGACAGTATAAATAGTGCCCTCGCAAAAGTAGTTAACTGGTTTAATGTTAATAATTTACTTCTTAACGAAAAAAAAACCAAATGTATTAAGTTTACGATACCAAATGTTAGACAAGTAGAAACTAGTGTTCTCATAAAGGGTGAAGAGTTAAAACCCGAAAATACCACAGTATTCTTAGGCATAACTTTGGATGCCAAGCTTCAATGGGGCCCCCATATAGATAAATTGTCAAAAAAGCTTAGCTCTGCAGCATACGCCGTTAGGAAAATTCGTGACTTAACTGATTTAGAGACAGCCCGTTTAGTTTACTTTAGTTATTTTCATAGTGTGATGTCATACGGTATTCTGTTGTGGGGAAATGCCGCCGAAATTCAGATAATTTTTATTTTACAAAAAAGGGCAATTCGTTCCATTTATAAATTAAGTCCCAGACACTCCCTCAGAGACAAATTTAAAGAGATTAATATAATGACTGTGCCTTCTCAGTACATTTATGATAATCTTTTATATGCACATAAAAATATTAATCTGTTTAAGAAATACAGTGATATCCATAATATAAATACTAGGAACAAACATAAATTTGTTGTTCCTACAACAAGGCTCAAGAAAATAGGTGGCTCGTTTAGATGCCAATGTATACGTTTTTATAATAAACTTCCTAGCCACATTCAAGAACTAAGCATTAATAAATTCAAATCTTTTATAAAGCTAAAACTATGCCAGAAAGCCTATTATACTGTAAAAGACTATATTGAGGACAAAAACGCTTGGGATTGAGCTGCTCCAATAGGTCTAGACAGTGAATGTTGTTTATTTTTTATTTTGCTGATTTACACTTTTGTTATTTTTTTTCTTTCTAAATATCTATTTATGACATGACATGAACATTTACTGTTTAAAGTCTTATATTATTTTAATTATTGTGAATGTGAGGACTATGTGGGTCATTGTTTCCGTTTTAATCATGGTCTGGCAGTTTGAGTGGTTTATGCGGTCTACACAAATGTTCTGTCCTTGGTATTGCTCGTCGAATCGTTGAGCTCCTTAAGTTCTGAGTTGAGCTGCACGGTTACTGACGAATGCGTGCACTGACTGCACAGGTCCACTCAATCTGTGTGGTTCTTCCCTCAAAATACCACTTCAGACACCAATCTACATGGTCCTCAAAGATCAAAGATGATGTCCGGATTTTTATATACACATTGACATTGATGAATTTTATATAAACAATGACATGGATATTTACTTTGTATAGTATCTTATTTTTTATTATTATTATTGTGAGTGTGAAGACTATGTGGGTCATTTCTTTTTTCTTTTTTCCTTCTTAGTTAGTTTTAATCATGGTCTGGCAGTTTGAGTAATTTATGCGGCCTACCCAAATGTCCTTTCATTGGTATTGTTCGTCGAATCGTAAGGCTCCTCAAGTTCTGAGTTGAGCTACACAATTTTTGACAAATGCGTGCACTGACTGGACAGGTCCGCTCAATCTGTGTGGTTCTTTACTCAAAAGACCATTTCAGACACCAATCTGCATGGTCTTCACATGATCTGACCAAGATTATGTCTGGACTTTAAAAGAGACTGTGACCTCTGAGTTTGTTTCGGCCTTTCTTCTCAAAGTAGTCAGATAGGAAACGCCGACCTCATCTAGTTTAAAAAATATGATTGACATGTAAAAGTGTTTGTACAAACCTACTTACAGAAAATAAATCATTTATCATTTATCATTAAAATAACTAAGAATTATAGTAAATGTTTCATGCGTGTTGATTCATAGGCCATATTTTACAATGTCCTTTATATTTAAATGAAAGTGAACATTTGGAAAATTTATTTTTAAAAAATAACATCATCCAGATGTGCAAAATTGCGCTGTAAACACTCCTCAAATCTGGACTTCAAATTGGTAAAAACTCGCTGGTACATTGCGCGTGGAATAGCGGCCATTTCCTCCCGGATATTGGACTTCAACTGGGCAATTATGGTTGAATTATTGCTGTACATTCGACTCTTCATGTATCCCCACAGAAAAAAGTCTGGTGGTGTTCTCTGCCATGCTGTACAGGCGCAGCATCTATATTTATTTTGTAGACAGTTTAGAACTTATAAGTATGTGCTAACTGGGGATATACAAAAAATGTATAGGCAAATAGAAATAGATCCGTCTCAGCGACATTTGCAACTGATTTTGTGGAGGGATAAATATTCTCAGCCTATAAAGTTCTTCCAGCTAAACACTGTTACCTATGGGACAGCATATGCGCCCTTCTTGATCACGAGGTGCCTTGTTCAGTTAGCTCGAGAATTTTCTAATCCCATAATTTCTAATAGTTTAGAACATGATATTTACATGGATGATTTAAATACTGGATGTCAATCAGAGAAAAAAATTAAAGAAATATATGATGTCACTAGAATTTTATCTTCAGCTTGTTTCTATCTTCATAAAATACGCACAAACTGTCCCAAAGTGTTACAACTAGAGACCACTTCTAAAACTCTTGATCTGAGTAAACATTCCACAGTTTTAGGACTAAACTGGTCACCTTCACTGGATACATTACATTTTACGGTTGATATGTGTATATGTTAGGTGGTGCTTGGTGGTGAGAAGAAAAGGAAAAAAAAAAACTTTTGACAAACTAGAACCACTAGAACGGAATGCGGCGGGCACTTTTACACGCGTTCTCTCTATCTGACCAACGTGTCAGATTCACTCTCTTCAGGGTTTTGCCTTTCCCGATTTCACTCGTTAATTTTTGCCAGCGTTGTGCCGAGCTTACAAAAAAAAAACGTAAATTTCCTGTAGCAGCATGAAAACACGACAAGTTCCTGTACACGATTCAGCAGCAGCAGTAGCCACTAAATTCAAAGAATGAGCAGAGGCACGTAAAAAGCGAAAGGTGCTTGGTTTTTAATTTTTGCCTGCAAGCCATTCTATATGCCAGACGTGTCCACGGCATTATCATATGACTGTCCACGACAGTCTTCAATATTTATGCCTAGTGTTTTGAGTTCCGAAATAACGGCAGAAAACATTTGTTCGGCTTTATGTCCCACTGACGGCAAAAATTCGAGAAAGCTTTCACACGGTTCTCCTGTTTCCAAAACGTATCTAATGGCAAGGGTAAGTTGATCCACATGTGCTATATCTGGTGTTGAATCGACGATTAGGGAAAAATATTTCGCCCTTCTTATCTCGTTTCCAATCTGTTTTAAGATTTTATGTCTCATCAAGAGAATAAACTCATCGCAAATTGTCTTTGATAAGTAACTGGTACTCCCTGATCCTTGATTCCTAAATCGTTCAATATGAAGAGCTAAAAAAGGATTTTATGCAAATTAGTATGGCAAGGATAAAGTATATCTCTAACCTGTCAACATTAAAAAAAAAATAGTCTTGAGTATTCAGTCAAGTGTTTGTCAATCAGTACTGAAGCATATTTGTTTGTCTGTCTGTTAATGAAGTCCAAAAGTTTGCTGTCAAAAAATTTAAAAAATACATCTATTGGTTTTGTGTCGGTAGTTACTGTAAAAGTTGGTCCTGTTTGTCCTGTAAATGCCTGTCGGGTACCGGTAAAAGTCCATAGATCGTGGCTCCAGTCAAACGTCAAATGGTTCTTTGGTAGTATGTAGTTCCGACAATAGTTGGTCAGAGCTTTTGTCCTCGGCTGACACAAATGCCCGTGTCTCAGCATCAGACTCAACCATTACATGAGCTGCCGTGCGATTCTGTAACCATCTCACCGTGAAAGCTTGGGTGAAGCGTGGAGTGAGCTGTCATTCGCTAGGGATTAACACTATTAAGTGCTCACTTCACTTATGATTATACGGTGAGTTTTCCAGAATCGACCGTCTGGAGCCAATTTGTTGTCGCGTTCTGTGAGCACGTCCAAATCTACGTCTTCTTCTTCTTCAGACTGCTCTTCCAGCCACCTGACCAAGTCTTCATCAAGATCTTTGTACTCTAAAAGAATAATAATTATGTTTTATAAAAATATACCTATTATTTGCAAAATGATTAAATGTTCTGATCCAGTGCCATTCACTCAAAAATCTTAAATCTGTCTATTTGATGACTGGTTGACGTATCTGCCAGCAGCAAAGCAGAAGCAGTATTGCCTTCATGGTTTTCTAAATATAAAAAATATACAGTGTGTCCGGACATGGACTAGCGATATTCTAAATACTTAAATATAAGCTATTTTAAAGTACAATTACACTATAGGCTTAGGTCCAATATACTTCCCCGCTATGTGGCAGCCATTTTGTTTTTTTTGTTGAAGTATGCTCTATGCGAGTACAAAAAAAATCATATATCTCAAAGTTTTAGTCATACTGAGATAAAAATAGGCTTATTCGAAAGGCAATAATATTGTCTACCGTCTGCACTACAAAGCAATATGTTCACAATTCCATAACTTTTGAAAAAAAATGTGAAAGTCGAAAAAAAAAACAAAAAATTATGCAATTCAACCAATAATTGTTAATTACTACAAAAACAACCCCGAGAGCTTTTTTATTTTTTATACTAGATCGACAGTTTTTGAGCTAAGCTACAATACAACATAAAATTCACAACTGTATGTCTAATACTTTAAGAGTTATTGTTGTATGAACATAGCGTATGCGCAAGCACAAAAGGCCTTTGTCGGAACCCTAAACAGGAAATCATTAAAAAAACATAACATTCATATTGAATTTTATTTAATGTTTTTTCCAATATTAAATGAAGATTAAAATATCTAAAGCAGTTGCTCAAAGTGGCCACCTCCAGCTTGTAGACACACTACGGCTCTCTGTGCCACCTGGGTTGATGAGCGCCTAATTAAATCCAAATCGGATCTAATTTCTTCGGCGGCTGCCATAATTTTTGCGACGAGTTCTTCCCTGGTATTTGGAACTGTAGCGTATACTTTTTGTTTCATATGACCCCACAAAAAATAATCCAAGGGTGTCAAATCGGGTGAGCGAGGCGGCCACGCTACTACACCACCACGACCGATCCACGGCTGTAGATTATTATTTAAATATTCTCTCACTGCTCGAGAAAAATGCGCGGGTGCACCATCGAGCTGGAACCACATACGCCGACGGTATGATAGAGGTAGGTCCATGAGGCTGTCCGCAAACTGTGTCTGTAAGAATTCTAAAAATCTAGCGCCGTTTAATGTAGGTGGCAATTCCAATGGCCCTATCAGCCTATCGTTGATTATGCCGGCCCACACATTTACTGAGAATTCATGTTGAAATGAGCTTGGGCGCACCGCCCTTGGATTTGCGGAGCACCAGAGATGGTCGTTTCTGTGGTTTGTAATCCCAGCTCTTGTAAATTTGGCTTCATCAGTCCACAGTATTCTTTGTAAAAAATTACGGTTCTGTCTCAAATTTCTATTTATCCACGAACAAAACACAGATCTCGCAGCAAAATCTGGTTCGATCACGTCTTGAACCCGTCGAAAATGATAAGGGTGTAACCCTTCTCTTCTCATACATGCCACTTAGACATTCGAAGTTGCACTGAAATCCGTCTAACGCTTAGTCTAGGATCATTGGTTATTAGTCTAAGCACTTCTTCTTCATCTTCGGGCGATACCAAGCGATTGCGTTCATTAACAGCTCTTTGAATACCTCTTTCCGCTAATCTTGAATGCACGTCGATAAAAGTTTGGCGACTCGGTGTAGGCCTGTTAGGGTACCTTCGTCGATATTCTTGTACAGCCAAATTTGCACTTCCATTGCAAAAGCCATACACAAAGTGTATGTCAGCAATATGTTGCGATGAATATTGACGCTGTGCCATACTTTATCACACTTTTAAATACAAAACACTAACGCAGCACGTAAACAGCACGGACGGTAAGTGAAAGTAGCGATAGCGATCACAACGCAGGGCGAGGGACAACTAAACTAACCCAACTAATAATTTGTCCTTAAAACTGATTTTGTTTCAGGTAGTGGACTAATACGTTCTATCTCGCTTACTCACGGTAGTAACGAACAGTATTTCTCGCCTGCTCTCAGATGGAATACAGTGAATGCCATAAATGACACTCTGGCGGTTAACAAAGACGTTTTGTGCTTGCGCATACGCTATGTTCAAACAACAATAACTCTTAAAGTATTAAACATACAGTTGTGAATTTTATGTTGCATTGTAGCGTAGCTCAAAAACTGTCGATCTAGTATAAAAAATAAAAAAGTTCTCGGGGTTGTTTTTGTAGTAATTAACCATTATTGGTTGAATTGCATAATTTTTTGATTTTTTTTTCGACTTTCACATTTTTTTTCAAAAGTTATGGAATTGTGAACACATTGCTTTGTAATGCAGACGGTAGACAATATTATTGCCTTCCGAATAAGCCTATTTTTATCTCAGTATGACTAAAACTTTGAGATATATGATTTTTTTTGTACTCGCATAGAGCATATTTCAACAAAAAAAACAAAATGGCTGCCACATAGCGGGGAAGTGTATTGGACCCAAGCCTATAGTGTAATAGTACTTTAAAATAGCTTATATTTAAGTATTTAGAATATCGCTAGTCCATGTCCGGACACACTGTATATTCTAATTGTATATCACAATATACATTAGCAATTGTTAAGTTCGATAAATGTAAATTATATTCTTACTAAAAAGTCCCGTCGTCCAATCAACTTGTTGATCCACTATTAAAACTGCAAGAGGCACTGATTGAACTAAAAAAATATATTTGAAGTTTAATAACGAAGAACGAATAAAGTCTAAAAAGTGGGAGGGTAAGTAAACCACATTATGTGTCTAATGGTACGGAAAAGGAAAAGATAATCATAGAAAAATTGAAGTGACTATGCCTCCGAAAGAGGCAAAGATGGAAAAAAACTTTTCTGGATTTTTAAACATGAAGGTGGTAGTTTTCTGCTATAAACGATCTTAAAAATAATTTAAAAGAACATGAAGCAATCATCCACATAGACTTTAGTGAGAATTACGCCTTAAAGTACTACGCCTCTGAAGTACAAGCCTTCCATTTTGGGGAACGCAGAGATGAACTGTCTCTTCATACAGCAGTAATTTTCCATGTTGAGACAGGAAAATGTACCTACTGCTAAGTCTCTCTCTCTCTCTCTCTCTCTCTACAGTTAGTGAGAATCTACGCCATGACGCCGCACCAGTATGGGTGCATACAGTTCCACTACTAGAACGTGTTCAAACTTTCGAGTTAAAATATCACCATATTACATTTTTTTTTCTGATTCACCCAGTAGTCAATATAGAAACAAGATCATGTTTTTCATAATTACAAAGTTAGGTATATTGGTATATTAGTGACTTGAAGCAGATCACATGGAATTATTACGAATCTGGCCATGGCAAGAGTGCGGCTGACGGTGTTGGAGGTACTCTAAAACGAACAGCTGATGCTGCGGTTGCTCAAGACAAAGACATTGCAACTTTGGATTCTTTTCATTACAAGTAATACGCAGAATATTATAGTGAAAGTGGTTGATGGATACCAAATATATGAAAAAGATTTTCTAATTCGTAAAACAGAGCTGCCGCCATTGAAGGGTACATTAAACGTACAGCGGGCTGCAAAAATCCATGGACAGTACAGAAATAAAATCGTGTGAAGCGAGAAATTACGCCATCTAGCTTAAAACCAGTTAACGACTTACAAAATTTAATTATTCCTTTACTAGATGGCGTTGCTTTGCTTTAATTGAGATTTTTTTTTAATTGAGAAAAACAGTTGTTCTATGGGTACGACGATTTGAAGAGGAGGGTTCTTTTCAACACAATCAAAGAACTGGTGAGACCACGACTTATAAACACATTGCAGCGTCAAACCATGATAAGGGAGTATGAGCAAAATGGTTTTCTGCCGACGAACCACTATTTTTTTTTTTTGTTAATGTTGTATTAAATCAGCTAAGTAAATTAAATTAGTATTACAACATTTAACTTTTTAGGCAGTTTGTATTTGGATAATTGAAATGAAAGATCGCAGATATTATTTATTTATTATTATTATTAGGAATGAATTTTTAATTACTAATGAACACATTTAACAAAGACATGGTTATCGTTAGTGTAAAATAAAACAAAACCAAAGTCAGTGACCATCTCTTTGTATTTGTTTTTTGAAAAGTTTTCGCTTGGAAGCTATTTTACTATTCACATTGTCTAATTTTAATTTGTAGTAGTATCTTATCGCAAAATACTTTTCCACTACCAGCCGCATTAAATTTACTTGATGTAGAACACCTCAAACATGAGCCGTTTCTACTGCAAAATAATTTACGCCAACTACAAAATTTTCCATTACAGCCGGTCGATTCTGTAAAAATCTCACCATGAAATCATAAGTGAAGTGAGCACTTATTAGTATTATTCCCTAGCGAATGACAGCTCACTCCACGATCTCTTCACCCAAGCTTTCACGGTGAGATGGTTACAGAATCGCACGGCATACTATTTTGGCATAATTTGCACTTGTCATTAAAAATCTTGTTTAATAAACTGGCGAATTACTGTTTCAGTTCTTTTGCATATATCATACACATTCTGCGAATCATAAACCAGGCCACCTTTTTCTTTTATACACACTTATTTGTGGTAGTGTAATTTATCAATTGTAATTTTACAATTAAAAAAAAAAATCTTGCTATCAATGAAAGTATTCCATTTTGTCTGCTTACGTAATATCCGCACAACACAACCTGCTATATAGCCAACTATTTGGTTAATAAATTCACATAATCGTGAACTCGTAATATCTGTGATATACCCTCATTTTCGTCCAAGGGCAAGTGTTCTTCGTCATTTTCAATTTCATCCTCATCATCTCTGCGTGAAAACAGTACAGTTTCGTTTATGCATTTAAGGGACGAAGAACACATAAAAACACTTATGTTTTCTAGGGGCACACAGTTTCCCGATTGGACCGATTTAAGCTCCATATGCCAAAGTAGCTTCTCATAAATGGGTAAGGCCACCAAAAATTATTCAATAACCCACTTGAAACTGTAACACACAATAACACACCAGAAAATGGTAAAGCCTAGTGCACATAATTGACAAAATAATAAAACTAGTTTTCATTCGCGGCTTTGCTCGTAACATTCTAAAATATACTATTAAAAAAACACAAATAAATACTCTTCATAATCTTTATTAGAACTTTAAAATAGTTATAAAACTAAGGTTAATTTAAGTACTGTCACCGGTAACAAACTCCAAACATAGGGACAAAAAATGTTGGTAGGTAACACTTGATAATCTAATTACAGTGTACTATTTTGTCACGCTTGAAAGTGGTGCATTTAAAAAGCAACAAAATATACTTGTAAAATATAATTTAAAGCATACATTCTTAATCAAATCTTTTTTCATTGGTATTTATTCTCATAATCATATTAGATCAGTTAGGTGAGAAAAGAATTCAATTGAAATAAACCTCATCACAACTGTTTTTTAAATAATATTGTGACTGTTGTAGTATATCACGCTTTAATTCAATCTTCTTGAAGATCGAGTCTGATTTTACAATATCCCAATCCTTCTTTTTTGTTTCGACACATTTCAACTTCTTGAAAACTAGTCGATTCCCTAAAAGACTACATTCTGTACAGTAATTCTGACATTAATAGATTGTTTACCTTGACAAAGAACAATGCTCAGGAAGTATGGAAAAAAAACCCAGAGCGAGCAGATACAGGATGTGGTTGAGAATGTTGGGGATATGTATTTATTGGAATAATTGTGTAAATATTTCACTATTAAATTCGATGGCTAAGTATGTGATATTGCTATCTGTTTTTTATTAGGGGTAATTTATTGAGTACAGAAAATATCGTTGATTTCATGAGGCTCATGAAGTCATGTAAATATATATTTAATCATTTTACTTGCTCTCTCGTGTCAAAAAAGTAACAATAGGAATACAAACAACATAATGAAATGATGAGATTTTAATATATCCTGGATCGTATGGAAATAAACCCAGTCCCAGTAGTGCTTATGCTGAACTATCACACAGCACTAGTTCTGCACTTGTTTTAGCACTGACAACTATTTTGGGTACTTGCAAAATGAAAATGCCATTTTAAGTTTACATTATATATTTTGCTAATAAATAAATTCATACATTTTCTACGACTAGTGTCACATTGTCAAGTGTAAGTGCAGGATGTAAAAAAGAAGGTTCGTATCGAGCCCATCCCAAATAATAGATAACACTCATTACGTGGCTACAACTTCCCAACGCACTCGTTCCGTGGATACAGGAACAATAATATTCTTTAATAGCTTGTCTACCGTCTTCTCTTTTATATAAAATATATGTATAATATATTTTGCTACTGACGTGCCTAGACTGGATTCTACATCTGATTAATATATTGTTATCTTCTTGATTTTCTTGGAGTTGTATCGTTTCTGGCTGTCTGAAGAACTCTATTTGGTACACGCCCGTTCTTTTGATGTGCTCGCTGCAATAGGAGCGGGCGATTTTGACGTGGTATATTCCCAAAGCAAATAAAATCAAATCGTCATGATTTAGCCGAGGGAAATCTGGCAGGTCACTCTCTTGCATCAGCATAAACGCTGCCCTCTGCCGATTCAAATTATTTTGAATCACGTAATCCGCAAGAAGTTTTGGTCTATTTCTGTTATTATTTATAATTTCAATAAACTCATTAGTGAACATGCTATCCTGGTACGGCTGTTGAAAGCAATTTATGAGAGCGGCAGCTATTTTGTAGTCTGTTATTGTGTGCAGTAGTGAGCGGTTAAATAACTTATTGCGGAATATTTTAAAATCTCGTTTGAAACGACCGTTTATTGCTTCTACTACCCATCTACATAAAGTGACGAGTCTTGATTTGTTGGCCTGTTCTGTAGACAATTGAGTTGCATCGCGTCTTTTGATGGAGGCATTTGGACCACATACCCATATGTTTCTAAAATGGGAACAGAATCTCGGAAACCTCTATCTAATAAAAAAATGTCACCTTCCTCAAGCAAGTAATTGATTGGAGCTTCTTCCATTGGTCCCTCATGGTTTTCTAAAATCTGCTGAACAATTGAAGCATCGGAAGTGGTTGCCGCGTAAGGTCCAGTTACATCCACAATGTACCCATCTGCACAAACTATCATAAAAGGTTTAATTAAGTTTTGATATTTGGGCAGACTGTAACTCCTTCTTTGGAAGAGGAAGTTGGAACTTTTCTGTATGAAAAGGTAGATGCCGTCTAATAATAAAATAGCTTTACGCGATCCTTCACTACCGAAGATATACTCAGGTAAAGATCTGTTTCTGTTTATTATTTCAGTTCGTGAAATATGATCAAGTCCTAAGTGTCGGGGGACAAAATCATCAAAAAGACATCTTCTTACAAAATTGATTTTTCTGTCGATAGTTTGCCTAGACTTGTTAAAAACGGTACCAAGTCGTACGTTAGGCTCTCCAGTTCTTATTTTAGATAAGTAAATACCCAGATCTTCTTGTGGCGTAGTCGATCTACGTCTTAGTGTTGGTACTTGTTCTAGGAGGTTATTGAACTGGTCATGGTTCAAGCCTGTCCAGAAGTGGAAGTCTTCTACTGATATTTCTTTAATATTTTCAAAATCGAAATAGTTCCGCTGTTCCAGCGCCGTGGTATACATATGAACTATTTCCTGAACATTTCCAGCGTTAAAAATGGTTTGTCTTCGTGTGATATTGTTCTGTATTTCTTCTAAAGACGTGTTTCTTAAGTGATTTTGACAGATGCAGGCCATTTCTGGTATATGCAAATTGTAATAACTCAGATGAAATACTTTTATGGAGTTTGGTATTTGGCGCAGCTGTAGGTCATTATAATTGTCCATCATGCAGCGCTTTGACGTATTAGCTACTCTTGCAAAGCCTGAGAGTGCGAAAGAATCCCAAGATTGTGCCGGTGATCGCATTGGTTCACGATGTAAAAAGTACGGTTAATCCTGCACCAACAAGCGTGACAAATCGACCTTGATCTTGGCTATATTTCATCTCAATATTCCTACGGGAACGGGTACCACGTAGGCAAAACCGCTGGAAGCCACTAGTGTTAAATAATAAGTTGGTGATTGATATACTATTATTTTACTTAAAATCGGATATGAAAAATAGAATATAACCGGTTCCGCTTCAATAAGATTTTTGATCATAACAATATGTCAATTGTACCGAGCTTGTATGTAGATTAATAAATGGATAGATGGTACTTACCTCTTGTAGCGGTACTAAGTCAGAAAATATAGCTTCAACGAAGTCTCGATGGGATTCGAAGAAATCTCGTGTGAGACCATGTCTCCGAGTCCGGCGTAGTGCACGGTTACACGTAATACACATATTTTCCAATTTAACAAGTATCCAATCGTTAAGCAATATCAAAAGTCCAATAATCAGTTCAAAAGTAATCGTAATAATAACTCGGAAAGCAAACAACGCACAGATCACAACAACTGCTATTGAAGGACTGCACATGGGCATTTTAGACACTGATTGTCCTTATCTGTATCTATTGTCTTCCACTCACGCCGGCCGGTCATAAAGGAATGTACGAGTATACCAAAATGAGTTTTATTACACGCGTTCACGGGTGTAAATAGCTTAAACGAGTTGGCAGTGAATGTCACGCTCACACTACCGCATGCTTGTACGTAAGCAAGAAAGAGAATCGACCACGAGCGGTTATCCTAATACTTTGTCTTTTCATGCAAAAATATTATCTTATTTTATATACGTATTATTATTTATCTACATTTTGTTAGTGGTTTTGGAAGTGTGAATAGCGTTTTTTATTACATATTTATTCTGAGGTGTGGGGGGTTCCGGAGGCAATAAATGATATACGTGTGTTCAGTGCAACGTTCCATTTATTACTAACTAACTAATATTACAGTCATCAGTAATGCCTTACGTTATAATATACTACTAGGTACCACTCCACATATAGGGGGTTCTATCAAAAAAAAAAAAAAAATGTTTTTTTTTTTTACATACTGTTACGTTGTTTTTTTTGTACCTACCACTGGGAATTAAGTAGCATTTACCTGGAAGCATACGTTGTAAATTGTGGGGTTTCCAAGTGAAGTGTTTCATTGCAGTTTGTGCATTAACTTTAGCTTGCAATTGATAGAAGGATTCAATCCGTCGATTGTATTTCATCACTGAACTTTTATAGGAACACTTTCTGACGATGAGTCACTTTACTGAAACCTATTTAACCAGTTTACACAATAAATTAGATACAGGATATTGTGATTAGGTTAGTTATTGTTGACACTCCAAACGTCATTCGTTAAACGTCAGTTTCTGACAGCTAGAGGCGACCTCTAGTGGTTACTAGTTCGCAGTTGTAGTGGTAATCGATATTAGTTCATTTTACCAAATTGAATGGTAAACATCGAAACAATATCTTATAGACCAATCCTTAATAATTTTCAGCTTCTGGTTAAAATTCTTAACGGTCTAATAACAGTAAACGGAAGTGAAATTATTTTTTCATTATAAACATTATTCCAGAACTTTCGCTTTTACTCGATGCACCTTTAGTCTATGGGTGACGTTTAAGATTTAGTTCGACATAGTGTTGCTGGAGCTGCATTCTCGATTTGCTTAAAATAAATGGGAATATTACCCACTCAAGACAAAATTACTATAGTCTTGGAAATGAGAATTAATGAGTTTGTTAGCCTGGATCGTGAAAATTCTTAGTGTTTCAGGAGTTGAACGTCATCTTGGACAGTTGTCAGTGATTTACAAGAATTAAATGTTTTGTTGTAACATTTCCATCTACCGAAATCGAATCTACCGGCATCGAGTTTTACCTGAAGCAGGGGAGATTTTCTAGCTGCTCCGTCTGCTTCCGGCTTGTTAACCTTGACAGGATGAACTAGGGGTCAAGGCGTCCATTCGCACGAAATACGCTGGAGCGTTGACCGACATATTTTATTTACCGTTTTCAAAGGTAAGAATTTTGAGGTATTATTGTTGGGAAGTGATCGGTGACCCCTTCCCCGGTCGTTAAAGGAATATTGTAGTGATCCCTGGATATTTATTACAGGATTCCAAATAGCGCATAGTCGGATCTGAGTTCAGACGACACATCGTAAGGATTTTGCCATCAAGTTTGTTCCACCTCAAACAACCGTGAGTATTAGACCCGCTGACTTTTTATCATAAATATGCCGTAGAAAATTCCTCAGTGTTGACCACGGTATTACCTTATAGTTCAGTTGATAGACGCCACGTGGGTGGCCCTACTCCTTGTTGTCCCACCACGTAGGGAAAGGCAATTAGAGGTCGTAGCTCATTGTAGGGTATTTGTAAAAGGCCCTGTTAGCGGGCTAGTGTTTTAGCCTTTAGATTTCCTAGCTCGGTCACTTCTATTCCTCCGGAAGGAAAGTAAATTAGTTTCCCCTTATATCATAGGGTCTCCGTATTGTCAATTCCAGGAGAGGCATCTCGAGAGATTCGTCTCGTCGCCAGTATCCAGAGGAGCATCTGGGGCCTGGACGCGAGACCCGTTCCTCGAGTCAGCACATAGCCTCCTGAGGAGACGGCAGTGCGGTTGGCAGCGTCCGTCTAGCGATAGCGCAGGCGTGACGGTTTTTTTTGTTTTTACTTCTACCCTTTTTTTATTACTTATAAACTTTTGTTTTTACTTATAAATTTAACTGTTTATTACATTTACCTACGGTTCCTATATGAACCGCTTTATTACTTGTTCGGGTTTCAAAATTGGAAGCCGATCTTCAACTCAATTGAAATAAAGGACCCCGGGTTCGACACCTTCGCTTAACTGGAATAGAATCGAACATCTTCGTCGGCTCCGGGATCCGGGACTCTTCCAAGTCCCTGGCGCCCATTTAGGATAATAATAAACCAATAACACTGGAAGGTTTTGCCTTGATATTATCACCTATTATTATGATATTATACACAACTTTTAAACTCCATATTGTATAAGGAACAGTACCGGTGTATCTCCAACCCCCCACGACCATTAGTAATACCGCTGAGGTTAAAGCTGGCTGGCCATAACCTAATTTGTAGAACCAACCTCAAATAAATATTTGTTGACCGTTTGTTGTTTATTTTATTTTCAAACTGCAATTCAAAAAACTAAATTTCCGGAACTACAGCCAAAATCTCCCTAAGTCCGAATGGGAGGATTATTTAAAGTATTTAAAATTATTTTTTAATTCACTAAGGGTAGATACAGTACATTATAAAACTACGGACGACAGCCGTCCACATTTAACAGTCTCCATTTACGATGAGCATTATTATGGTTTACTCGATTCGGGTTCCTGCATCTCGGTATTGGGTTCCGATGTTGGCCAACAATTTATAAAGGCTGGCGCGACTTTACACGCCGATACGCAGTTGGGCAACGTCGTAACTGCCAATGACTCGCGGGCATCCGTAGAGGGTTATTTATTTTTACCAGTCACTCTCATGCGAGTGACTAAGGTTATTAAATTCTATGTTATTCCAGACATTACCACACCGTTGATTTTTGGCGTTGATTTTTGGAGGGCTTTTAATTTAGCACCAAAAATTTTTAATAAGTTGCCTTTACAATATTTAAAAAACAATACAGGCCATACATGCGTCTCGGAGGTCAGGCACCTACAGCCTTTTGACGAATTAACACCAGATCAAAAAAATGAAGCGGAGTTACTAATTAAGGATTTCGAAAACGTTTCCTTTGAGGCTAAAGGATTAGGTCGTACCCATCTGTTGCGGCATAAAATAGATACAGGGGATGCCCCTCCTATTAAACAGCGTTACTATCCTTTGTCGCCAGAACGCCTCAAGGAACTTAACCGTCAGCTGGATGAGATGTTGGAGATGGGAGTGGTGGAACCTAGCAATAGCGCGTGGAATAACCCGGTTCTACTGACCCCAAAACCGAATGGGGAATGGCGATTTTGCCTGGACAGCCGGAAACTGAACGCGGTCAGCAAGCAAGATGCGTATCCACTACCCTACGTCTCTCACATCTTAGACCAGCTGCGGGACGCGCGATATCTTTCATCGATTGATTTGAAGTCTGCATTTTGGCAGATCGAATTGGACTCCGTTTCATCTAAAGAAAAAACCGCATTCACGGTTCCGGGTCGAGGACTGTTCCATTTTAAAGTTATGTGCTTTGGGTTGACGGGAGCCCCAGCCACCCAACAGCGCCTAATGGACAGACTTTTCGGCCCAGAGTTTAATAATAAGGTGTTCGTATATTTAGATGACATCATTATTTGTTCATCAACCTTCGAGGAGCACATTTCACTTCTTAAACGGGTTTTAGACAAATTAAGGCAGGCTAACTTGACAATTAACTTACCTAAGTCCTGTTTCTTTCGACGAGAACTAAAATATCTGGGTTACCGAGTGGACGAGCATGGTTTACATACCGATCCCTCGAAAGTTCAGTCAATTGTTGACTTTCCAACCCCTAAAACCCGTAAGGAAGTGAAAATGTTTCTTGGAACGGCCTCATATTATAGACGTTTTATTAAAAACTTTAGCACGATAGCGGCCCCTTTGAACGCACTAACGAGTACGAGCAAAAAAGCTCCGCCTTTTCAGTGGACGGCTGAGACTGAAACCGCGTTTTCAACCTTGAAAGAGGCATTGGTGTCAGCTCCAGTATTGGCTTGTCCAGATTTTTCTCAACCTTTTGAGATCCATTGTGACGCATCCAGTTTTGGGATAGCGGGCACTTTGACTCAGGTTATAAATGATGAGGAGCACCCAATAGCCTATTGCAGCCGTTCGCTTAATCCGGCGGAACGCAATTATTCGGCAACGGAGCGTGAGGCCCTTGCGGTGGTCTTTGCCGTCGAACACTTTCGTCCCTACGTGGAAGGCGGTCCCGCGTTTAAAGTGATAACCGACCACTCCAGCTTAAAATGGTTCTTTAACTTAACCAATCCATCTGGACGATTAGCCCGGTGGGGTTGCCGGTTATCACCTTACAACTTCACCATTGAACACCGCAAGGGCAAGGACAATGTGGTTCCAGACGCCCTATCTCGTGGCGTTCCGGTATTGGAAATCACAGTGCCCGTTAATGACACTTGGTTTAAGAAATTGTGGGATAAATGTGTCAGTACGCCCCGATCGTGCCCTAACTATATTATTAAGGAGGACAAACTTTACCGTTACTCTAAAAATAAATTCGGTGTGGCCAGCGACTATGACTGGAAGCAGGTAGTACCGGAGGGCAGTCGACTAGAATTATTAAAGAGTCACCACAGTGGCGAATTATCTCCACATTTTGGAGTGTTTAAAACCTACAAACGACTTGCACTCCGATACTACTGGCCTAACATGTATAAGGATGTCGTTAGCTACGTTGGTAAATGTGATACTTGCGCCGCATATAAACACTCACAATTACCTCCTCCCGGTCTCTTGGGTGATGCGAAGGAGTGTTCCAAGCCCTTCGAAACCATAAGCATGGACTTGGTAGGTCCGTTGCCACGGTCCAGAGCGGGATTCACATATCTCTTAGTTGTCGTGTGCTGTTTTACGAAGTACTGTTTACTATTTCCTTTACGTAGAGCTGTTGGTAAGGCCATAGCACAGAAACTAGAAGACGGAGTTTTCCTTGTACACGGTATACCCCGTACGGTTATAGCAGACAACGGGACGCAATTCACGGGTAACGAGTTACGTTCACTGTTGGAGAGGTACAAAATACCTCAAGTTCACTTCACACCTCGTTACTGTCCAAGCGTGAACACCGTGGAACGCTATAACCGTACCATTATGACCGCGGTATCAATTCTCGTGGAGGATGATCATCGATCTTGGGATGTTAACATCTCAAAGATCCAGTTCGCTATGAACACCTCCACAAACGAGGTTACTCGTTTTACCCCGTTCTTCCTAGTACATGGCAGAGAGGCAGTTAGTAGTGGAGATGTCTTCGGCAATGATACCGTTGTACAGCCCACTCTAGCCTGCGCTTCCCGTAGTTCATATGCCAATCAGTTAGGGGGTTTGGATGATATTTATAATAAAGTGAAGGACGCGCTCGTCAAATCACATAAACGTAGTGCTCGTTATTATAATAGTAGTAGGAGGCACGCGGAGTTTGAGGTAGGCGACACTGTGTGGAAGAAAACATATCCTCAGAGTGACGCCTCAAAATTCTTTATGGCCAAATTGGCACCTAAATATGAGAGATGTATAATTAGGAAAAAACTTTCACCCTTAGTGTATGAATTGGAAGGCTGTAGTTCCGGTAAAAACCTTGGCACATGGCATATCAAGGACTTAAAATCACCATGTGGCGAGGAATAATTTTTTTTTGTATATTTTATTTTAATTTAAACTTATTTAAATTACCTTGTAGGTAGATGGTTGCAGTGACCTTTGAGGGCTGTATATGCCTTGGGGTTGCTGGTTTTCTTTTAGCATTAGTGGCTGTATATGCCACAGTGTTAAAACCTTGTCGTTTATATATTCTTACACTGTTTCTGCGGTTCGTAGTGTTACACAGGTTCCTACTGTGTACACATTTGTGAACTGCATGTAGAGTACCAATAGACGATTGTTTAATCATTGTTGTTGGTCTGTTGTTGTTGCAGGATTGATGCATTTGATTGATTGTTTTTTTTATTGTTTGCTATTATTGAATTTAATTGATAAATCTCCGGATTGCTGGTAAGGCAGCATAATGATAGTCCTGAGTTAGGAGGCCTTAATGGCGGGTGTGCAGGCTGCATTGATGGAAAACGTTTTTAGATGGTATTTTTTTTATAGTAGTAGAATTTATTAGATTGTAACGTACTTTAATTTCTTTCAGTGTATTGATGGTGTACCAGCTCAGCGTTATTATCGGTGGGCAACACATTTGGTTAGAGTATATGAAGAGGGCGTACGATTGAGTGGGGTGGTCTCTCCTATATAATTATAGTAGGTCAGACTGGGACATATGCTTCAGACGACATTTACACATTTCTACTCTTTTTGGAGCTTGTCTTTTACATGTTTTTAAATGGATTAGACTCACTCCAGAGGTAGCACTATCTATTTCACAGATTACATGGATAATTAAAAATAAGCCATAAAACACGGGCGGAATTGTAGACCCGACAACCAAAGCCTACTACAATGTCGCCTATTAGAGCGGTCTGTTACTCTATACTTGAAGTGTAACCTGAATTCTGTGTTGCTGAAGTATATGCCTTAACTATCTTAGTCGTGCACCAGATTCTACATTTTTTTTCTTTTCTTTCTCATTTCCTGTTTTTAGGCATGAGCGTTGAAGACTTGTATTGTGCTTGGTCTTTTGGAGTCTGCTTTGACGCTGGAGGGCCAGCGTCGAGATTTGCCCTGACGGGTCAAATCTCTGGTGGTTGGGGAGGTACTGTTACGTTGTTTTTTTTGTACCTACCACTGGGAATTAAGTAGCATTTACCTGGAAGCATACGTTGTAAATTGTGGGGTTTCCAAGTGAAGTGTTTCATTGCAGTTTGTGCATTAACTTTAGCTTGCAATTGATAGAAGGATTCAATCCGTCGATTGTATTTCATCACTGAACTTTTATAGGAACACTTTCTGACGATGAGTCACTTTACTGAAACCTATTTAACCAGTTTACACAATAAATTAGATACAGGATATTGTGATTAGGTTAGTTATTGTTGACACTCCAAACGTCATTCGTTAAACGTCAGTTTCTGACAGCTAGAGGCGACCTCTAGTGGTTACTAGTTCGCAGTTGTAGTGGTAATCGATATTAGTTCATTTTACCAAATTGAATGGTAAACATCGAAACAATATCTTATAGACCAATCCTTAATAATTTTCAGCTTCTGGTTAAAATTCTTAACGGTCTAATAACAGTAAACGGAAGTGAAATTATTTTTTCATTATAAACATTATTCCAGAACTTTCGCTTTTACTCGATGCACCTTTAGTCTATGGGTGACGTTTAAGATTTAGTTCGACATAGTGTTGCTGGAGCTGCATTCTCGATTTGCTTAAAATAAATGGGAATATTACCCACTCAAGACAAAATTACTATAGTCTTGGAAATGAGAATTAATGAGTTTGTTAGCCTGGATCGTGAAAATTCTTAGTGTTTCAGGAGTTGAACGTCATCTTGGACAGTTGTCAGTGATTTACAAGAATTAAATGTTTTGTTGTAACATTTCCATCTACCGAAATCGAATCTACCGGCATCGAGTTTTACCTGAAGCAGGGGAGATTTTCTAGCTGCTCCGTCTGCTTCCGGCTTGTTAACCTTGACAGGATGAACTAGGGGTCAAGGCGTCCATTCGCACGAAATACGCTGGAGCGTTGACCGACATATTTTATTTACCGTTTTCAAAGGTAAGAATTTTGAGGTATTATTGTTGGGAAGTGATCGGTGACCCCTTCCCCGGTCGTTAAAGGAATATTGTAGTGATCCCTGGATATTTATTACAGGATTCCAAATAGCGCATAGTCGGATCTGAGTTCAGACGACACATCGTAAGGATTTTGCCATCAAGTTTGTTCCACCTCAAACAACCGTGAGTATTAGACCCGCTGACTTTTTATCATAAATATGCCGTAGAAAATTCCTCAGTGTTGACCACGGTATTACCTTATAGTTCAGTTGATAGACGCCACGTGGGTGGCCCTACTCCTTGTTGTCCCACCACGTAGGGAAAGGCAATTAGAGGTCGTAGCTCATTGTAGGGTATTTGTAAAAGGCCCTGTTAGCGGGCTAGTGTTTTAGCCTTTAGATTTCCTAGCTCGGTCACTTCTATTCCTCCGGAAGGAAAGTAAATTAGTTTCCCCTTATATCATAGGGTCTCCGTATTGTCAATTCCAGGAGAGGCATCTCGAGAGATTCGTCTCGTCGCCAGTATCCAGAGGAGCATCTGGGGCCTGGACGCGAGACCCGTTCCTCGAGTCAGCACATAGCCTCCTGAGGAGACGGCAGTGCGGTTGGCAGCGTCCGTCTAGCGATAGCGCAGGCGTGACGGTTTTTTTTGTTTTTACTTCTACCCTTTTTTTATTACTTATAAACTTTTGTTTTTACTTATAACCTTAACTGTTTATTACATTTACCTACGGTTCCTATATGAACCGCTTTATTACTTGTTCGGGTTTCAAAATTGGAAGCCGATCTTCAACTCAATTGAAATAAAGGACCCCGGGTTCGACACCTTCGCTTAACTGGAATAGAATCGAACATCTTCGTCGGCTCCGGGATCCGGGACTCTTCCAAGTCCCTGGCGCCCATTTAGGATAATAATAAACCAATAACACTGGAAGGTTTTGCCTTGATATTATCACCTATTATTATGATATTATACTTCGTTGCTTCGTCCTTCGAGATTAAGATAACAATGTAGTAATACGTCTAGGGTATCGCCTTTCATCCACTAAGTTTGAATATTTTTTTTTTTTTTTTTTTGTCGGTACTTTGTCTTCCTGATAGTTATGCCTGTACCGCCACTCATTCGCGTTTTAGTGCGTCGCCGATCACCACGTTATTTTCTTCGTTTCATTTGAATTGTGCAAAAAGATGCCAAAACGTAGTCACAAAAACGACGACAGTGATTATTTAAGAAAGAAGATTCGAAAACTCGAAAGGAAACTTAATAAACGCGACAGAAGGTCGCGTGTTCGAAGTTGTTCCGAGAGTAGTAGCTCGTCGACGAATATTATTATGTCGCCGGTACTATCGGACCATGAAGGTAAGCTGAAGTGTTATTTTTACAAACGGAAGATATTGTGAATAGTTTTTCGGACTATATCCGTATCATAATCTGACATGATGTCATATTATCTTAAATAGTGTTGTGTACATCTTATGGGGATGTTACCTTCACATAATTTTGGATTCCCAATTCATTGGGTATATACTACCAGTGATTGTGTACATTTGAAAGGAATGTTGCCTTCACTTTAGTTAATGACCTACTTAATAATAATTGCATTTTATATCCGTACGGACTAAAACATAGTGTTGTGGGTAGTTTTAAGGACTATCGCCGCTCTAAAAACCACTAGTTGTATACTAGGAACATTGGTAGTTGTGATCATATCCACGTACCTACATAACAAAATGTTATCACTCGATTTCGTAATTCTGAATATCGGTATGGATTATAAACTTGGTGTTGTGGATAGTTTTGAGGACTATCACCGCGCTATTTTCTATCCGATACCTACATTTGGTACATTTTCTATTCCACCTGAAATGGAAGTTCAAGGTGATGTCGCGTCATCTCCGATTATTGACTCAGATGAGCCACAACCGGGTACGTCCACCTCGACGATACATGATGTTCCTGCTACAGAAGCAGTACAGGCAGGGGAATCGGAACTACCTGTTGAAGTAACGCTTCCTGAGCTGGACGAAGAGATTCTGAATCTCTTGGGCGAAACTCCATCAAAGGATAAAAAATATGGACCAGACATTAGATGCGAGTTATCTGCTCGCTGGGAACACATCGCAACAACAGGCTTGACCAAGGATGCCAGAAAGGAGCTGCTTGATAAGCATCTGGTTCCAAAAAACTGCACAAAGATTGATGCACCCAAGTTAAATCCAGAGATAAAGGCCGCCTTATCGGAGATGCTAATAAAAAAAAGACAAAGCTTTAGAGAATAAGCAGGTGCAGGTCGCAGCAAGTATATCTTGTATAAGTGAAGCCCTAAGCATACTCTTTTCTGCAGGTTATAAAGATCAGTCGGTAATAAAATTACTGATCGAAGCCGGTCGACTTATGTGTGACTCACAACACAGCGAGTCCATGACACGGCGCAGTTTTATATGTTCTACAATCAAGAAAGATATAAAAGATCAACTGTTCAATACAGAAATCGATAAGTTTCTATTTGGCGAACATCTGACCGATACTCTAAAAGCTGCAAAAGCTATATCAAAATCAGGCGCTGAGATTAAAATAAACACACAGGTTCGAAGACCTGCACCAGCGCAGAGACCGAGACAGGCCCCTGTCCAGACTTTAAACCAGACGCCTCCGTTCCCGACAGCGCGGCAAGCGGGAACAGCGAGGAGAACAGCGCCGGCGCCGCGCCCGCGACCGGTGCAGCAGCAGCCGCGACAGCAGCCGCGCTTGCAGCAGCGCCAAGCCCCGCGGCGCTAGACCTGGTACGTTTTGCAGGTCGGTTATCCTACTTTTATGATCAATGGCAATTGATAACTAATGACCTCGTTGTATTATCGTGGATAAGAGGTTACAAGATACCGTTTACTAAACCTGTCTATCAGTTACACGAACCAAGTTTACCTGCATTAACTTCATGTGAGTCCTTTAAATACAAGGTGGCCATCACTGACCTTCTAAACAGTGGTGCTATTTCACATTGTGAACCATGTGAAGGACAGTTTCTTTCTAGTTATTTCCTGATTAAAAAACCCAATGGCAAAAACAGATTTATTTTAAACTTAAAGTCTCTAAACAAGTACATCGTAACAGAACATTTCAAAATTGAAGATCTAAGAACAACATTAAAATTAGTATCAAGAAACAGTTTCATGGCCACCTTTGATTTAAAGGATGCGTATTTTCTAGTACCTATACACCCGACGTATAGAAAGTACCTACGATTTAGGTACGAGGGTCAAATTTACCAATTCAATGTTTTGCCGTTTGGTTTAAACACAGCTCCATTTGTGTTCACAAAGCTATTAAAACCGGTAATTTGTTTACTGAGATCATTAGGTTATCTATCATCTATCTACTTAGATGACATTTGTATCATTTCTAATAATTATCAAGATTGCTTAGATAATATTTTACAGACAAAACATATTTTAGAGTCCTTAGGATTCATAATTAACATTAAAAAAAGTTGTATGATTCCGAGTAATATTTGCAAATACCTTGGTTTTGTGATAGATACAAAAGAATTTCATGTTAGCCTTCCTAAGGAAAAACGAAATCTAATTAAACAAGAGTTACAATCGTTTCAATTGAAATCTCGTTGTAAAATAAGACAGTTTGCTCGCTTGGTAGGCCTCCTCACTTCGTCCTGCCCCGCGATTCAGTACGGTTGGCTTTACACCAAGCAGATGGAAAGATGCAAATACCTTGCATTGTGTAAAACGAGTAATTATGATAGCCACATGTCTTTACCACAGTATTTGCAGGACGATTTTTCCTGGTGGTTAAAATCTATTGATACCGCAGTGAATCCTATTAGACGGGACAGCTACTGTCTAGAAATATTTTCAGACGCTAGCAAAAAAGGGTGGGGGGGCAGCATGCGGTGCGGAGACCGCCAGTGGCCAGTGGAGTAACACAGAGTCTAACAAACATATTAACTGTCTAGAACTCCTGGCTGCTTTCTTGGGCTTACAAACATTCGAAAAAGGATTAAAAAATTGTCAGGTGTTACTACGCGTTGACAACACAACTGCTATTTCGTATATCAACCGTATGGGTGGAGTAAGATTTCCACATTTAACTGAAATCACAAAATCTTTGTGGCAGTGGTGTGAAGCTCGTGGTATATTTGTATTCGCTTCATACATAAGCTCGGAAGATAACGAAATAGCAGATGCTGAGTCTAGAAAATCTCACCCCGATACCGAATGGGAGATTAAAGATCATGCTTTTGAAAAGATTGTGAGAGCCTTTGGGCAACCAAAAATTGATCTTTTCGCATCAAGGTTGAATAACAAATGTGTTAAGTACGTCTCATGGAATAGAGACCCAGGAGCATGCGCTGTGAATGCTTTTACTTTAAATTGGTCAAATCTTTGTTTCTACGCATTTCCTCCTTTTGCGGTTATATTAAAAGTATTAAGAAAACTTATATACGACCAGGCGGAGGGTATTGTTGTGGTTCCATTTTGGCCCACGCAACCCTGGTTTCCACTTTATCAAAAACTTCTCTGTTCAGAATTAGTTCAGTTTAGACCCTCTGATAAAGTGTTATTGTCTATTTCCAACAGTGTCCCCAAGCTCACGTTGATTGCAGGGAAGTTATCAGGACGGCGTTACGAAACAGAGGAGTACCACCATCATCTTTAGATATTATGATAGCTTCTTTATCTGAAAGGTCAATAAAACAATATGACGTTGCCATTCGACGTTGGGTAAACTTTTGTAAGACTCACAATATCAAAATACATGAGGCGTCAATTCCGATGATTATGTATTTTCTCACTGAGTTATTTCATTCCGGCTTACAATACGGATCTTTAAACAGTCATCGCTCCGCTCTGTCTTTGATCTTAGGATCGAGAGTAGGGTCTGATGATCGCGTTGCTAGGCTATTCAAAGGTTTTTACAGACTTCGTCCTCCAGCCCCAAAATATAATATCACTTGGGACCCGTCAATAGTTTTAGAATTCTTATCAAAATGGTACCCAAATAATAATTTAAGTTTCGAACATTTAACCAAAAAGGCCGTAACTTTGCTCATACTTGTAACTGCACACAGGGTGCAAACCATTAGCAAAATCAAATTAGAAAATATGAACGTCACTGATAATCTTATATTGATCAAGATAAACGATTTGTTAAAAACATCTCGACCTGGTTTATCTCAACCTTGTTTAAATATTCCATTTTACAAAGATCGACCGGAAATATGTCCCGCTGAGGCTCTTATAGAATATATTGATAGGACAAAACATTTGAGAAACAATGCCAATAGCCTTTTTATAAGTATTAAAAAACCACATAAATCAGTAACCACAAATACCATCAGTCGGTGGATAAAAGATATATTATCAATTAGCGGAATTGACACTTCAGTATTTTCTGCCCACTCCACCAGACACGCAGCCACCTCAGCTGCTCATAGAGCTGGTGTCAATATTGACACGATACGAAAAGCAGCTGGGTGGAGTGGTAGCTCCAATGTTTTCGCTAGATATTATCATAGAGACATTCAATGTGAACAAACTGATCAATTTGCCTTATCAATCCTAACCTCTGATCGATGTTAGATTTAATTACTTAAAATTAATAACTTAAATTTATCTACCCCTAATTAAAGAAAAACTACAATTTAATTACTTTATTACTTGTAAGGTTTGATTAATATACATGTACCTAAGTATAAAAATTCAGTGTTTTAATATTTCACCATCTTTCAAAATCTACATTGTTATCTTAATCTCGAAGGACGAAGCAACGAAGTATAATTGGAGATTAAACGAACTTACCTGAAGTGAAGTTCTATCCAAATTATACGAGTTGCTTCGTCCGAAGAGATTAGTTCCCTCCCAACCCTATGAACCCCATACCTAAAGTGAAATATTAAAAAAGGTTCCAGGCTTTCAACTAAATGAGTGGCGGTACAGGCATAACTATCAGGAAGACAAAGTACCGACAAAAAAAAAAAAAAAAAAATATTCAAACTTAGTGGATGAAAGGCGATACCCTAGACGTATTACTACATTGTTATCTTAATCTCTTCGGACGAAGCAACTCGTATAATTTGGATAGAACTTCACTTCAGGTAAGTTCGTTTAATCTCCAATTATACACAACTTTTAAACTCCATATTGTATAAGGAACAGTACCGGTGTATCTCCAACCCCCCACGACCATTAGTAATACCGCTGAGGTTAAAGCTGGCTGGCCATAACCTAATTTGTAGAACCAACCTCAAATAAATATTTGTTGACCGTTTGTTGTTTATTTTATTTTTAATACCAACCCACCTTACATTTGGGCTTTTGATCCTTTCACACTAGAGGGACAAAATCTCATATGTAACAATACTTATGCTTACGCACTAACTTAATAATAATTTAACATAATAATGAATTATTGTTATGTAAACAATTTTGTTCTGTTTTTATGTACTACATCAATTTTCCCATTTTTATCTATCTTTACATTTGGTTCTAAATCTTCTATAACAGTATATGGCCCTTCAAACAATTGGTTTAATTTACTTGCATTTTCATTTTTAATTAACAATTTATCACCATTTTTATACGTTACAGGATGTATTTTCTTGTCAAAACTGCATTTTTTTAATCGTTTGTTGTTAATTACATTTTCTCTTGCATCCTTACAGGCTAACTGTAATCTATACTTAAGTTCTAAACAATAATCATTTGGGTTATACAATGGTTCTACTGTAGCGCTGAATCTGCATGGAATATTACTTGGTTTACCGAATACTAATTCGTGTGGTGTATACTTTGTAATTGTGTGGACTGTATTGTTATAAGTAAAAGACCAATATGGTAACCAGTGACTCCAAGCTTCTGGATATTTGTCACATTGAGTGCGTAAATAAACTCCTAGGTTTTTATGTGAGTTCTCTAGGGATCCTATAGTTTGATGATGGTAAGCTGCAGAATTCAGTTTTTCTATTCCTAGTAACTTGCATACTTCTATCATCGTAGATGACATGAATTCGGTGCCTCTATCTGTTAATATTGTATTTGGAATACCGAACCTTAATATAAAGTTGTTAACTAAAGCTCTGGCTACTGTTTTACTTTCCTTATTAGGTAATGGATATACCTCTACGAACTTACTTAAGTCACACTGAATACTTAATATATACGAATTACCTTCTAAATCCTTATCTAATGGGCCCACTATATCTAAGAATATTTTTTGGAAAGCCGAGGTCGCCGTTGTTGTGACAACCATAGGCTGAATGGTATTGCGACCATATTTCATTTTTTGACATGTTTCACATTTTTTTATAAATTGTCTTACGTCTCGTTCTAATTCTGGCCAATAAAATGATCGCCTGATATTATTTATCATTCTACGTACTCCTGCATGACCAGCAGTAGGTAGTAGGTGATAGTCATTTAATATAAATTCTTTTTCGTCTTGCATCTCAACTCTTTTAATACCTCGTAAGATGTGTATTGTAGGGCCCTCGTATTTAGTTGAGGTGTTGACTTCATTTAGAAGCTGTTTTATGAATAACGCGTTTTCTTCTTTTTTTATTAAACAAATCTCGTTTACTTTTATTGATTTACAAAAATCACATAATTTTTTCACAAATTCGGCTCGCGTAAATTGTGAATGAAAATCATGGTTAATGTATATAATATGTTTACTTGGTATAAATATAAAACATTCATATTCAATTATATTTTTATGTTTCTTCAACTGTTTTATTTCATTTCCCTTAACAAAAGTCATTTCAACTGAGCTATTTGGAATCCTTAATATTTCCACGATTCTGGGCTGATCACACCTTTCGTCTGTGGCTTTACTAGGTATTACCAATTCTTTATTCTTTTCTCTTTCTACCATTTCCTGTTCCCTCAATTTTTGTCCTCTCGTCATTACAATCATACTCTTTTCATTCATCTCTTTTAGTTCGTCAGAGGTGATTGTTATACGCGATAGTGCATCCGCTACTACGCTATTTTTCCCTTTTATGTAAATAATATTGAAGTCATATTCTTCTAAGGCTAATCTAAATTTTAAAAGTCTACTTGAAGGATCTTTCATTCCGAATAGATATAATAAAGGTTTGTGATCCGTCATAATAGTGAATTTCTTTCCAAACAGATATGGTCTAAAATATTTTACTCCCCATACTATTGCAAGTAGCTCTTTTTGTATGGTTGGGTAATTTTTCTCAGCTTTGTTTAATGGTCTACTTGAGTAAGCTACTGGTCTCATGTTTTTATTGCATAAAACTGCTCCTACTGATATATTTGATGCATCTGTTTGTAAGATAAATTCATTTTCATTAGAGAAATCGGGGTATTGCAGGATTGGTGGTGACATTAGTGCATTTTTTTAGAATTTCAAATGATTGCACACATTCGGAAGTCCATACAAACGGTACATTTTTACGTAAAAGATTATTCAATGGAATAGTTATTTCTGCAAATTTATCAATGAATTTCCTATAATAATTGCAAAATGCGACAAAACGTCTAAGCTCATCTGCATTCTTTGGTACTGGGTATTCTTTAATTATTTTTATTTTTTCAGGGTCAGGTGAAACTCCATCTTTAGAAACTACATGACCTAAGTATAAAAGTTCTGTCTGTAGGAAAGTACATTTTTTTGGATTTAACTTTAAGTTGACTTTACGTAGCCTTTCAAATACGTCAGTGAGGTTTTTGTTATGTAGTTCTATTGATCTACCAAATACTACAAGGTCATCTAAATATATAAAACATTTGTCCAAATTTAGTCCTGACATTGCTATGGTCATAACCCGTGAAAAAGAACTTGGACTAATTTTCAGTCCCATGGGTAGTCGTTTCATTTGGTATTGCCCAGTGTTTGTACAGAAACTAGTTACTTTTCGGCTGTCTTCTGACAAAACCACCTGATAATAAGAATTACTTAAGTCTAAATGTGAAAAATATACTGCTCCCGATAACGAATCTAATATCTCAACTATGTTTGGCAGCGGAAATCTGTCATCTTGTATTTGTTCGTTGAGTTTACGATAAGCAATTACCAATATCCAATTTTTATTTCCCGTTTCAGTCGCCTTTTTAGGTACTAACAAGATTGGACTGGACCACTCACTACTAGCTTCTTCAATTATGTCATCTTCTAATAATTTTCGAATTTGTTTATCTATTTCTGGCTTTAAACTATTTGGGGTTCGATAAGGCTTTACATAAACTGGACTAGTGTTTGGCTTTAAATGTATGGATTGTTCGTAAATGTTTGTGGTTGTAAGCTTATCGCCTGGTAAGTGAAATATATCACTGTACTTAGAACATAATGACGCAATGCTATTTCGTTCGCTGGAATGTAAGTGATCAAGTTTCAACAATTGTAATAATGTTCGAGCTCTTTCTGCATTAGTATTAGTCTTACTGAATGTACATATTTTATAATCTTTTAATGGATGAATATCTGGCTGAAATATTGGCATGGATATTGATTGTTCACTTGTGTTAAGTATTTGTATTGGAATAACATAATTTTTTGGTTTAACTATAAGTCCTGCTAAAAAAATATTTTCTTGTAACTCTTTTGGATAGATGAAACAATCCTCTGTAACCTTTTCTTTTAACTGAATATAATGAATTGATTCACTTCGCGCTGGTATAGTAATATAAGTCGTATTTACCTTTGGTGACGTAAATATGGGTAAATCACGATAGGTATTTTGATGTTTTAATCTTAAATATGAATTCTCCAAGTCAATGTTCGTATTGAACTTCGTCAAAAAGTCTAATCCAATAATACCATCTCCTTTACAAGGTAATTTGTCAAATAAATAAAATTTATGCTGGTAAATTGAACCATCGTGTAATTGTAGGTCTAGATAAACGTAACCTTTGGAATAAATCTTTCCACCTATACCATTTATAACAATGTTATCGCAGTGTACTTCTACGAATTTTGATATCGCTTGCGACCGTACAGCGGAAATTGACGCTCCGGTATCAAGTAACCAAAAGCATTCTTTATTAAATAAATTCATGGAAACGTACCTTATATTCTCGCTTAACGTTAAAATGTACTCTTTATTCACGAAAAAACGTTTTATGATCTGGTTCCGTCTTATTTTGTTCTGTGTCGTCCGACTTCATAGGTTGAGCAGAATAAACATTCTGTCGACCTCGTTGATTTTGATTATAACTTCCTCGAGACGAACGACCTCCGCTTCTTCCTCTTACATTAGTCTGTGCCCGGTTATTATAAAACCCTTGGTTATAATAAGTTCCTCTGTGAGGTCGGCTAGGCCGATTTTGATTAAACTTTGCACGTGTACCTTGCTGATGAAAGCCTCGGTACCCGCGTACAGGCCTACCCCTATAATAGTTTCTAGACTTACCCTGCATGTTGAGCACCGCGTGGGACGTCTGGGGTTGCGCCAACTCCTCATCCTCTGCTGCGCGCACGGCATCCTTCAGATTTCCGTAATTTCTAGCTGCAATAATCGTGCTTAATCGTCTATTTCGCAACCCGTCGGCAAACTTTTTTATTGCCAACTGTTCATTTATGGGCCTTAAAATCTCGTTTGCTTTTTCATTTGAATTCGCCTGCGAGATTGTAAGGTTCACGAAAAGGTCTTCAATTTTTTCACCGAATTGCGAAATCGATAATCCTTCCTGAGAAATATTATTTAATTGAGTTATCAAAGAGATTGCAGACTTTTTTGGCAATAAATACTGTTTTATATCGTGAATAAAATCACTGCAAGTCACATAGCTAGATTTTAGCTTCAATTTTGCATTTCTAGTCAACCTAGTCTTAAGTACAAAAGTAATTAAATGATTTTTGCAATCCTTACTTTTAAGAAAACTATCGTACATCTCTATTCCTTCAATTATTTTTTCTATCGTCTCATCTTTGTCGTCCATTACTGGCACTAAGGTAGCAGCCGTTTTAAAATCAAATGTTTCCATTTTTGTTGTAGAATATACCCCGCTTTCAGGGCTAGTCTCTTGTAAACTTTTACTTAACTCTATATTTTGTGTATATGATTTTATTTTTTCGTATACTAATAATATTTTATTTGTTAGGCTTTCCTTAACACGTACTGATAAAAAATTAGGGTTGTTTTCTTGCTCACTTGCAAGTTTAATTAACTGCGTAAACTCGTCATAATATTGTTCCGCTAACACTAGTTTACTCAACGTATTTTCCATATATTTATCTCTCCTGTCACTTCCTAATTTTCTTAACTCTATTTGTATTCTTTCTAACTTCGCGCAAATATTTTCTAAATGCAATTCCATAGGACTCTAAATACAAAGATATATTATAGTCTAAATTAATAAAAATCAATACAAAAATAGTGACCAAAAAAAAAAGTATCCACTTTAAAACAACAATACGTATGCTAAGGGTATGACACTAATGTCCATATTTTTTTTTTTTTCACATTAATTTATTTTCTTATCGAGAATACGCTTGCACTTCACTTTTGACACTTTTCACTTTTGACTTTCACTGTACTCACACGTTTTGAAGTCCGATGTCTGCTTCAGTGCCTCCTGCAAACATGGTTCCCCCGGCAGCAGTCCTCCTTGCAGAGAGTCTGGACACCATTCGCCTCATAAATTCGATGTTAATCTGCCGTTGTATCCACTTTTGCTGGCTACTCCTGTACCGGCGCCACATCAGATACAGCATGCCCACAGCTACAGCGGCCAAAATAATACCCAAAAGCATGGTATTTACTTGCACACTTGTGTGTTGTTCCGATTCCTGGGTACTCGCATGGTTTTGTCTACTTTGTGCGATTATAATTTCTTTCTCTTCTTGTTTGGAATAAGTTTTTCCCATTTCGCAAAAAAAAAAAAAATAATTCACCTTGCACTTGTTATTGTTCTGCCACCGAACCAACTGGCCGACAGCTCACCCATCGGGCCTCAGTCCCTACGTGCAGGAATGTGCTAGCCACGTAAAATACCCGCGCCCGACACGACACGGCTGGCAGGGTCGCCATGAGGTGTGGGGGGTTCCGGAGGCAATAAATGATATACGTGTGTTCAGTGCAACGTTCCATTTATTACTAACTAACTAATATTACAGTCATCAGTAATGCCTTACGTTATAATATACTACTAGGTACCACTCCACAATTCATTTTACACGATATTCTAAACCCAACGATATTTTCCATACTTGAAAAAAAAAACTAACCAGTAAGTATTTATTGTAATAAATCGCAATATTGCATACTTAGCCATCAAATTTATTAGTGATATATTTACACAATTATTCCAATAAATATCACTAACATTCTCAACCACATCCTGTATCTGTTCGCTCTGGGTTTTTTTTAAAATGATAAATGATAAATGATTTATTTTCTGTAAGTAGGTTTGTACAAACACTTTTACATGTCAATCATATTTTTTTAAACTAGATGAGGTCGGCGTTTCCTATCTGACTACTCTGAGAAGAAAGGCCGAAACAAACTCAGAGGTCACAGTCTCTTTTAAAGTCCAGACATAATCTTGGTCAGATAATGTGAAGACCATGTAGATTGGTGTCTGAAATGGTCTTTTGAGTAAAGAACCACACAGATTGAGCGGACCTGTCCTGTCAGTGCACGCATTTGTCAAAAATCGTGCAGCTCAACTCAGAACTTGAGGAGCCTTACGATTCGACGAACAATACCAATGAAAGGACATTTGGGTAGGCCGCATAAATGACTCAAACTGCCAGATCATGATTAAAACTAACTAAGAAGGAAAACCGAAAAAAAGAAATGACCCACATAGTCTTCACACTCACAGTAATAATAATAAAAATAAGATACTTTACAAAGTAAATATCCATGTCATTGTTTATATAAAATTCATCAATGTCAATGTGTATATAAAAATCCGGATATAATCTTTGAGGACCATGTAGATTGGTGTCTGAAGTGGTCTTTTGAGGAAAGAACCACACTGAGTGGACCTGTGCAGTCAGTGCACGCATTCGTCAGTAACCGTGCAGCTCAACTCAGAACTTAAGGAGCTCAACGATTCGACGAGCAATACCAAGGACAGGACATTTGTGTAGACCGCATACACCACTCAAACTGCCAGACCATGATTAAAACGGAAACAATGACCCACATAGTCCTCACATTCACAATAATTAAAATAATATAAGACTTTAAACAGTAAATGTTCATGTCATTCTGTATATAAATAGATATTTAGAAAGAAAGAAAAAAAAAAAAAAAAAAAACAAAGTGTAAATCAGCAAAATAAAAAATAAACAACATTCACTGTCTAGACCTATTGGAGCAGCTCAATCCCAAGCTTTTTTGTCCTCAATATAGTCTTTTACAGTATAATAGGCTTTCTGGCATAGATTTAGCTTTATAAAAGATTTGAATTTATTAATGCTTAGTTCTTGAATGTGGCTAGGAAGTTTATTATAAAAATGTATACATTGGCATCTAAACGAGCCCCCTATTTTCTTGAGCCTTGTTGTAGGAACAACATATTTGTGTTTGTTCCTAGTATTTATATTATGGATATCACTGTATTTTTTAAACAGATTAATATTTTTATGTGCATACAAAAGATTATCATAAATGTACTGAGAAGGCACAGTCATTATATTAATCCCTTTAAATTTGTCTCTGAGGACTGTCTGGGACTTAATTTATAAATCGAACGAATTGCCCTTTTTTGTAAAATAAAAATTGTCTGAATATCGGCGGCATTTCCCCACAACAGAATACCGTATGACATCACGCTATGAAAATAACTAAAGTAAACTAAACGGGCTGTCTCTAAATCAGTTAAGTCACGAATTTTCCTAACGGCGTATGCTGCAGAGCTAAGCTTTTTTGACAATTTATCTATATGGGGGCCCCATTGAAGCTTGGCATCCAAAGTTATGCCTAAGAATACTGTGGTATTTTCGGGTTTTAACTCATCACCCTTTATAAGAACACTAGTTTCTACTTGTCTAACATTTGGCATTGTTCTTACGTTCTATAACTGGGAAAAAGTAGGAGACCAAAAATCCGCGAACAGCCAGTGTTGCCAACTCAACTACTTCAAAATATGCTAGATTCGTGTAAAAAATATGCCAAAAAAAATGCTTATCAGTATCAATATTTCCGGTAAGTATCAGTATATCCAGTATTTTCGGTTCCGATACTGCGTAGTACATTGTCTGGAACAGTGTAAGAGTAACAGCACTTTCCTGCTCTTTTTAGGCCGAACCTAACGTACAAAATGGCATTCAGGGTTCTCACCGCCAAACGGTTTCGGAGTTTTGTTTTTACCAGACTCATTTGGCTGAATACACGTTCAATGTCCGCATTTGAATGCGGCAATGTTATAAGAGACATTGCAAACTCACATAACTCTGCAAAGGGTTATTATCAGCTGCATCTTTATATTGCATGACTTCATTCCAGAACTTTACTGTGGAAGTCAAGGATTCCCATTTAATGTGAACTATATTTCTCCATTAAGATACCAGTTGTTCAATCATAGGTGCATTTACTCGGAACTCTTGGGCTATTTCGACAATGGATGGCTTAACTACTTTTAAAGTCTCTTGAACTGAAAACATGGATATCTTCTGAAGTATTTTAAAATTAACCGGTAATCTCGAACGTAGTTCTGTCACAAGTTTCAGTGTGAAATTATTACAACGTTGGCGTAAATAGTTTGGTGCATCAGGCTGAAGATTTTATTCAAGTAATTTGGTCTCAAAAGCATATCCCATGTATGGTTTCGGATCTAAATAGCTTTCTATGTCTTCTGTTAAAATATCTACTCTTGCCGTTGGGTTCAGAATACGCCGACCTATCGATTCCACTAAGCCAATCAAATCATTGTACAGACGCCAGCACATCAAGCTACTACAATCTGTCAGATTTCTTTAATAGATTTTCAACTTTATCGCTAAAGCATAAGGTTCAAAGTTGATTGGGAAAATCTGACAGTTTCGGGTAGCTTGATGTGCTGGCGTCTGTACATACAATCTTGTTGGGTCAACATCGTTACTTTCAAACAACTGGTTTACCACTTGAACTTCCTGTAAGATAGGTCTTATGTGTAATAAGTACAAATGATTCTGTGGATCATTATAAATTTTATATAGTATTTCTGCCGTATAGCAGTGTTCATCTCGCCTGGCAATTTAAAACAGGGTTTTTAATTCTATCCATTGATCAAGAATACGGCAGACCGCTGGTTCAATTGATACCCATCGGGTATTGCACATCTGTGGAATTTTCAATGGAACGGAGCCACCGTTGATCGTTTGAAACATGTTTTTGTAAAAGAATCTACGGTTTGATGAATGGCTAAACCAGTTAATGTAGGTTTCTCTTATAAGAAATTCAACATTTCTTGATAGGGTCTGCTGAAGCATGAGACATAGCCAACTGTAACGAATGACACACGCAGCGGACTAACACTAAATTGTCATTACCAGTTGCATTTTTCAACAATGCGTGCACTCCACTGTTAGTTCCTGTCATGACCGATGCGTTATCCGTGCCGATACCGATCAATTTCTTTCAATTTATTTTCATTTCTGCCAACAATCCTTTAATCCTTTAATGCTGACTGCAGTTCCGTCTTCAATCTCAACTAATCCCAAGAATGTGGAAATTATCTTTTTTAATGATCGGCTGAAATATCTTATCGAAACACCAAGCATTTTAAGTACCGATATATCTGTCGATTCATCGAGTAAGAGACTGTACTCCTGATCTCCTAAATCTGTCACAATTTCTTGAATGAAGTGTGGTGCCAAAACATTTTTAATAATATTCGTGCATTTTGTTCGATGTAACTTGATGTCGCTGTATTTGCTGTCGTCAAATCGGTATTTGCATAGTTCTGATAAATGATCTACAGCCATAATTGCACAGTGCTCGCAAACAAACAAAGCCAGCGAAGCTTCTGCTTTCTGGGTGTTCAGATCTTTTTTTACTTTAGGGAAGTTAATTTTTTTTTGACTCTTCATTGGCTCTGTTGCTTTTCTGTGCTTTGCTGATGAAATATGTAGCCTCAAAACAGACAATTTTGCAATCATTTCGCATTTACAATACTTACAGTACGCTTTGGAAGTATCGTTTTCAACGGGCTGCAACCACTCTTTAAAGTCTGCCATTTTCTCCCAGTCTGCCCGGTAATGTTGACTATACTTAGGCACCATAATAAAAATATCAAATTATAAAAAAGGAACACGGAAACACGGATAACACGAGACGACGATATGAGTGAGTCCACAACAATAACAAGGTTTTTGACAGAAAGCGACGTAGGCGCTGGAGAATGGATAATAATAAGGGAATCCCATCCCATAGACATCACCCTCACAAAACTGACCACTCTCTAGAAAGAGACAAAGTGAATACGCTGCCAATACCTGTGTATTTTCTGCAAGGCGCAGGTAAGGCGTAGAAAGAGACAATAACTGGCGGCACATTCGCTTTGTCTCTCTTGTACTTCGTCCATATTTACTTTATACCTGAATAAGGGCTCAGTCCATTCTCTATGTCTAAGGGGAATCCCGTAGCACAGAGAATATTATATTCGCTTCAAAAAAGGGTTGCCATGCTAGTGAATCACTAGTAGTGAAGTGGGAAAGTGATTGAGGTAGATGGGCAGTTTTATAAAAGTGTGTATGGTGACAAAATGATCCCAAATACAGATGCAAGTATCTCTTTTCTGTACAGTAGGCGACAAAACATAAAAAGGTCGATATTTATAAAATGTGGCAAACGATTTTGTTCCACCCTCTGCTTTATAAATCTGATATACATTAAATAGCGTATCGGTAAGATATCTAATCTGCTCTTTTTGTTTTTTAAATGTGCGGCACTCTTTTTTCCCAGACGTACTTTTGCTTATATCATCTCTCAAGAAAAAACTTCGTATTTCTTTGCATATTTCATTTTCTTTTGTTTCTTTAGCTGTTTTTCGTGCTATTCCCTTTAAACCTAATAGTTTAGAAACAAATGTTTTCTTTCTTAATTTTTTTGTGGCTTCATTTTCAGTTAAAGTTTTAAAAACATTCCTTTCTTCGTATTTCTTACAGTTTTTGTAAGACGTTTTTAAACAGCTCTCTAAGAGCTCATCTCTAGCTTTCATTTTATTAATAGTTTCTTCTAGACTTTGAACTTTTTTATTTGTTTCTTTTTTATAACGATAAAAGGCGTTTTTTTGACGTCTCAAGAGCTGTTTTCAGAGTTTGAATTTTGTTTATGGCGGCATTATATTTACGGGCTAATCTATTTCTCGTCCTCTTCTTATTTCGAGTATTCACAGTAGATGTTATTATATTTTGTTCATTGTTACCCTGAGTTTTATTTTTCTTCTGCTTCCGTTTCTGCTCTCTCCATTTTTTCCGCCTTTATTCTTTCTCGTTTTCTGTTAGCTCCGATATCTTTTTAGTTTTATTTTTAACTCGTGCTGCATGTTGTTTCTTGACTTCTTCGTATTTTTGTGGATTTGCTTTCAACTTCTCTCTATATTTTTTCATGCGTTCCGCAGGAGTGAGAGCCATTTTGAAACCTAATAAACCAATATAAATGATTAAATTCTACTGGTAAAATAAATTCGAAAGTTTGGACGATGTTTGTTTGTTACTCAATCCTGCTGAAATGGTTGAAAGGCAAAGCCGCAGTCCGCCGCTTGTTTAAATAAAAAAATCAAATTACTGTCTAGCGGTCGCCTGCTGACCGATGTCAATTAAAGTAGGTACGTACAAAATACGAAAATTCCATTACGGATAACGTTAAAAATATTACTCAATCTGTCAGCTTTAAAACAAACATAAAAGCAATTTCGCTTTTAAAGTACAATTTTTATAGATAAAATTTAATAAAAAATCATATAGCTTGAAGCCTTGGCTAGTGCGCAGAATGTTTAAAAAGATGCAGAACAAAATTATGTTCAAATATAATTGATATGAAATTGTTTTACTAGTACCTACATAATAAAACTCACAGTGTAAACGAGAGTTTACTTTCCACTGAGTACAAAAATCTATCCACTGAGTGAATGTTTCTCAGCTGACGTAATGGATTTTAGGTTTAAGTTAATTTTTTATAAAATTTTCGTCAAAAGACACGTCTAATTCAGTCAAATTGTTGCCTTATTAGCAAATAGCAGACTATACGTCTAATTATACTTTTAAAACAGTAAAACAAGCGTACTTACTATGGAATCTTCGTAACCCAGCTGAATTTTTAACACGCACTAACAGGTGATCCAAGTTCGAGCGATGTTACCTTCGAACTGTGCAATTCAAAATGGCTGTCTAGTTGTGAACCAACCATTGTAGGGTTGCTAGTTTATGAAAATAATACTATTGTAGTAGATTTAGATACTGTTCTGGAAATATTTGCGTAACTCAGCTGAATTTTCCACCATGCCCAATTTTTATATCATTCACTAAACTATTTATTTTACTAGATTTTAAAATATTGATTAAAACCTAATTAAATAAAATGGAAAGTTAGGTTTGCGCTTCTTCTAATGATACCATAAATGTAAAAATATCGTGATTCTACTTGAAACAGCGAGGTAAAATATCTGTCATGAACAAGATGGGACAGTGATAAAAAATAGGAATTGCCAAACCAATTTAAATTTTTTCTTATAATTTATGGTAAAATTATAATAAAAACGGTCATTTAAAATGCCCAATATTCCAATTTCTTTAAGAAATAAGACTTAACCAGAGAGTGGGCTTCACTTTGATGTAAGAAAAAATACACTAAAGTGGACAACGTGAAACTGCCCACTACAACCAAATAAAAAAATGCCCAGATATCGATATCAAATTTTATTTCAAGAAAGATCGTAATTTACACTATTTTCATGTTTTATAAGAATATGTTGAAATAATATGCTATATGCTAAAAGCAAAAAAAAAAATATGCTAAACAAGAAGAAAATATGTCAAATTTAGCATATAATATGCTAAATTGGCAACACTGCGAACAGCAAACTCACGAATTACTTCCACACTAAAATGGCTGACAGAAGTTTGACATTTCTCTATGATCTTAGGGAAGCCAGCATAAAAAAATATTGTTAGTGTTGCTGTGATTTTAAAACTAAAAACTATTAAGTATTTAAACGTGTTTTTTTTTTTAATAGGCAGACTACGATTATTTATTTATTTTCTAACAAAGCCATAACAGTACAGAATTGGAAAAATGTAGCATTTATATGATAATAACATAATTAGATAATAAAAAAAAACAAGTTTGGTGCTGCATGGTCGAGGGACATTTTGATTTTAATAACATTTTAGTAATCAACCTAAAATGTTGATCGAAAATGTACATAAATAGATTAGATATTTTTGGATTTTAATTAATCCATGTTGAGCAGGAATGCTATATGTATATTGATAAAACTGTAAATGGTATTAGAAATTATGGTACCGATTTCTTTTTTCAAATTTTAGTACGGGCCGCGTTTTATTTTTGAAATGAACATGTTTTCGTGGCCTTACCCAAATACCTTTCAGCTGTCGGGCATTCGGATTTTCGTTGTAGCCACCATGAATGCGTATCGATCCAAATAATAATATAGATATAGATAAAGATTCATTTATTTGCAAAAACATGTGTAGATAATATGCACACACACACACACACACACACACACACACACACACACACACACACACACACACACACACACACACACACACACACACACATTACACACACATTATGTTTATTATCGGTGTTACAGGATATTCTTTGGCACAACATGTTTGACCATGGCTGGTGTACAAATTAGGTCGGAAGACCAACAGATTTAAAAAAAATAAAAATATACAAAGTTAAATAATCTAATAAAAAAAAAAGAAAATTAAATAAAAACAAAGAATTAAAACAAACAAACAATTAAATTATAAACAAAAACAATTGGTAAATATTCATGCGATTCAAAATAAATACAATAGATTCAGTCAGTATATCACAGCGATTTGTCATTTAAAAATTCATTGATATTATAGTAAGCTTTTCCTGTCAGTATTTTTTTAAATGATTTCTAAAATTGGTCTGTATTTAGTTTTTTTTTTACACAGATAGGGATATTGTTATAGATTATCGGTGCTCTGCATACAACGCTTTTATACAGTAGTGCTGTCTTAGCTGGCTGAACACGAAGTTTACTATTATCCCGGCGATTTCGTATTACCAGGTCCGATATTCGAGGAAACAAATGGGGGTTTCTTACAAATAAGGCGATTTCTAAAATATAAAGTGACGGCAGTGTGAGGATTTTATGCTTTGTAAAAAGTGGCTTACAGCTCACAGTACTTTGAATACCGAACATAGCACGTATGCATCGCTTTTGCATTTTAAATGGCATATCTTTATTTGATGAGTTGCCCCAGAAGATAATGCCATATCTTAGGACAGATTCAACAAGTCCATAATAAGCCGATAGTAACACATTCGTGTTACTAATGTAATATGGTCTCGGCTAATGCGGTATGTACCTAAGTATTTTAACACTAGACTACTCTACGTCGCAGAGGCGCCCGCGTTTTTGGTATATTGCTCTCTCTTTTCACCCTTCGCGCGTATGGCATTCACGTTCAAGGACATCTCAGTCATCGCCAGCACGTGTCGCAGGACGGTGGTTGCGTTACGTTAAGTGTGTTAGTTTGTTTGATATTACTATCCTTGGCGCTGCAAAGACGTATGAATAGCTTGTATGTAAGTTTTGCGCTATTAATAAAATTATTTTGTTACTGTTTTTTTTTGCATTATTAGTTACTACCGATGTGTTTTATCTTTTATTAAGGTACGTTTTGAACCTTCAACATCATGACTAGTAATAGAAGAGTTGCGGATGATATAATAGCTAATTGGCTAGAAGAAAGCGACCATAACAGTGATGATAACTTTTCGGGAGATGACTCTGAAATTGAAGATCACGTAAGCGATGAAGATGCTCAGGACGATGTAGAAGAAGGATACATAGAAGATGAAACTATAGAGAACTCCAGCGACAGAAGAGCTGAAGAATCTGTGCCATCTTTTGTCCCAGAAAATAGTGAGACTTTGGAGCCATCCAGTTCTGATCACCGTATCCTTGTCCCGGCGCGTCGAACATTGAAGCGCAAAAACCAGCACTGTTGGTCTACTTCTAAAGGTGAAAGTCGAGGTAGAACCACTGCTAGAAACATTGTGCACACTTCTAGAGGCCCTACTAGGATGTGCAGAAATATCTTTGAGCCTAGTTTGTGTTTTGATTTATTCATTACGGAAGACATTGTTGGTGAGATAGTGAAGTGGACAAATGTGGAAATATGTAGAAAAAGACCTACTGGAAATACCCACGCTACCTGCAGAGATACATGCTCCATAGAAATTAGAGCCTATTTTGGTATTTTGACGCTAAGTGCTGCAATGAAAGATAACCACCTAACTGCAACTGAGCTATTTGATAGCACATTTTTATAGCACCCCGTATTTAGCAGTGATGAGCAGGGAGCGTTTCAACTTTCTCACGCGTTGTTTGAGAATGGATGACAAGACTTTGCGTCCAGCCCTACGTCAAGAAGGTCCCTTCATTCCCGTCAGGATGATATGGGAGATGTTTCTACAGCAGTGCAAGTCTAACTACACACCGGAAAACTACCTTACAGTAGATGAACAGTTGTTTGGATTTCGAGGCAAGTGCCCCTTTCGAATGTATATTCCGAATAAACCCAACAAGTACGGAATCAAAATACCTATGATGTATGGCAATGGTACGAAGTATATGGTTAACGCTTTGCCATACATGTGAAGAGCCACCGACACCGGAGGATTACCTCAGGGACAGTACTACGTAAAGGAATTGACCCGTCCTATACATGGTACTAATAGTAACGTGACATGTGATAATTGGTTCACGTCTATCGCTGGCCAAATCACTACTTGCTGAATCATACAAACTCACGCTTGTTGGTACGATAAGATCTAATAAACGGGAAATTCCTCAAGAAATGTAAAACACCCGGCGACGACCTGTTGGTACATCCATGTTCGCCTATGATGGCCCTTTGACTTTGGTTTCCTACAAACCAAAACCAGCTAAAATGGTGTTCCTGTTATCTTCTTGCGACGAAAAAGGGCTCATAAATAATGAAACTGGAAAGCCGGAGATGATCATGTTCTACAACCAGACCAAAGGTGGAGTAGATACATTGGACCAAATTACTTCCTCTATGTCATGCTCTAGAAAGACTAACCGATGGCCAATTGCTATTTTGTATGACATGCTAAATATATCTTTCGTGAATTCATATGTTATACAGGGTGGCCGGAACATTGACGTCTAAAAATAAAATTTAGGTCCCTCGTATCGTGGGGTATCCGAATCACCCCCATGTATGTTCCGCGACTTTTCATAGTTTTCGAGTTACGAATTTTTTTCTGATTTTTTGAGAATGATCGACCTGACCAATCTAAAAAAAAATAAAAAAAAAAGTACATGGCTTTGTCGAGATTTTTTTTTTGCAACTGAATCTTCGTGAGTCGTACTTTTATGCATAAAATAATCAGCTTCGTAACTGTGATGAAAGTTATGAAAAAGTTGGTCTAAAGTGAAAACATTACGTTCGGTAAATTATGGCTTAGCATTTCAACTTTAAATAAAAAATTTAAACAGGAAACTTCATGGTTCCTAAATAGGCTTCAAGAATGCGCCAGACTCTCAGCTTTCATAATCATAAAAAAAATAGTACTTAATGGGGCTACTTTGGCTTAAATCGGCCTTCAAAAACTGCAAGGTAGAAAATTCTTAAAATTAGCTTTTATTTTCTCGTTGCTAAGGTTAATTAATGAAAAGAATACTGAAAACTTACCAACAAATTAGTTTCAGAGGTTAGGTAAGAAATGTTTTTAGTAAGAAGTGGTTTTGAATAAAACACAGATGATAATGTGAAAAAAAAAGTAATTTATTTTTAACATTTACAAAATGTTTTCAAAGTGGCCACCACCAGCAGCAATACACATTCTACACCTACGTAAGAAATTGTCTGGCAATTGTCTAAAAGCTTCTCTGTTCTCTCTCACAAAACGTTCAGCTTCTGCAATCGACTGCCTCAGCTCTTGTTCACTTGAACAGTCTCGGGCGTATGCTATTTCCTTGTAATAGCCCCAAATGAAGAAATCGATGGGGTTGAGATCAGGTGAGCGTGGAGGCCACCTAATTGGTCCGCTGCGTCCGATCCATCTGTTGGGGTATGTTTCATTTAAGTAATTTCGGACCTGCGTTGCGTAGTGACACGGGGCGCCGTCATTTTGGAACACCATGGTTTGTCTAAGTTCGAGACTCACATCTTGCAGCAACAATGGCAGTTCATTTTCCAAAAAGTTTTTGTAGGTTTCTCCATCAAGTCTGGACGGCATCGGCAGTTCAAACGGACCAATTAGTTCGCCATTGAGGATACCAGACCACAAGTTAACGCTGAAACGATGTTGAAACGTTGAAGCTCTCTCACTTCGTGTGGATTTTCAATCGCCCACGTGTGGTAATTATGAATATTGAATATTCCGGATCGCTCAAATCGTGACTCATCTGACCATAAAACTTTATTGAAAAATCCAGGATCCTCTTGCTCTTTTCGTAACATGGTTTGGCAAAAATCAACGCGTAATTGGTGATCTGTAGGCAGCAAAGCTTGGACTCTTCGGATGTGGAACGCGTGGTATCCTTCATCTTGAAGAATGGCTTGGATAGAAGTCCTTGGGATGTTCAGAGCACGAGCCATACGTCTCGTACTCGTAGACGGATTTTGCTGAACTTCTTCCAGCACCATTTCTCTGCGATCCGGGTTAGCTCTAGGGATTCCTTCATGACTGCCGCGTCGACCAGGAATGCGGCCTGCCATTAAAGTATTGTGCGTGTTAATAAAAACACGGTGGTCGGGATATCGCTCAGGTTGCGCCCCACCACGATGTTGAAGTTGTTCGCGATACAGTCGCGCTGCTTCATGGCCATTTCCTTGTGCAACTCCATAAAAATAATGCATTTCTGCATATTCACTTAACGTGTAACTCATCTTTTACACTTCCAAGTAAACAAAGTTTAAATCAGATTGCAAAACAGAGTCCAATAAACGAGCAAAGTAGTCAAACAAGTAGGCAGCGGGGTCCGTGGGCAAGCGAGTGTGGTAAAGACAAAATGGCGACACGCGTATAGCAATAAACACAATGTGAGCACGACTGAGGTACTTGTTTTGCGTTGGCTTCGGTTGCGCGCCCTACTATCTCTCTCACTCTCGGTGGCGAGAGGGGCATTCCTCGCCACCGAGAGTGAGAGAGATAGCAATAATTCGGTCTCTTATCCTCTCAGCCCATTGTTATTGCAGGTAAAAGAGTAGCGCCTTCGTTTACAATCCATGGTGCACGGGAAAAGATCGCGCGAAATTTTTGAATCTTAGCTTTTCTTGCAGTCATTTTTGGTTAGCAAAGTATTCGTCAGATGACTAATTTTAAGAAAGGAGATTGCCCGTTTTGTAAAGGAAGTTCGGTCCCAGTCGAAAATGCTTGTGCCCTGAAGATTTTTATTTTACCTAATAGTAAAAACATAGCATTTTCATTATCAGAAACATTTTTTCAATTATTCACCCTGGTTCAGGAGATATCATTATTTTTCTGTTTTAAAAATCTAGGTTATAATTACAAATTGACATAAACTATAGATCACTATGAGCATGGAATTGTCTCTATTACTCTATGCATTAAGTAATAGAGACATAATTCCATTACTATAAGCATATTTTCATACTATAAGCAAGTTTAAGCATAAAGTAATAAAGACATAATTCCATTTTACCTTCGATCGAGATCGAAGCATTGTACTGCTATTTAGCAGTATAATAAAAAGTAAATAGGTGCTCATCTATTGTGTAGAATAATAACGTTTAAATATGGCAAAATATGTACAATTAGTTCACAGCTTCAGCACTGGACTAATTTTTTATTAATGATTCATTTAACGTTTCTGATACTTATTTTTATTTTAGTAATAGTACATACTTCCAAGGGAAATAAAACAAATAATACTTGAATAAACTCTTTATTCTTCATAAAATATTTCATCCAAAGAATGAGCTGGAGCACTTACATTGTTGAAGCGGCCCCAGCTTAAATACCATAATACTGTCATAGTATGAGCACAACACCCTACTGTACGGTTACCCACTAGACAGTTACAATAGTAAGCAATGATACTTTCTAAAGAATTTGCCCGATTTTCATCTCTACTTATCAATAAATAAGAGTAATACGTTTTGTGGCTCACATGGCGGGACTTAATTCTAGCCCTAATTAAATAATTATTTTGACCCAATATTAAGGGTAAATCCTCTTCCAAAACATTGCTTACTTCAACATTATAAGTACCATTATTTCTTATGTGCTCCCCATAATAGGATCTAGCCTGTTTTAATTGGTAAGATCCCAATGCAAATCTTCTTAAATCATCTAAAGTTAATCTAGGAAAATGGTCTAAATGGGGAGCATTGCTGTCTATGTTTTGGAAAACCGTACGTCTCCTATTGATGTTTTCCCTTTGAATAAATTCCCCTAAACAATTGCTTGAATTTAATCTCGCCCGAGCAATTTGTAAATAATCCGCAGCATCAGGTCTGTCTTCTATTGTTGGGTGGAATTTATTCAAAAGAGCACAAGCAATTTTAAAATCATCCATAAGGTGTGTTGATGCTCTGTTAAAATATTCTTGTCGAAAGAGTTTGTAGTCTCTTTTAATGCGACCATTTACAATTTCAACTACCCATCTACACATAGTTACACATCTAGACTTATTTGCTTGATCAGTTGTCAATTGAAATTCATCTTCCAATAATGACTCGGGCATGTAAGTTTTATAACTATAGCTTTCCAACTCGGGGATCACGTCTCTAAATCCTCTATCCAATATAAAGACGTCCCTCTGTCTAAAAAATGAGCGCATTGGACCTCTTTCATTACGAAATAGATCACTCATGATTGTTGAATCATTTTTTGTTGCTTCATATGGTCCAACGCACTCTAAAATATATCCATCACAACATGTAATTAAAAAGGGTTTAACCAAATTAGTGTATTTGTGTAGACTATATGTCTGTTTTTGGTATTTGTAGTTACTACTACTCTGAACATAAACATACGTACCATCACATATGACAATGGCAGGTTTAACATCTGAAGCCATGCTACTGTCTCCAAATAGACCTTCAGGAATAGTCCTGTTACGTGAGGCCACATTTTGTATATTAGTATGAGTAAGTCCTAAATGCATTGGTACAAAATGTTCTGTTAAACATTCTCTAACAATCTTCATTTTTTTTTCTAATGTAGAGCGTGGCAGTTGAAAAAGAGTTGCCAGTCTTTGATTGCTGTCCCCTGTCCTAAGCTTAACAAGAAATATGCTCAATGCAAGGCTAGGATTTGTAACCTCATTATTTAAACTAGGAATGCTATTTAATAGTTCATTAAACTGCCCTTCTGTTACTCCCAGCCAATAATGGCGTAAATGTGAATCCATTGCTGCAATATTATTAAAATCTAAAGTCCTTTGAGAAGCTCTTTCCAGCATAGAAAATATATCATCGACTTGAAAGCCAGTAAAGTCATTTAAAGTGGCAGTTAGTTCATCCCACTGATTACTATGTAAATGGTGATGACAGATTCTAGCATTTAAGGGTATATATATATTGTACTGCAACAACAACAATTCCTTGATAGTCATAGGCACTAAAAGACGTTCATTATTTTCACATCCTACAAATATGCAGTGACGTGAAGCTGCAGCAACACGTTTATACTTTTGTGAGTTAACTTTAGATTGCAGTCTTAGTGCTTGTTGCGGTTGGGGTGTTGGAGCTGGCATTGGAGGTGGTTCAGGTATCCCGCTGTCTTCTAATGAAGGTGAAGATGCATCCATGACACTGTCTGGTCTGTTTCTATTTTGAACCTCCAATCGACGTGTTTCCCGAGTTGCTGCTAACCAGCAAGGAATGCACACTCTTTGTAAATGTGGAGCCTGAAATGGAATAGTCAGTATTAGTGAACATAAGAATAAACACCAAACCCTATCTTTTTATCGTGCAAGCATGTGAATAAAAATACTATCAATTAGAAAGAAACAGTGCAGCAGTTTTTCTTAAACATATTTAGAAAATGTAGAGCACAATTGCAGAGCATGAGGTCTCAGGTTCATTTCCCAGGTTGGGTTGCTGGGTTTTTCCATTAAGAATTCCTGAGTAGCAGCCAGAAGTCTGGCAGTGGGTTTGTGCCCGGTTGATGGCAATACTTGAGACATAAACATAACTGACCTGTGTATATGTGTACATTTAGGTATACCTCTGCCTAATTATCATCACGCTTATGATTGGGGATTACAGGTGAAACAATGTGGAATGTTATTGAAAAATATACTGACCAGGTGTGCTAGAGTCCATCTTAAAATCATGCTGCGTTGTGGGCAGTCTAACTCGACTATATGGGTTCTCCTACTCGCAATCGAGATACCACATCCATAACAAATGTTCAAGTGACCATATGCAGGTGATATATCTTCGTGGGATCCAGTTATATTTGATAACATCCTTTCTTGCAACAGTAAATAACATTCAATACACAGGATATCATCTGATGTTACCTGGAAAAGATTATAAAATCATTACTTTTCCACATTATATCTGCTTAAACTGGTAAATACATTAAATAAACTGTCATGAAGATAACTCAAAATTACATTTGATTACTTAGAGTAAATGAAGCACTGTATAGTCTAACAGTGCTTCTTTTACTCTAATCCAATGTTATTTTGAGTTAGTACAATGCATTTAGGCACTACATTGTCGACAATAAATACTGTTGTATATGCACACGATAACTTACAGGTGTAGGCATTGTCCAAGTTCGTAGAAGAACTGTCATTTGCTCGTTCAACTCCTCAACTGTATACCGACGTAAATTAGGTGCTAATAAAATCGAACAGTTAATACAGCGTCGGGAAGGCAGACGGTGTGCCCGACTTCTGGCTGGGGTAGACATAGTTCTGACAAAACTGTTTGGGATATCTCACCAAAGATAGCACTTAAGAGTCAAATATCTCACAAAGAACAACACAAATAAGAGTCAGTTATCTCAAAAAACATAAAGTACTCGAGGAACTTATGAGCTCAACTCGGTGGTAGCAGAAAAAGCACGTATCGTAAATAATAACTATGAAAATACGGAATTCAAAACTCAACGTATTCAAAGCAATCACGAACGTAAATAATCTCCGAACAAAATAGCGTGACATGCGCAAGTAAATGTTGCCAGATCAATTATTTTTAATCATTCGTAAATCGATTTCAGTTTTTTTTATCGATTAAAACTGTTTAGTTAATACGGCGTTTCCAAAATACGTAAGGCTTGTTTGTCTGTTTGTGTAAATCACTTTTTTAAACATCTAATCAGCAATATAATAAAAATAATCATCGTTCCATCGCTATTACTCGCATAGACTATAAGCAGTGTATATCCACTAGTATTCGTTATTAAGAATATTTTACATAATTAAACTCATACTTTGCCTACACCTATATTTTTGCATTTCAGATATAATATGCTACAATAATACGAACCTATGAAAAAGACAGGCTTAACACCATTCTAAACTCATCATCGAGAAAACATAATGCTAAAACGGTAGCTTTGAAGTTCTCAAATGCTAAGACCTACATTTAAATGTTGAGACGAAAACTAGTTATAATAATTAAAAATATTTTTTTTATTGTTAATTATCGTTTTGTTATGATATCGATTACTCCATTGATTATTATACGTCATCTTCGATAGTTATTTGATTTCTGGCAACTTTTTTTTGTATACTTATCAAACGGATGTCGACGTAATGTTTAACTATTATTTAACTCTAACTTTATTCCCAGGGTGAAAGAAATTGTATAAAAAATAATTTGCACACAAAAAAATAAATAATATTTTTAGGTTATTATTTCAATCAGGCACACGATATCACAAAAGGGACCCGTCCCGTGGCAATGTCCTTTCTACCATTCAGTTTTTGAAGGCCGATTTAAGCCAAAGTAGCCCCATTAAGTACTTATTTTTTTATGATTATGAAAGCTGAGAGTCTGGCGCATTCTTGAAGCCTACTTAGGAACCATGAAGTCAACTGTTTTATTTTTTTATTTAAAGTTGAAAAGCTAAGTCATAATTTACCGAACGTAATTTTTTCACTTTAGACCAACTTTTTCATAACTTTCATCACAGTTACGAAGCTGATTATTTTATGCATAAAAGTACTACTCACGAAGATTCAGTTGCAAAAAAAAAATCTCGACAAAGCCATGTACTTTTTTTTTTAATTTTTTTTAGATTGGTCAGGTCAATCATTCTCAAAAAATCAGAAAAAAATTCGTAACTCGAAAACTATGAAAAGTCGCGGAACATACATGGGGGTGATTCGGATACCCCACGATACGAGGGACCTAAATTTTATTTTTGGACGTCAATGTTCCGGTCACCCTGTATATTGTCATAATATATCAACAAAAAATGAAAAACCCCTGAGTCGAAGACAATTTATGAAAAAACTTAGCACGCAGTTGACTACTGAATGGATGCAAAAAAGACTAGGAGCACCTACGTTGCTCAATATCCGGGAATATCCGGGATATCATCGAAGTCATCCTGAAAAAACCTTCCGATGACTCTTCTGTAGAAAATGTCTTCTTTTTTTTGGCGGTGGTGGACCCTCCACCACCGCCAAAAAAAAGAAGATATTGCTCTTACTGTACATCTAAAAAGAAGAGGATGTCCAAAATGACGTGCGCCAAGTGCCAATAATATTAAAACAAAGGAGTCTAGGAATCAACTGAACTATTGTTTAAGACATACCATTCATTTATACATTACACAAGTACACGGTAAGTGGCGCTAGTAACTCTTAAATGTATTATTTTGTTATCTGTGTTCACATTTATAACATCCTGACCTAACAAAATAATCTAACTGCCAAAACAAAAGAAATAAAAAAACTTGACCTTACTATAACAATTATAAATGCATTATATTATAACTAAGTCTCAGAAATGCCTATCAGTTTTAAAAACTTATAATGTTTAAGGTCTCTGCCGACTACACCGTTTCATACCATGACCGTATTAGGAACGTGTCAGACAAAAAAATATTCTTTGTATTGAAAACTATGAGACGATGCTCATTAGACCGTTTCGTCACCGACCAGCACCGTCGCCTGCCATGCACGGACAGTTAAGAATTGTCGGGGAGAATATTTTGCCGGTGCCGATACGCTCCGCGCATGGCACGCGACGTTGTCAAACCGATGCGCGCTGGCTACAAAACGGTGACTACAGCAAAACCATTGTCGCACAAAAAGCAGTACAAACCTTGCCCCATGTGTAAGGAAAAACATCCGGTATTTTCATGCCAGAAATTCCTTGATCTGTCCATAGCAGACAGGCATAATTTAGTCACGCAAAATAAATTATGTACAGTAAGCTTCAAAGAAACCGGACCCCCCTTTGATGATAATATCATACGTTTAAGTTTTTCGTATTTTAACGTAAATGGTGTGTTGGTCTAGTGGTTTGGACTGCGGCTTAGCATTTCGATGGTCACGAGTTCAAATCTGCGGATGTGATTTATTTTTTTCTTTTTTTTAGTTTCTTTAATAGTTGATTTGGTGATTTTTGTAACTTTATTTCAGAAAACATCCATATTTAAGAAAACAAATGTAAAGTATGAGGTTTGTAAGAAAAGCCAGGCATGTTGCATAAACAATATTCATTTATTTCATTAATTACATTTCTAGGAATCCACATATACAATTATTACGAGTATACAGTTTTCTATCTGTGTTAAATTAGGGTTATTTACTTAAAATATTAACTAAATACAAAATATATACCCTGGGTGAGGTGTAGAACGTTTAACATTAGATAACGGTTCGTTTATAGATATTTCTAGTAACATAACTACAATAATTATTTATTCAAACTTGTAAAAACATTATTTTTTTATACTCTGTATGATCTTATGGGGGAAAAAAGCCTGGTTAAAAAATGAAATGTTGTCATTTGTGCCTGTGAATTACAGAGGAAGAACCAACATGCTAAACTATAACAGTATAGCAATATACATCTTTCTCTTTTATCACAATTTCTGATAACCCTTTTAACACAGCATTAGAAAAGTATGTGAGGTCAGATGGTGAATCGTTAACACATTACAAGACTACTTGTAAACAAGAGTAACTGGATTCATAATAATAAAGGTTGTTTATTTTTGATTAACTACGAGATAATGATCCCACAAATATTGGGAATTATTAACACTTGCTCAAACGTTCCAATGCAATTTTATCAGTTAAGTTACACAATCAATCTGCCGAGTAAATTGTCTATTAATAACGCAGACGATGGCAGTCACTGTCTATCACTTCTTGAAGACTTTTCATGCCCGAAACTATATTGAAGCTTGCAGCACTATTTCGAATTAGTTCCCAGGTTTTGTGTGTCCCAAGGTGTCGCTCCGATTCATTAGTGTAAGCAGTTGGGTGAGATCGCATTTCACATCACCCGTCGCTTGATACCTTTGTATCCACACATCTACGAACTATTTTTCTCTGTAATGAAAACAATAATATGAGAAATACATAAAAAATCCACCTTGTAAGTAATAATGCAACATGGTTGTAACAATAAATATATGTGTATAACGTAAATCTTACCGTTAAGCCCACATTTATCGTGCTATTTTCTTTATGCTTTGTTCCTGTTCCCAGAGAACAACAATTATTTTAGCCTTCAAAAAGTTGTTAATCGCACCATACTATCGGTTAATAGAATCAACTGTTCAAAAACTTCGTAAATTGGATAATTTTACGACGAAGACATTACACACAAGCGGATCGGCACGAAAACGAAACGATTTGAAAAATAATTATACCCTCAATCACAGTTTAGTAAATAGGGCGAAGAAGTATTCTAAATTCAACCTTAACTCACAGCTCATACAGCAGTTAAGTTTCTGAAGTAAAATGACGGTAGTGCAACAATCAGAATCAAGCACAATCAATTCAACCAAACAAGAAATCTATGCTAATTTCAACCTTATCTTTTAGTTAATTGAAGAGTTACGTATTGCATTTTGTAAAACAAGGTAGTGGACGGTAGGTGTATCTCACGTGGTGGAAGTTGAAATTTAAACCTTAATGTCTAGAAGATTAGACCGTTATCAAACTTGTTCGATAAAAGGAGTAATGCTATTCGAATTTTCGTTGAGATTACTAACTGAGCCAATAGCCTATTGGTATAAGGCACGGTCTTAATGATCGTCTGGCGCCTGGTGATGCGGGTTCGTATCCTATACGGCACGTAGTGTCTTTTTGTAAGTTATTCTTGGTATACGGTTCGGCCAGAAGCCGAAAAAAATACCACAATACCTAATTATTAAAAACATACAAATAATATTTGAGTCGGATCGGTGGATGCTCGGGCAGAGATGGGTGCGGCGCGGGCGGCGGGGAGGGAGCTGCTCGGGGCCAGTCACGTGACGCACCCGCCGTCGCTTGAGCGATTATTCTTTAAGTCTTGGCGGGGTTCGTTTTCTCTGACGCGTACTGTACAAACTGTTTGCGCTCAGGGCACGAAGCGACCGACTGCCCATTCGGACCGTGTAGGAAATGTTCTACGAAACATAACACACTACCACATCGTAATGAGTCAGAGGATAGCACGCGGGACGAGCCGTTCACGCTCTCGTTCCACCAGAAACACTCGCAGCAGTTCGAAGCAGCGCTCTCTATCGAACTACAAAATGTTCCCCAATTGTTGGCACCACAACAAGTTCGTAGAAAAAGCCAACAAGTGTATCCGCCCCTGCGACTACAAGGCGGAAAACTCCAAGGGCGGTCGGTAATGGCGACCAACGATTGCCCTTTGCCTGCTTCTGGTCGCCTGTTTGTTACTGACCGATCTTCGAAGACGCAGTTCCTGGTCGACACAGGAAGCGGCCTCTGCGTGTTCCCACGGTCAACGCTTCATGATCGTCGTGCTCGTACGGACTATAGATTGTGTGCAGCAAATGGTTCCAGCATAGCTACATATGGCTGTATCAATTTAGATTTAGGTTCCTATCAATGGCGTTTCATTGTAGCCGATGTAACGAAGCCTATAATAGGTGTAGATTTTTTAAACTTTTATAATCTTATAGTTGATTGTCGTAACAAACGCTTAATTGATAATTTAACTTCTATTTCTACTATTGCTGCTGTAGCTAATTGTAATAACATTTCTTCTGTTAAGGTCGTGACTGGTGAGACTCAGTATCACAAAATTCTCAGCGAGTTTCCGGAAATTACTCGACCAGCTGGTAAGCCACACTGCACACCACACAAAACAGTACACCACATACGCACGACACCAGGCCCTCCAGTTTGCTCTTCACCACGTCGTTTAGCACCGGATAAGCTTAAGATCGCCCAAAAAGAGTTCCAGTCTATGCTGGCCCTTGGTACAGCTAGACCTTCCGAGAGCCCGTGGGCGTCACCTCTACATCTAGCGCCAAAGAAAAACAACGGCTGGCGTCCTTGCGGCGATTACCGTTAATTGAATTCCCGTACCGTGCCTGACAGGTACCCGATCAAGCATATCCATGACTTTACCCATAGTATAACAGATCTTACTGAGGCACAACTAGATAAACTTGAGCGACTTCAAAACTTTTGCATAAGATTTATATTTGGCTTGCGCAAATATGATCACATATCTGAATTTCGTACAAAGCTCAAGTGGCTTCCCGTATGTCTTCGCCGGAATTCTCATATCTTGATTCAGCTCTACACTATTTTGTTTAACCCTAAAACCCCCTCTTATCTTAAAGAACGTTTCAAGTTCCTTCATGACACACATAATAGATATCTGAGGTCATCGGAAAACCTGAGACTAGAGATGCCGATGCATTCCACCAGTTTCTATGACAAATCTTTTACTGTTCAAGCAGTACGCTTATGGAATGACTTGCCCGTGTCGTTAAGGCGTGCTCAATCTTTATCCACTTTTAAAATTATGATAAAAAATCACTTCCTCTCTCCTTAAACAGCAGTCTATTGTTATAAGTATATATTTATTTAGATTGGTAATAGTACACCACAGACTACCTACAATATTTGTCTCTCCTTCCCTTTTCAATCCATCCAAAGGTTGTCTTTAAAAGATCGCTCTTAGCGATAAGACCGCCCATTGTGTCACCCTTTGTAAAATTTCTATATTTATGTCTGTAATCGATATGGTGTACATAATAAAGAGTATTCTATTCTATTCTAACAATACTATCACACATGCGGATTTAAGTACCTGTTCACATGTATTTCTTAGAATAGATGCGGTTCGAAAACCATTAACCGATTCGTTGCGATGCCTAATTTCACTAACTTCTAGCCGTGGCGTCGAACAAAAATAACGTGACACTGATCAGTGCCCAACGCCATACGATTAAATGACACTCATCTGTGTCTTCAGCCATGCGGAAAAGAAAACAGTGTTTTGACATTTTTTTACGTATTCAAAGCTCGAATACTTTTAGTTTACATGTGAAATCTAACGTGAACGGTCAGGCACGTTGTTTTAAGCGATAAAAAGTGGCGAAACAAGTGTATTTGTGGAAATGGAAGGTAAGTGACTTATTTAATACAGATGTGCTCAACCTTTTCAACTTATTTTGCATTTCCTAGTAATTTGATTGATTATGAGGTATTAAATTGGGTCTAAAAATTTTTGCATAACAAATTTCAATTGTTTATAATTAAACTACGCAAATAAAAACTGCTAAGTTAGATTAAATAGTAATAATAATGATAGTAGTACTAATATATAATTATTTTATATGATTATTTGATACTAGCCGATGCCCGCGGTTCCACCCGCGTAGAATTTGTTTCCCGTTGTCCCACAGGAACCTATAATCGGAATAAAAGGTAGCCTATGTGCTATTCCAGACCAAGACTTATCACCTGTGCTAAATTTCATTGAAATCCATTCAGTACTTTTTGTGTGAAAAAACAAAAACATCCAAACATTCTCAGGGATACACAACAAATGTGAAAATTATTATTGTCAGAAAAAAATAATATTTGGCAAGATACTGATAATGTTTATTTATTGTTTAAGAATTACAGCGAAAAAGAAAGTACATTCCCGATACAGAAAATGAAACTCAATGCGACGATGACGAAGAGATAGTACAGAATTCACAACGCTGGGAAGACTCAGAAAACTGGGAACAGGAATTTATACCAAACCAAAAAACATGTAAGGATACTTCAACGTACACAAAAAAAGAAATGGTGGACAGTGCAACATGCACAGAAAGAGATGATGGCCCGACTATATTGGACGTCCATGGATGTAAATATTTTGGCCAGTTGGTTTCAAATGAATTATTGCGCTTTAAACCATATGAAAGAAATATAAAGATGCAGAAAATATTAGATATAATAAAAAAGTAATTTTAATATCAAATAAAGACCGGACAAAAGTTAAATAAAACCAAATTTTAATTCAATTACAATTTTAATTTTAACCAAATTTTGACTTAGATGATAATATTTATTAAAAATCATTACATCAGATCCGATTAACTAACATAGAATTTCAATATTTGTGAAATTCTCTGAAACAATCATTAAGGCACAGGCCTGGGAATCCAGGGCAATCGGGACAGCCAGTTATAACAGATACCCTTTTTTTAGTTTTTGTGTAACAAACTCTGCATCTTTTTCTTAGGGTATTATTACTTCTCTTTGGTAAATTGGCGGGTAAATGTATTTTTGACTGTGATAGAGGACGAGAAAGTTCTGATACATTGGGCATTGGTAACAATTCTTGCATTACACTCTTTATAAATTTATATAATGAAGTTTTATTTGTAGTGTTTTTTGCGTTGAAAAGTAAATAACCATTCACCAAACATATTTGGATTATGTGTATTATGACTTTTTTGTACCAGCGCAGGGTCTTGTGCTCACAGCAATAATAGCTTAGCATCTGATCATGTCGATCTATTGCCCGCATATATTTATTATACTTTATTTGTACGGCCGGCTTATATTTTATTGTGCGTACACGGCGACTAGTAGTCCCTTTATAATTACTTTTGTGTTCAGTACTTATAAATAATACTTCCCGTTTATCTTGCCATTTGGTGACGACAATTTTTTTATTGTTTTGTAATATACACGATTCACCAGGCTTTAATTTGCACATTTTTAATTCTCTTGGATTTCCTATACGGTTTGGTCTTAGGGTACCAGTCACATACGTGTTTTTGCCTATTAACTCATCAGCCAACCCTACGCTGGTATAAAAATTGTCCAAATACAAAGCATGCCCTTTGTCAAAATATTTTTGCATGAGCAGATGCACCACTTTTTTAACGTGGTTTCTACCTCCTACTTGTACGTCTTGGGATCCTGCATACATGTGAATTTTTAAAATTATACCGTTGGCGTCGGCTAAAATGTACAGCTTAATGCCGTATCTATGGGCTTTGCCTTTGATATATTGACGAAAATATAGTCTCCCTTTCCACAAAATAAGAGATTCGTCAATTGTCAACTCTCTCAATGGGTAATATACGGCGTCAACTGTCTCATTGAACAAATCGATCAAAGATTTTATTTTAAATATACTCTCCGTCCTTTCGATATCTTGTACGTTCAAAGCTCTTAAAATTAAAAAAAACCTATCCCTAGACATAAATAGGCGTGGACTAAGACGGAAAAAATAATGAGTGGACCAATAGTCCACCATTCTGTTCAGCTTTATGGTGCCCATTAGTAATATTATGCCAATAAAAGTTTTTAATTCGGCGACACTTAGATCGGTCCACTTGCTAAAGCGAGAACGTGCAGTTGTCGCTTCTACTTTCAATTTGTTACCGTACTTGTTTGTACATTTTAATATTAAATTTAAAAAGCGGGCATTCATAAATAAAAAAAAATAATCCAAAGGACTTTGGACCTCTGCGTCATGTGGCTGCAATATACTACTTGTCCCCGTAAATGGTATCTGTAACATCTGACTGGGATTACCCGGAAACCAGCCAGTTGTTTCTTCTAAAGACTCTTCCTCTGGATCTTCGTTCTGTTCATTGGCGTGAGAATCGACAATGTTTGCATCCTCGTTCGCACTTGCATCGCTTAACTCATTTAAGAGTTCTTCGTTATTCCCGGTTAGAATTCCATACAGTTCTTTGTCTTCATATAACTGTAAGCCTGGAATGTCATATAACTGCTCACTTTCTTGAGGAGACATCATTCGTTCCAATTCCACGCTTACGGGATCTATGGCCGATGATGTACCCGGAATTGGCGAACTTGGAATATCCATATATGGATTCTGATGGTACATGCCAGATGATGGTCCAGGAACTGGCGCACTTAGAAAAGGATCTACGCTAAATAATGGTTCAGGTTCCGGAGAACTCGAAGAATGGTATTCCATTTTCTTCAAACTGCAAAAGAATGAAAACTCTATTGGAAACGAAAATAAAAGAGACACGTATTTTTGGTCGTGTTTTTCATTGTGTTGTCTATTTTAATTTGTAAAAAGTACACCAAAAGAGGTTTATGGAGGTTTTAACAGTTATTTTAATATTACAGACAGACACTCCAATGTTATTTATTTGTATAGAGTAATAGACGTATAGATTATATTTAGTAATAATACTTATTTAGTTACATAATATTTATCAGTAGATCTACAATAAAATGATTTGATTTGAAAAAACTCATCATTTTATGACTAGTACGATAAGCTTATGTTATGGGATCTAGACAACCGATAAATAACTTATGTATAAAAAAGAATCTTACTTGAAGTTCACGGCAAGTAGAGATGTGTGCACAGGCTGAAGTCGCACGGAGTCCAGTTCAAAGCCACAATTGTCACAACGCAAAATCAGAGTCCACTTTACACAGCCAAAATCGTCACAAATGCAAAACCAAAATCGATAAAAACACGAGAGTCCAGTAAACAAGCGAAAGTCATCGGTAAGGTAAATAACAAGAAAAGTAAGCACGTCTGATAACTAAGGATAGTAAACCAGAAGTAATTCAAAAAACAAGATGCGCGAAAGAAAAAAATTTATACCACGTGTTGTTACAATAAACAATGGACGGTCCCGGCCGCTCCTAGACCGACCGCAAAGAGATTTAAGATACATAGAGGGGCTATGCAAAGAAATGTCATAGAACAACTGTGATCCCATGTCTCAGTGACGCCATCTAGTATGAAATAGCAAAATTAGAGCGACAATCTAGCAAACATTTATTCAAATATATTCAGCTATCGCTCGGTAGGTGGCCAGTGTTGCCAGATCCGATTTTCAATCGGTGGATTAAGGTAAATATGTTTCAATTTTTACTCTTAAACTCCTACTATATCGATCTAAGCAATCAATTTTTATAAATTAAAGTTTTGATTAGGAATAACGTTACTTTATAGGATTATTTACAAAAAACCAAAAAACCGGCCTTGGCGTGTTTTTTTTTTAAGGATTTTTTTACTTTTTGTATGGAAAATATGAAAAATTATTACCTACATGTTGAGTTTTAGGGGTTTAGGGGTTTTATAAAGGGGGTCGAAATTTTCATTATTTTTGCGATAGGACACACCATTCTCGAGATATAAGCAAAAGAAAAAAAAGATACAGCACTGTTTTTGCACCCGAAGTCGAGGTGTTATGTTGGTGTGAATTTATACTCATGACAACTAATTTATTATCATATGATGATTTAATATCAAATACTTCAACTTCCAAAAAGGTTGGTGCCCCCTATTTTTTTAAAAATATTACAGTATCCAGAAACGAAGGCTACGAGCTTAATATACGTGAAAAATGAAGATAGTTTGGTTTCAGGTAAAACTTCCATAAAACTTAATTGAAGGAGTTATCATCGATTTCAAAATGACACATATCCGTGCCTGACGCCACACTTAAAAAGAAGTGATGGCACTGAAACGTGCCATCCGCAACGAATTAGTTAACTCCACCGTACAGTGGACCGTACAAAGTATTAGATAGAAATTCGAAAGTTTTCAAAATTTCAATTAACAATAAAATATGTAATGTCTCGATAGACAGACTTAAACCAGCATACATGTTAGACGACTCTTATGTTTCGATGAATAGCGATTTAAATCAGCATCAGCATGACAATGTAAACGTAGCCTTAACCTCGTAACGCCCAATGTACAATGCATTGAACAAAGTGACATACAGTATTACACATTGCAAACATGCATTTAAATTAATTAATGTACATTGTAATGTACATTGGGGGTTTAGGAGGTTTTGTTTTTAGTCTGGGCCGGAATGCCGTATGTAGCTTTGTTCAATACATTATACATTGAGCGTTTAGCTCATCTTGCGAAATTTAGCTTGGGCGTTACGAGGTTAGGAACAACTCGTAGTGGTCGAACGGTCAAGAAACCACTGAGGTTCAATGATTTACAGTGAATCAGCTAGAATAAGTATGTAGGTCATTGCTGCGTTAGCAATCACCACGTGCAAACAAAATGTAGTTATTTAAGTTATATTAAGAGACTCATTACCAATTGTCATAGCAATCATTGCATTGTGCGGAAGCAAACACGATTGCCTGTACATAAATAACTTCGTGAACCGAGTAGCAATAGCGAACTGAGCAACCTACTCAATATGGGTACGACATACTCGATAGAGAAGAAAAAAGAAGTAATAATTGCCCAAAATGGGGCAAATCAAGCATCCACGTCCCACACGGAGTACAAACTGGAAGTGTTGGGAATCATAGTCTCCGTAATGGCAGCCATTATTTTAATGGCATTGGTTGTAACAGTGTGTAAAATGTGCGCAAAGAAAACCAAAAGTGTCCTACGTCAGGAATTGAGTGCGTTTCTTAACAATAGTGTCGCAAGTGTGATACCACAACCGGTACAAAGGTCGAGTGATTACGATGTATAATAGACCTACGAGTTAACTATTGTATTTATTGTTATAATTATGTTTGGAATTGTATAGTATTAAAGGGTTAATATTTGTATTTTTATTTTTTTAGAAAGGGGTGTATGTGGGGTCTGTCTAGGCATGTATTATATTCTGTAACGTCAGCGGTTAGGAGCAGTCGCTCGCTAACCGTCCCATGTATCAGTCGGACAATAAATATTATATTACATAGTCAGTCATTTCATTTACCAGCCCACAGAGTACCTAAAGTGTTATGTATCTAATTGGGATACATAAATCATCACATACTTCGATTGATGACATTTGTATGGCTGATGGTACTGGGATCGACAAATGTCGCGCTGTCATGTCTAAGCAGCGATTTCAGTTTTTACTCAGAGCCCTTCGTTTCGATGATATTACAACTCGCCAAGAACGGAACTCCATTGACAAACTGGCGCCAATTAGACAGACCTATGAAGCATTTGTGAACAATTGTGAAACATATTACAAAAACAATGAATATGTTACCATAGATGAAATGTTGGAGAGTTTTAGAGGATCGTGTCGGTTTCGCCAATATATCGAGCCATTACCGCCGACTTAGTGTAACCGAAAAAAACCAAATTTTACAGGAGAAGGTATTTTTTCAATATTTTTATAAATAATTGCGCTATTAAATTGAAATTTGACATATAATAATGATTATTGAAACCTTAGGTGTAACGGTTAAAATTTTCAAAAAAATCAATAGGTTTTGAGGCTTTTTTGGCGTTTACAATAATTTTGCTGTCTCAAACAAACGACTTCTTATGTTTCCGGGCGTTTGAGATAACATTTGCGATAAAAAGTAACCTGATTAAAGTTATAACGCAAGCGACAATAAGCCATTTCAACTATGGATCTATTTTCATAAATAAACGGGTACTTAATAAATTAAACACAAATTAAAATATATAAATATATATTTCTTATTATTTTTAGAGAACACTGAGATCAATACATATATTAAACTTAAAATAGAATTGTTAAACTTTTATCAAGGGAATTAAAGTAAAATACTTATTACCTGCATTTGTTTCAGTTAACATTAATTCTCATTAATTTAACATTTAAAAGAACACTAAGATCAACCCAATTTAAACTAAAATAAAACCTTTAATTCTCCTTATCACTATCATCTGCATCAGTTTCAGGTAACACGTCAGGAACTGCTCCATCATACTTCATATTCACATACTCTTCGTGGTACCTGTATGGAATAATATTTTTATTACATAAACCCACAAGATCTTTGTACTTGGCAGCTGAAATGTTTAGTTCCGAATGGTATAAATGTGCTGGTCTATTAATTATAGTTGCAGTATTGCCTCTTGATCTAATAATCAGGTCCATATTCAACTCTTGTTTATTGCTTTCTTCGAAGAAACCGTATTGCAGTGTAATTACTGGATTGTTCTTTTTAAAATGTACCATTCTTAATGTTTTGAAGGCTATTTTAACCCGTGAGAAGGCGCGCCTAATTTTCTTACACGAGTAGGCGCGTGCGAGCAAATTACTCACACTATCATAAATGTTTATATTTTTAGTGTTTCTATATTTATTGGCTTATAATGTATTTAAATAAATAACACAAGGTTTAGTAAGTAAGAAAACAAGTATTTTAATCAAAACTATTAAACATAATAGCAACTTCTAACGCAAATAACAAAACAACCTAGTATTAATAAATTTTTTTGGCACATTTCATAAAAATCACAATAAAAACTGTTCCATAACAAAAACTAAAAAGTGTTATTCATCCATTAAATCTACACTAATGTGCCTCTCGAAACACACTGAACACATGTATTTTACATGTTCGGTGCAAAGTAATTGCTGGGCGCGTGATGAGCAAATTGCCGCACGTTGGTACACGGCCTCCACAAACGCCTTGCTGCGCGGTCGCAACGCCACTGAGCGGATCGAGAAATGCGTCAGGGGAGAGGGGGTGAATATTTAGGAAGGTACTTAAGTGCTTGAATTGGTGGGGCATGGGAAAGACAAAAAATTTTTGAATTAGATTTTTGTGTGAGCAAATTGCTCATAGCGCGCCTTCTCACGGGTTAAATTTGGCTGGCAATAAAGCTTGCGAAAAAGACTTCCAGTCCATGAAATCAGTGTAATTTAAATCATGTACAAAATAACCTGTTGGATCAGATCTAGAATTGGTGATCATAGTTGGCCACTCAGAAGGAGCCCACACTGTTTTATTGCGGATAAAACTTTCAATTGTACTGTGAATAGAGTCAACAGGCATCATAGTGTGTCCAGGTAGGAGGTAAGTTACTTTTATTGTAGTAATCGTAGTTGTTGTCTTCAAAAAATGAATTAACATGGATATCATTGCACGGTTTCTGTTTTGCCCAGCACAACTATCTGCATACAGATTTATGACGCTATTAGTTCCTTTACTGTCTATAAGAGTCAAATATTTAAATAGGACAGTAACAATTTCGTTACAACCTCTCTTTCCTTGACATTCGCCCCACACGTAACAATACCCAGCCCTCGTACCGCTTTCGTAGATACTTTCGTTATAAAATGCGTATTTTCGTGAGTAATATAGGGTAACGCTTTTACCATGTGGAGTATTGAGGACTTTTTCTAAGTCAAAGCTTACACAAAGAGAGGTAGAATTAGAAGCTTTGCTAATATTTTGATCTTAAAAACAGATTTTTGCATTTGTCTTTATCTAGAATATGATTTTTATATTCTGTAGTTTGTTCAAAAACAGTTTTGCTTTCTGGCGGTAAAGGAGATGGCATTACTAATTTTGGAAAGCTACATAATTCAAAGCTATTTAAAAAAAAAGCGCTTATTTTTACGTATTGATAGCCAGATTAACTTTAATATTGACAATGGGGATAAAATCTCGAAAAATAAGAGTATTGATTTGAATTAACACAGAGCGGACCAGTCTTTGTTTTTAAGGCCATGGATACAAGGCTTTTTGACCTTATGATAGTGTTGTCATTGCAAAATATAAAAAAATAAAATAAATAATGATATAATTATGTTTTGATTGTTAGTGCATAATTAATAAAATAAAATCATTAAAAAAATCAAAATATGTAACTCTGCAGATTACGAGGACTTGATCTAGCTAAGAAGTCGAATGTATTTTTTTTTTCAACATTATTCCGATTTTTTTTTGGCAACACTAAAACCCATAAAAAATAAGAGAAGATGACATTTCACAAGAGTCACACAACACTGTCACATTCGCTCGCTCGCTACTGTGTTTTGTGTTGGTTTGAATGTTTTGTGCTCCCAAAAAGTTTTACGTGGATTTTTACAACGACCTGGCTTGCCTTTGGATTTCGAAAACTCCTACCTTTCTGCACAACCGTTGCGAGACTTGGACCTCGACGTTTCCTACTTTTACGACCGACCTTGGCGCTCTATCTTGGACACTGATATTGGATTGCTCTTATTTGTTTGTGTGTATAACATAACGATTTTACGAGTCAACGTGATGTCAACCACGGACCGCTGCGTAAACTGTAGAATATCTACAAATCGTTGTAATACGATAAAAACACATGTTTTGGAAGATGAATCCATTCTATCGGTCATTCGCTCCTGGATTGCTCCAGAGCCTGTAAGTTCATTTTTTATTTAACTATCGTATGAGAAACATTTCGATGGTTTTTTTTAGTTGAACCTTATTTCTATTTTATTTTTTAGGTGAGCAATCAGGATCGTATATGCAATGCCTGTTGGGTACTTGTTACCAATTCTTTAAATCAAGTGCATACTATCTCTGAACCACATCCACCATTATATTGTGGATCTTCTACAGCCCGTTCAAGAAATCACCAATTGCGGACTGATTCAGACAGAGAACAACGCATATATAATGTGATTCGAGAATGGATACTGCCCCGACAAGTAAGTTAATTAAGACACATTATTTTCAAAACTAGGAGCAGTGGTGGCCCAGTGGTAACGGACTTACGGAGAGAGAGAAGGCCTGTGTCCCAGCAGTGGGAACATTATAGGCTGATTATGTTATTTTTAAACATATTCATACAAAAGACATTGCAGGCATTTAAATTAATATCCTGGGACATTCCTCACACACGGACGGTCATCTGATCCCAAACTAAGCAGAGCTTGTACTAGGGAAACTAAATAACTGATATACTACTTTTTGTTTGTAAATACACACACTATACATACACCCAGACTTAGGATACACAGACGTATGAATAGTCTGACTCTAATTGGTATTGGTTTGGATGGTTGCTTTCTCTGATAAGAACTGGCAATAAAGTCATCAATATACTCTTTTCAAAACAAGCTTAGATTCATTACATAACATTTTTACATTCTGATCTCACCAACAACAACTGCATTGATTAAGCTTGAATATATATTTTTTTTGTTGTTTTCTTTATTAAGCTCCATTTCATAATAATTGAATACATACTGCAGATTTTTTTTTCAAACTAAGAACATAAGTTCTTAAAGTGTGTTTTACATAGTTATACTTAATAAGTTTTATTTTATAATGTAAGTAAGTATAGTGTAAGTATGTTTTAAATAAATGTTTTATTGTTGCAGCTGCAAACCACAAACAATCTCTGTCACCGTTGCTGGGTGAGAGCAGACAAAGCTTCTCATCATTTTGTATCCAGGCCATCGACATCCTCGAGTGGGCGCTCTCATCTTGACTCTGAAACTTCTGAAGGTCCGCCTGATAGTGAATCTATGCCCCAACGTGACACTGAAACTCGCACTCAACCTAATGTTCAAAATCTGCCTGAACCGGATGCAGACAATGAACCTGCATTTGATGTTGAAGATCATCCAGAATCTGTTGTTGAAGATCAGCCTGAACCTGACAATGTAATTCTGCCTGTATCAAGAAGACAGGATACAATTGTGTTGCCTGATTATATCCGAGCTGTAGACTGTGGGTCAAGGTGCATTATTGAAGGTTGTCAGGGGAGTGAAAGATTCAGGCTACCAGTTTCAACGAGAAAAATGCTGCTTTTACAGTTTAATTATTATGTACCAGTAAACAGTCGTGTATGCAGTAACCATTTAAATACAGAAACATGGGACTTTCAAGCTGGCATTAGTGCTTATTCAAATGCATTTAATGCAAGACATATACAAGATATGTTGCATTTAAAGAGTACAAATGTTGACGCATTAGATTTTTCAAATATAAATAATATAGAAGACCATCTTGTACGTCACTGGATTGGCTACACAAAAGATCAATTCAATCAGTTATTAAACGAAATACCTGCAATAAATGAAATGCGAAGAGGTAAAACGGCTCTCGCTGCTTTTTTAATGAAACTGAGGACAGGTGAACCCAATGAAAGGTTGGCAACATTATTTCAAATTCCAAGGAGAACTTTGGAAGTGTTGATGTCAAAGGTTCGAGAACTATTAATAATAATAATTTTGTTCCAACTCACTTGGGTGTAGCACATTTAACAAGAGAACAAATAATACAAAGAAATCTATTGATACCCCGAGGATTGTTTGGTGTTCAAAGTGATGGTCAGGAAAACCCTGTAGTCATAGCTGATGGTACATATTGCTATATACAAAAAAGTTCTAATTATTTATATCAAAAAAATTCTTACAGCTTACATAAATATAGAAATCTAGTGAAACCATTTATGTTAGTATGTTCTGATGGTTATATTATAGATGTTCTGGGCCCCTATCCAGCTACAACATCAGATGCAGCTATAATGCAAAAGGAATTTGAAAATGAAAATAGTTATTTACGCAGATATTTTCAAGAAGGTGATGCTTTTGTACTGGATAGGGGTTTCAGAGATGCCTTGCCCTTACTGAATGCTTGTGGTTATAAAACCCATGTTCCAGCTTCATTACAGAGGGGTGAAACGCAACTATCGACACTAGCAGCAAACAAATCTAGGTCAGTTACTATTACTAGATGGGTTGTAGAAGCAGTCAATGGTAGGTTTAAAAGAGATTTTAAATTGTTTAGACAGGAATATTTTAACTTAAGCCTCAAAACATGTCATGATTGATTTTAAAATAGCAGCTGCATTAATTAATCGCTTTCACCCTCCAATAACTAATAGAAATGATGCCGGGGAAATTTTAAGTATAGTAAATGCGAACATGTTTTTAAACAATTATTTATCCGATTTTGTAAATATCAATCAACTAAACAGAAGACGAGCTGATTTTGTAAGTGTTACAGTTGAAAATGATAACCTAACAGATTTTCCCCGGCTATCATACAACGTGTCCCAGAAATCAACGTCAAGCCGAAAACGGGCAATAGGCCAAGTCGTGACAGCTATTAGAAAAATATAAAAAAAAATCTTGGTCATGTACTTTTCGAATTATAAGCATTCAAAAATAAATCTCAAAAAGTGACACCCTGTGATGATTTTTCAAGTCCTGTGACTACATTATTAACATTTCGGTAGTTTTTTTCTCTGTGATCTAACCATGAATAACCCTTCTGTAAATTACAGTTAATAGTTAAAACGTAACTGCCTCAGTTTTAAATTAAATGTTAGATTTTTGCCCAATATTGAATTCAAAATAATGACATCACCCAACTTTAACCGACTGTACTGAAAAAAAAATCTACTACACTATTTTGGCAAGTAACTTTAAAAGATGGCGCGTTTAGTCAGGATTCCAAAATGGTATAACACATACTAATTGCTACTTCTTAATTGAGGAAAAAAGTACATTGTTGGTTTTAGGTGCATTTGAAATAAAATTCAGTCGCTGGATTTCTTTTATTATAATTTTTATTAAATCAGATTTACGAAGTTTTATAACAAATGTTCAAACTGTTTTCCTTCAGCTGCAATGCAAGTTCTACATCTCTTTAAAAATGATCGCGTAATAAGACGGGCGTATCTTCTTGAGTTGATGTATTCAGCGGCTTCTGCAATTCTTTGGCGCAGCTCGTCTAAATCTTGAATTGGTTTAGAGTACACTTTATCCTTTATCGTACCCCAGTAAAAAAAATCTATGGGGTTTAAATCGGGTGAACGGGCAGGCCACGAAATTGTACCACCCCGCCCAATCCACCTATCGGGGTATTCTCGATTGAGAAACTCTCGTACAGTGAGAGCATAATGCGCTGGGCAGCCATCTTGTTGATACCACATGCTGCCGTAAATGTTCAGTGGCACTTCTTCCAATAATTCTGGTAATTGGTTCTGTAAGAAGTTCAAATAACCCTGGGCATTTAAATTCTCCGGCAGCTCGATTGGACCAATAACTTTACCATTCAAAATTCCCATCCACATATTTACTTTAAACTGGTACTGAGATCTATCTTCCCGCATCAAATTTGGATTTTCCACGTGCCATTCGTGCAAATTGTGGAGGTTCATGTAACCGTCCTTTTTAAATGTTGATTCATCGGACCATAGAATTTTTTCAAAGAATCGCGGGTCCTCTCGGTGCCTCTGCAACATCGTTCGACAAAATCGTACTCTCTCTGGGTAGTCTCGGGGTAGCAGACTTTGTACTCGTCGTACATGGTATGGGTGAAACTCGTTCTTTTTTAAAATACGATGTGCAGTACTTTTGGGGACTCCTATGCTCTGTTCAATTCCACGTACTGAGATACTTCTGTCTTCTTCAACTGCTTGCAAGACTTCGGCTTCGTAGGGCATAACGGGTCTTCCCTCGCTAACCATTTGGCTAGGAAATCGACCCTCTGATAATGACCGATGCACATTAATAAATACTCGATGATCGGGATGACGCTCAGCATTCGGGTATCTCTCACGATACACTCTTGCTGCGGCATTGGCGTTGCATAAGCATTCTCCATAAATGAGATGCATGTTGGCGTATTCCTGTGCGGTGTATCGAGATGGCATGATAAAACACTACACAAACACGGGGTTGCGATTAAAACAAGTCCGGGGTTGTCAGAAACGGTGCAGATAAATCCAAATTACAATGCAAATCAAGTCCAATAAACAAAGCCACAGTTGTAAGTACGAAGTCAATACGAATACAAAAAGATGTGCAGTCAACGAAAGAGCGTAACGTACTGCAGTATTGCACAATTTGCCGACGCATCCCTGTTTAGCCAGAGTAGCGTCTCTATCTGTTTCACTCACACATATGAAATGATGTGTCAATCCGTCTCCCTCTTAGTTAGATAAAAGTAGCGTCACTATCTATCTCGCTCCCACTTGTCAAAGTAGCGTCACCTCACATTAGCTAAAATGAATCTTTCTCGCTCACACTAGTCAAAATAACGTCACTCTTCGTCTCAATCGAACTTTTATGAAATACGGCTTCATAAAAAAAAAATGTTTTTTCTCAATTAAGAAGTAGCAATTAGTATGTGTTATACCATTTTGGAATCCTGACTAAACGCGCCATCTTTTAAAGTTACTTGCCAAAATAGTGTAGTAGATTTTTTTTTCAGTACAGTCGGTTAAAGTTGGGTGATGTCATTATTTTGAATTCAATATTGGGCAAAAATCTAACATTTAATTTAGAACTGAGGCAGTTACGTTTTACTTTTAACTGTAATTTACAGAAGGGTTATTCATGGTTACATCACAGAGAAAAAAACTACCGAAATGTTAATAATGTAGTCACAGGACTTGAAAAACCATCACAGGGTGTCACTTTTTGAGATTTATTTTTGAATGCTTATAATTCGAAAAGTACATGACCAAGATTTTTTTTTATATTTTTCTAATAGCTGTCACGACTTGGCCTATTGCCCGTTTTCGGCTTGACGTTGATTTCTGGGACACGTTGTATAGTGAACTAATATTAATTTCGCTTGGAACATATCAATTAAAGCAATCGCGTTCCTATTATGGAGAGCACGTAAGGGCAAATGGCACCTATATAATAGAAGTATGCAGGGAGGTTGACAGGAGTCTACTGGAAGAGCTGTCAACATCAAACACATTGTGGATTTTACGTGGAAGAATTAAGTCTAGACATGTAGGAAGAAAGATATACTTTGTTTATATTTTGATTGACAGCTCTCTAAGTGGCCGGGAAGCTATAAAGCAATACTGTTGCAATTGCATTGTTGGACAAAGAACAGTAGGATGCTGTGCCCATATCATGTCAATCATCTGGTACTTGGGATGGGCACGGCATCAAGATAGCCTGTGTCCCCCTGCACCTTTCTTAGATAATATATTGCTAATATATGATGATGAGCATGAATAAAATATTTAAATGATAAATAGTGGTGTTTTTATTGTACCTACAATAATCCTGTCATCCTTAGGTAGCTGGTACCTAATTATCCTTATTAATAGGTTTAAAGTTAGATTCCGATAAGTGAGTCTCTAAAGTCTCCTGAGTTTTCTGTGACTACTGCGAAAATAATAATCAATGGACTACTGAGTTTAACCCTTATTTCGACAGAGAAGGTGATAGAAAACTTATTAAAATTTTATTGTATAACCTAGTTTCCATGGTTTTTCTGAACCTCCAAAAAAAGAAAAAAAAAATCTACCCCCCACCCTTATGGAGAAAAGCGATGTCCGCCACACCGGACATTATCGAATCTTAGTAAAAAAAGTGTTAAAATGACTTGTCCGTCCTAGCGGACTTAATCGAATACGTGAAAGAAGTTGCATAGTATAAAGTAAAAGAATATAATAGTAAAAGAGCCTTTATTTTTTATAAAAGTACAAAGAAACTGTAAGGGCCTGTATTATTTAACATGAAAGCTCAAAAAACAGTTGCGAGGATTTTTGCCCGTCACAAAACAAAGGCGTGTATCACATTTCAGGCAGTAAACCGTTATTGCAGTACATACAACGACCTTCCTCCTTCACTGACGGAAAGTGAGAAACTCCATCGTAGCGTGAACTGTCTGCCGGTCTTGTTTTACAAAGGTGCCTGATCGTGCTTTCATCCGTTTTCTTATAGGTAACACTTTTGTTTGTGCTGATCAAACTGTGGTACACTTCGTAGCGGAAATCTTTCAGCCGCATGCATTTAGTGGCAGGGTTTGCATGTTTGCGATACAGGATCCACGCATTGTCGACGCAAATATCAATAATTTGTGCGAACATCGCCATGTACCAGCGCTTACTCCTGAATGGAGTTCTATACAAGGCAATCAACATGTCGGCCAAGTCTACACCGCCCATATTTTTGTTATACTCTTTCACAATATTGGGATAATCAACATCGATTTTCCTCTTGGCATTCTTGCAATATCTTTTAATCCTACTAACTGGTTCAGCGTCAGTATAGGAACTGATTAGAGTAGCAGCTTTGTTGTCATGCCACCTCACAACTGACAACTTGTTTTTGTTACAGACGGTTTGACTGAAAGATCCCCTTGGTTTCTTTTTCAGTGCCTTTTCGCTACTCAATTTTTCTTCGGCTCCTCTAAGGCGGTTGCTTCTAATGGTAAAATTGGGTTCCTGCGACTGGTTCGGGAAAACTTGCTCTATAATTGGAGTCAAAGGCGTCGGGAAGTCGTTGTTGAGTTCAAAACTTGTTTCAGAAGGGTTTTCATCAGGGCTGTCTGCGATATTCAAGCGCTCTAGCGAAGATGCAATAGACGGTGCAGGTGAACTAAAGACAGAAGGTGGATTAGAGAATGGATGAGGCTCATTTTCGGCGCCGGAGCTATCACCTGTTTCAGACGGTGCACGTTCTGCAGGAACGAGTGCCAATATTTTTTTCGAGCGTGCATGCAGGGAAGACTGAAGCAAAATAAAAGAAATACGAGCTAAGCAAAACACCACCACCAATAAAAAAAAAATAGTTAATACGAAAAAGTAATGGGGTAAGTAAGAGGGCACACAGATACAGAGACTCATGGTGTACATTATAGAGTCAATTTTAGTTTTGTAAATTAGACAGTGAGTAACCAGTTCTTACAAAAGTAAGTAGTTCTTTAGGAATAAAAGTTAGTAGGTACTTAATTTTGAGCATGTAAGTGTAACGTAAAGGCTAAGCAGATAAGTAGTAGGTATATAATATACACCAGTGAGTACCTGTTGAGAATAGGTATAGGGTTCTTTTCACGTAAGTAAGTAGGTAGGTAGGTCAGGTAAGTGGGTAGACTAACTTTTAGTTATTAGTTTTTAGTATTTTAGTTTTATGTAAAGGTTAGGTAGATAAGAAGTATCTAACAAGTTGGTAGGTACTGAAAATAGATGTAATGTTTTGACAATACCGACAACTTAAATCTTTTACCTTTCATACCATATTTCGACAAGGTCCGCCGTGACGGACAAGCTGTAAGACACAATAAATACAGGTGTTTCGACGAGGTCCGGTGTGGCGGACAAGTAAAAAACTCGATAATTATTATGAATAACGTAAGCAAAAGCTATGAAATCGTATTATTTGAATATTAGTAGACTAAATTCAAAAAACACAAATAAAAAATCTACGCAACATAAGCAAAAAATAATATTTTTTAATAAATTACCTGAAAGACTGTCTTAGTGCGCAGTTTCGCCGACATTTTTTCGCCAACTGTCAAACTCTGGGTTGTCACACGCAAAATTTATTTTTCTACTAAAATTTGACCGACCTCCCAATAGCTTAGTAGTTTTTTTGTTGCAAAAATAGAAATAGACGGGGCGGTGGATTTTTTTAAAGTACTTGTCCGGTGGTACGGACAAATTCGAAATAAGGGTTAAATATGAATTCTCCAAGTCAATGTTCGTATTGAACTTCGTCAAAAAGTCTAATCCAATAATACCATCTCCTTTACAAGGTAATTTGTCAAATAAATAAAATTTATGCTGGTAAATTGAACCATCGTGTAATTGTAGGTCTAGATAAACGTAACCTTTGGAATAAATCTTTCCACCTATACCATTTATAACAATGTTATCGCAGTGTACTTCTACGAATTTTGATATCGCTTGCGACCGTACAGCGGAAATTGACGCTCCGGTATCAAGTAACCAAAAGCATTCTTTATTAAATAAATTCATGGAAACGTACCTTATATTCTCGCTTAACGTTAAAATGTACTCTTTATTCACGAAAAAACGTTTTATGATCTGGTTCCGTCTTATTTTGTTCTGTGTCGTCCGACTTCATAGGTTGAGCAGAATAAACATTCTGTCGACCTCGTTGATTTTGATTATAACTTCCTCGAGACGAACGACCTCCGCTTCTTCCTCTTACATTAGTCTGTGCCCGGTTATTATAAAACCCTTGGTTATAATAAGTTCCTCTGTGAGGTCGGCTAGGCCGATTTTGATTAAACTTTGCACGTGTACCTTGCTGATGAAAGCCTCGGTACCCGCGTACAGGCCTACCCCTATAATAGTTTCTAGACTTACCCTGCATGTTGAGCACCGCGTGGGACGTCTGGGGTTGCGCCAACTCCTCATCCTCTGCTGCGCGCACGGCATCCTTCAGATTTCCGTAATTTCTAGCTGCAATAATCGTGCTTAATCGTCTATTTCGCAACCCGTCGGCAAACTTTTTTATTGCCAACTGTTCATTTATGGGCCTTAAAATCTCGTTTGCTTTTTCATTTGAATTCGCCTGCGAGATTATAAGGTTCACGAAAAGGTCTTCAATTTTTTCACCGAATTGCGAAATCGATAATCCTTCCTGAGAAATATTATTTAATTGAGTTATCAAAGAGATTGCAGACTTTTTTGGCAATAAATACTGTTTTATATCGTGAATCAAATCACTGCAAGTCACATAGCTAGATTTTAGCTTCAATTTTGCATTTCTAGTCAACCTAGTCTTAAGTACAAAAGTAATTAAATGATTTTTGCAATCCTTACTTTTAAGAAAACTATCGTACATCTCTATTCCTTCAATTATTTTTTCTATCGTCTCATCTTTGTCGTCCATTACTGGCACTAAGGTAGCAGCCGTTTTAAAATCAAATGTTTCCATTTTTGTTGTAGAATATACCCCGCTTTCAGGGCTAGTCTCTTGTAAACTTTTACTTAACTCTATATTTTGTGTATATGATTTTATTTTTTCGTATACTAATAATATTTTATTTGTTAGGCTTTCCTTAACACGTACTGATAAAAAATTAGGGTTGTTTTCTTGCTCACTTGCAAGTTTAATTAACTGCGTAAACTCGTCATAATATTGTTCCGCTAACACTAGTTTACTCAACGTATTTTCCCTATATTTATCTCTCCTGTCACTTCCTAATTTTCTTAACTCTATTTGTATTCTTTCTAACTTCGCGCAAATATTTTCTAAATGCAATTCCATAGGACTCTAAATACAAAGATATATTATAGTCTAAATTAATAAAAATCAATACAAAAATAGTGACCAAAAAAAAAGTATCCACTTTAAAACAACAATACGTATGCTAAGGGTATGACACTAATGTCCATAATTTTTTTTTTTTTCACATTAATTTATTTTCTTATCGAGAATACGCTTGCACTTCACTTTTGACACTTTTCACTTTTGACTTTCACTGTACTCACACGTTTAGAAGTCCGATGTCTGCTTCAGTGCCTCCTGCAAACATGATTCCCCCGGCAGCAGTCCTCCTTGCAGAGAGTCTGGACACCATTCGCCTCATAAATTCGATGTTAATCTGCCGTTGTATCCACTTTTGCTGGCTACTCCTGTACCGGCGCCACATCAGATACAGCATGCCCACAGCTACAGCGGCCAAAATAATACCCAAAAGCATGGTATTTACTTGCACACTTGTGTGTTGTTCCGATTCCTGGGTACTCGCATGGTTTTGTCCACTTTGTGCGATTATAATTTCTTTCTCTTCTTGTTTGGAATAAGTTTTTCCCATTTCGCAAAAAAAAATAAATAATTCACCTTGCACTTGTTATTGTTTTTTTTTTTTTTTTTCACCTTGCACTTGTTATTGTTCTGCCACCGAACCAACTGGCCGACAGCTCACCCATCGGGCCTCAGTCCCTACGTGCAGGAATGTGCTAACCACGTAAAATACCCGCGCCCGACACGACACGGCTGGCAGGGTCGCCATGAGGTGTGGGGGGTTCCGGAGGCAATAAATGATATACGTGTGTTCAGTGCAACGTTCCATTTATTACTAACTAACTAATATTACAGTCATCAGTAATGCCTTACGTTATACTACTAGGTACCACTCCACAATTCATTTTACATGATATTCTAAACCCAACGATATTTTCCATACTTGAAAAAAAAAACTAACCAGTAAGTATTTATTGTAATAAATCGCAATATTGCATACTTAGCCATCAAATTTATTAGTGATATATTTACACAATTATTCCAATAAATATCACTAACATTCTCAACCACATCCTGTATCTGTTCGCTCTGGGTTTTTTTTAAAATGATAAATGATAAATGATTTATTTTCTGTAAGTAGGTTTGTACAAACACTTTTACATGTCAATCATATTTTTTTAAACTAGATGAGGTCGGCGTTTCCTATCTGACTACTCTGAGAAGAAAGGCCGAAACAAACTCAGATGTCACAGTCTCTTTTAAAGTCCAGACATAATCTTGGTCAGATAATGTGAAGACCATGTAGATTGGTGTCTGAAATGGTCTTTTGAGTAAAGAACCACACAGATTGAGCGGACCTGTCCTGTCAGTGCACGCATTTGTCAAAAATCGTGCAGCTCAACTCAGAACTTGAGGAGCCTTACGATTCGACGAACAATACCAATGAAAGGACATTTGGGTAGGCCGCATAAATGACTCAAACTGCCAGATCATGATTAAAACTAACTAAGAAGGAAAACCGAAAAAAAGAAATGACCCACATAGTCTTCACACTCACAGTAATAATAATAAAAATAAGATACTTTACAAAGTAAATATCCATGTCATTGTTTATATAAAATTCATCAATGTCAATGTGTATATAAAAATCCGGATATAATCTTCGAGGACCATGTAGATTGGTGTCTGAAGTGGTCTTTTGAGGAAAGAACCACACTGAGTGGACCTGTGCAGTCAGTGCACGCATTCGTCAGTAACCGTGCAGCTCAACTCAGAACTTAAGGAGCTCAACGATTCGACGAGCAATACCAAGGACAGGACATTTGTGTAGACCGCATACACCACTGAAACTGCCAGACCATGATTAAAACGGAAACAATGACCCACATAGTCCTCACATCCACAATAATTAAAATAATATAAGACTTTAAACAGTAAATGTTCATGTCATTCTGTATATAAATAGATATTTAGAAAGAAAGAAAAAAAAAAAACCAAAGTGTAAATCAGCAAAATAAAAAATAAACAACATTCACTGTCTAGACCTATTGGAGCAGCTCAATCCCAAGCTTTTTTGTCCTCAATATAGTCTTTTACAGTATAATAGGCTTTCTGGCATAGATTTAGCTTTATAAAAGATTTGAATTTATTAATGCTTAGTTCTTGAATGTGGCTAGGAAGTTTATTATAAAAATGTATACATTGGCATCTAAACGAGCCCCCTATTTTCTTGAGCCTTGTTGTAGGAACAACATATTTGTGTTTGTTCCTAGTATTTATATTATGGATATCACTGTATTTTTTAAACAGATTAATATTTTTATGTGCATACAAAAGATTATCATAAATGTACTGAGAAGGCACAGTCATTATATTAATCCCTTTAAATTTGTCTCTGAGGACTGTCTGGGACTTAATTTATAAATCGAACGAATTGCCCTTTTTTGTAAAATAAAAATTGTCTGAATATCGGCGGCATTTCCCCACAACAGAATACCGTATGACATCACGCTATGAAAATAACTAAAGTAAACTAAACGGGCTGTCTCTAAATCAGTTAAGTCACGAATTTTCCTAACGGCGTATGCTGCAGAGCTAAGCTTTTTTGACAATTTATCTATATGGGGGCCCCATTGAAGCTTGGCATCCAAAGTTATGCCTAAGAATACTGTGGTATTTTCGGGTTTTAACTCATCACCCTTTATAAGAACACTAGTTTCTACTTGTCTAACATTTGGCATTGTTCTTACGTTCTATAACTGGGAAAAAGTAGGAGACCAAAAATCCGCGAACAGCCAGTGTTGCCAACTCAACTACTTCAAAATATGCTAGATTCGTGTAAAAAATATGCCAAAAAAAATGCTTACCTTCTCTAAAAAATGCCAAAAAAAAAAATGCCAACCTAATTCAGTATCAGTATTTCCGGTAAGTATCAGTATATCCAGTATTTTCGGTTCCGATACTGCGTAGTACATTGTCTGGAACAGTGTAAGAGTAACAGCACTTTCCTGCTCTTTTTAGGCCGAACCTAACGTACAAAATGGCATTCAGGGTTCTCACCGCCAAACGGTTTCGGAGTTTTGTTTTTACCAGACTCATTTGGCTGAATACACGTTCAATGTCCGCATTTGAATGCGGCAATGTTATAAGAGACATTGCAAACTCACATAACTCTGCAAAGGGTTATTATCAGCTGCATCTTTATATTGCATGACTTCATTCCAGAACTTTACTGTGGAAGTCAAGGATTCCCATTTAATGTGAACTATATTTCTCCATTAAGATACCAGTTGTTCAATCATAGGTGCATTTACTCGGAACTCTTGGGCTATTTCGACAATGGATGGCTTAACTACTTTTAAAGTCTCTTGAACTGAAAACATGGATATCTTCTGAAGTATTTTAAAATTAACCGGTAATCTCGAACGTAGTTCTGTCACAAGTTTCAGTGTGAAATTATTACAACGTTGGCGTAAATAGTTTGGTGCATCAGGCTGAAGATTGTATTCAAGTAATTTGGTCTCAAAAGCATATCCCATGTATGGTTTCGGATCTAAATAGCTTTCTATGTCTTCTGTTAAAATATCTACTCTTGCCGTTGGGTTCAGAATACGCCGACCTATCGATTCCACTAAGCCAATCAAATCATTGTACAGACGCCAGCACATCAAGCTACTACAATCTGTCAGATTTCTTTAATAGATTTTCAACTTTATCGCTAAAGCATAAGGTTCAAAGTTGATTGGGAAAATCTGACAGTTTCGGGTAGCTTGATGTGCTGGCGTCTGTACATACAATCTTGTTGGGTCAACATCGTTACTTTCAAACAACTGGTTTACCACTTGAACTTCCTGTAAGATAGGTCTTATGTGTAATACGAGTAAGTACAAATGATTCTGTGGATCATTATAAATTTTATATAGTATTTCTGCCGTATAGCAGTGTTCATCTCGCCTGGCAATTTAAAACAGGGTTTTTAATTCTATCCATTGATCAAGAATACGGCAGACCGCTGGTTCAATTGATACCCATCGGGTATTGCACATCTGTGGAATTTTCAATGGAACGGAGCCACCGTTGATCGTTTGAAACATGTTTTTGTAAAAGAATCTACGGTTTGATGAATGGCTAAACCAGTTAATGTAGGTTTCTCTTATAAGAAATTCAACATTTCTTGATAGGGTCTGCTGAAGCATGAGACATAGCCAACTGTAACGAATGACACACGCAGCGGACTAACACTAAATTGTCATTACCAGTTGCATTTTTCAACAATGCGTGCACTCCACTGTTAGTTCCTGTCATGACCGATGCGTTATCCGTGCCGATACCGATCAATTTCTTTAAATTTATTTTAATTTCTGCCAACAATCCTTTAATCCTTTAATGCTGACTGCAGTTCCGTCTTCAATCTCAACTAATCCCAAGAATGTGGAAATTATCTTTTTTAATGATCGGCTGAAATATCTTATCGAAACACTAAGCATTTTAAGTACCGATATATCTGTCGATTCATCGAGTAAGAGACTGTACTCCTGATCTCCTAAATCTGTCACAATTTCTTGAATGAAGTGTGGTGCCAAAACATTTTTAATAATATTCGTGCATTTTGTTCGATGTAACTTGATGTCGCTGTATTTGCTGTCGTCAAATCGGTATTTGCATAGTTCTGATAAATGATCTACAGCCATAATTGCACAGTGCTCGCAAACAAACAAAGCCAGCGAAGCTTCTGCTTTCTGGGTGTTCAGATCTTTTTTTACTTTAGGGAAGTTAATTTTTTTTTGACTCTTCATTGGCTCTGTTGCTTTTCTGTGCTTTGCTGATGAAATATGTAGCCTCAAAACAGACAATTTTGCAATCATTTCGCATTTACAATACTTACAGTACGCTTTGGAAGTATCGTTTTCAACGGGCTGCAACCACTCTTTAAAGTCTGCCATTTTCTCCCAGTCTGCCCGGTAATGTTGACTATACTTAGGCACCATAATAAAAATATCAAATTATAAAAAAGGAACACGGAAACACGGATAACACGAGACGACGATATGAGTGAGTCCACAACAATAACAAGGTTTTTGACAGAAAGCGACGTAGGCGCTGGAGAATGGATAATAATAAGGGAATCCCATCCCATAGACATCACCCTCACAAAACTGACCACTCTCCAGAAAGAGACAAAGTGAATACGCTGCCAATACCTGTGTATTTTCTGCAAGGCGCAGGTAAGGCGTAGAAAGAGACAATAACTGGCGGCACATTCGCTTTGTCTCTCTTGTACTTCGTCCATATTTACTTTATACCTGAATAAGGGCTCAGTCCATTCTCTATGTCTAAGGGGAATCCCGTAGCACAGAGAATATTATATTCGCTTCAAAAAAGGGTTGCCATGCTAGTGAATCACTAGTAGTGAAGTGGGAAATTGATTGAGGTAGATGGGCAGTTTTATAAAAGTGTGTATGGTGACAAAATGATCCCAAATACAGATGCAAGTATCTCTTTTCTGTACAGTAGGCGACAAAACATAAAAAGGTCGATATTTATAAAATGTGGCAAACGATTTTGTTCCACCCTCTGCTTTATAAATCTGATATACATTAAATAGCGTATCGGTAAGATATCTAATCTGCTCTTTTTGTTTTTTAAATGTGCGGCACTCTTTTTTCCCAGACGTACTTTTGCTTATAATTATCATCTCTCAAGAAAAAACTTCGTATTTCTTTGCATATTTCATTTTCTTTTGTTTCTTTAGCTGTTTTTCGTGCTATTCCCTTTAAACCTAATAGTTTAGAAACAAATGTTTTCTTTCTTAATTTTTTTGTGGCTTCATTTTCAGTTAAAGTTTTAAAAACATTCCTTTCTTCGTATTTCTTACAGTTTTTGTAAGACGTTTTTAAACAGCTCTCTAAGAGCTCATCTCTAGCTTTCATTTTATTAATAGTTTCTTCTAGACTTTGAACTTTTTTATTTGTTTCTTTTTTATAACGATAAAAGGCGTTTTTTTGACGTCTCAAGAGCTGTTTTCAAAGTTTGAATTTTGTTTATGGCGGCATTATATTTACGGGCTAATCTATTTCTCTTCCTCTTCTTATTTCGAGTATTCACAGTAGATGTTATTATATTTTGTTCATTGTTACCCTGAGTTTTATTTTTCTTCTGCTTCCGTTTCTGCTCTCTCCATTTTTTCCGCCTTTATTCTTTCTCGTTTTCTGTTAGCTCCGATATCTTTTTAGTTTTATTTTTAACTCGTGCTGCATGTTGTTTCTTGACTTCTTCGTATTTTTGTGGATTTGCTTTCAACTTCTCTCTATATTTTTTCATGCGTTCCGCAGGAGTGAGAGCCATTTTGAAACCTAATAAACCAATATAAATGATTAAATTCTACTGGTAAAATAAATTCGAAAGTTTGGACGATGTTTGTTTGTTACTCAATCATGCTGAAATGGTTGAAAGGCAAAGCCGCAGTCCGCCGCTTGTTTAAATAAAAAAATCAAATTACTGTCTAGCGGTCGCCTGCTGACCGATGTCAATTAAAGTAGGTACGTACAAAATACGAAAATTCCATTACGGATAACGTTAAAAATATTACTCAATCTGTCAGCTTTAAAACAAACATAAAAGCAATTTCGCTTTTAAAGTACAATTTTTATAGATAAAATTTAATAAAAAATCATATAGCTTGAAGCCTTGGCTAGTGCGCAGAATGTTTAAAAAGATGCAGAACAAAATTATGTTCAAATATAATTGATATGAAATTGTTTTACTAGTACCTACATAATAAAACTCACAGTGTAAACGAGAGTTTACTTTCCACTGAGTACAAAAATCTATCCACTGAGTGAATGTTTCTCAGCTGACGTAATGGATTTTAGGTTTAAGTTAATTTTTTATAAAATTTTCGTCAAAAGACACGTCTAATTCAGTCAAATTGTTGCCTTATTAGCAAATAGCAGACTATACGTCTAATTATACTTTTAAAACAGTAAAACAAGCGTACTTACTATGGAATCTTCGTAACCCAGCTGAATTTTTAACACGCACTAACAGGTGATCCAAGTTCTAGCGATGTTACCTTCGAACTGTGCAATTCAAAATGGCTGTCTAGTTGTGAACCAACCATTGTAGGGTTGCTAGTTTATGAAAATAATACTATTGTAGTAGATTTAGATACTGTTCTGGAAATATTTGCGTAACTCAGCTGAATTTTCCACCATGCCCAATTTTTATATCATTCACTAAACTATTTATTTTACTAGATTTTAAAATATTGATTAAAACCTAATTAAATAAAATGGAAAGTTAGGTTTGCGCTTCTCCTAATGATACCATAAATGTAAAAATATCGTGATTCTACTTGAAACAGCGAGGTAAAATATCTGTCATGAACAAGATGGGACAGTGATAAAAAATAGGAATTGCCAAACCAATTTAAATTTTTTCTTATAATTTATGGTAAAATTATAATAAAAACGGTCATTTAAAATGCCCAATATTCCAATTTCTTTAAGAAATAAGACTTAACCAGAGAGTGGGCTTCACTTTGATGTAAGAAAAAATAAACTAAAGTGGACAACGTGAAACTGCCCACTACAACCAAATAAAAAAATGCCCAGATATCGATATCAAATTTTATTTCAAGAAAGATCGTAATTTACACTATTTTCATGTTTTATAAGAATATGTTGAAATAATATGCTATATGTTAAAAGCAAAAAAAAAAATATGCTAAACAAGAAGAAAATATGTCAAATTTAGCATATAATATGCTAAATTGGCAACACTGCGAACAGCAAACTCACGAATTACTTCCACACTAAAATGGCTGACAGAAGTTTGACATTTCTCTATGATCTTAGGGAAGGCAGCATAAAAAATATTGTTAGTGTTGCTGTGATTTTAAAACTAAAAACTATTAAGTATTTAAACGTGTTTTTTTTTTTAATAGGCAGACAACGATTATTTATTTATTTTATAACAAAGCCATAACAGTACAGAATTGGAAAAATGTAGCATTTATATGATAATAACATAATTAGATAATAAAAAAAAACAAGTTTGGTGCTGCATGGTCGAGGGACATTTTGATTTTAATAACATTTTAGTAATCAACCTAAAATGTTGATCGAAAATTTACATAAATAGATTAGATATTTTTGGATTTTAATTAATCCATGTTGAGCAGGAATGCTATATGTATATTGATAAAACTGTAAATGGTATTAGAAATTATGGTACCGATTTCTTTTTTCAAATTTTAGTACGGGCCGCGTTTTATTTTTGAAATGAACATGTTTTCGTGGCCTTACCTAAATACCTTTCAGCTGTCGGGCATTCGGATTTTCGTTGTAGCCACCATGAATGCGTATCGATCCAAATAATAATAAAGATAAAGATTCATTTATTTGCAAAAACATGTGTAGATAATATGCACACACACACACACACACACACACACACACACACACACACACACACATTATGTTTATTATCGGTGTTACAGGATATTCTTTGGCACAACATGTTTGACCATGGCTGGTGTACAAATTAGGTCGGAAGACCAACAGATTTCAAAAAAATAAAAATATACAAAGTTAAATAATGTAATAAAAAAAAAAGAAAATTAAATAAAAACAAAGAATTAAAACAAACAAACAATTAAATTATAAACAAAAACAATTGGTAAATATTCATGCGATTCAAAATAAATACAATAGATTCAGTCAGTATATCACAGCGATTTGTCATTTAAAAATTCATTGATATTATAGTAAGCTTTTCCTGTCAGTATTTTTTTAAATGTTTTCTTAAATTGGTCTGTATTTAGTTTTTTTTTTACACAGATAGGGATATTGTTATAGATTATCGGTGCTCTGCATACAACGCTTTTATACAGTAGTGCTGTCTTAGCTGGCTGAACACGAAGTTTACTATTATCCCGGCGATTTCGTATTACCAGGTCCGATATTCGAGGAAACAAATGGGGGTTTCTTACAAATAAGGCGATTTCTAAAATATAAAGTGACGGCAGTGTGAGGATTTTATGCTTTGTAAAAAGTGGCTTACAGCTCACAGTACTTTGAATACCGAACATAGCACGTATGCATCGCTTTTGCATTTTAAATGGCATATCTTTATTTGATGAGTTGCCCCAGAAGATAATGCCATATCTTAGGACAGATTCAACAAGTCCATAATAAGCCGATAGTAACACATTCGTGTTACTAATGTAATATGGTCTCGGCTAATGCGGTATGTACCTAAGTATTTTAACACTAGACTACTCTACGTCGCAGAGGCGCCCGCGTTTTTGATATATTGCTCTCTCTTTTCACCCTTCGCGCGTATGGCATTCACGTTCAAGGACATCTCAGTCATCGCCAGCACGTGTCGCAGGACGGTGGTTGCGTTACGTTAAGTGTGTTAGTTTGTTTGATATTACTATCCTTGGCGCTGCAAAGACGTATGAATAGCTTGTATGTAAGTTTTGCGCTATTAATAAAATTATTTTGTTACTGTTTTTTTTTGCATTATTAGTTACTACCGATGTGTTTTATCTTTTATTAAGGTACGTTTTGAACCTTCAACATCATGACTAGTAATAGAAGAGTTGCGGATGATATAATAGCTAATTGGCTAGAAGAAAGCGACCATAACAGTGATGATAACTTTTCGGGAGATGACTCTGAAATTGAAGATCACGTAAGCGATGAAGATGCTCAGGACGATGTAGAAGAAGGATACATAGAAGATGAAACTATAGAGAACTCCAGCGACAGAAGAGCTGAAGAATCTGTGCCATCTTTTGTCCCAGAAAATAGTGAGACTTTGGAGCCATCCAGTTCTGATCACCGTATCCTTGTCCCGGCGCGTCGAACATTGAAGCGCAAAAACCAGCACTGTTGGTCTACTTCTAAAGGTGAAAGTCGAGGTAGAACCACTGCTAGAAACATTGTGCACACTTCTAGAGGCCCTACTAGGATGTGCAGAAATATCTTTGAGCCTAGTTTGTGTTTTGATTTATTCATTACGGAAGACATTGTTGGTGAGATAGTGAAGTGGACAAATGTGGAAATATGTAGAAAAAGACCTACTGGAAATACCCACGCTACCTGCAGAGATACATGCTCCATAGAAATTAGAGCCTATTTTGGTATTTTGACGCTAAGTGCTGCAATGAAAGATAACCACCTAACTGCAACTGAGCTATTTGATAGCACCTTTTTATAGCACCCCGTATTTAGCAGTGATGAGCAGGGAGCGTTTCAACTTTCTCACGCGTTGTTTGAGAATGGATGACAAGACTTTGCGTCCAGCCCTACGTCAAGAAGGTCCCTTCATTCCCGTCAGGATGATATGGGAGATGTTTCTACAGCAGTGCAAGTCTAACTACACACCGGAAAACTACCTTACAGTAGATGAACAGTTGTTTGGATTTCGAGGCAAGTGCCCCTTTCGAATGTATATTCCGAATAAACCCAACAAGTACGGAATCAAAATACCTATGATGTATGGCAATGGTACGAAGTATATGGTTAACGCTTTGCCATACATGTGAAGAGCCACCGACACCGGAGGATTACCTCAGGGACAGTACTACGTAAAGGAATTGACCCGTCCTATACATGGTACTAATAGTAACGTGACATGTGATAATTGGTTCACGTCTATCGCTGGCCAAATCACTACTTGCTGAATCATACAAACTCACGCTTGTTGGTACGATAAGATCTAATAAACGGGAAATTCCTCGAGAAATGTAAAACACCCGGCGACGACCTGTTGGTACATCCATGTTCGCCTATGATGGCCCTTTGACTTTGGTTTCCTACAAACCAAAACCAGCTAAAATGGTGTTCCTGTTATCTTCTTGCGACGAAAAGGGGCTCATAAATAATGAAACTGGAAAGCCGGAGATGATCATGTTCTACAACCAGACCAAAGGTGGAGTAGATACATTGGACCAAATTACTTCCTCTATGTCATTCTCTAGAAAGACTAACCGATGGCCAATTGCTATTTTGTATGACATGCTAAATATATCTTTCGTGAATTCATATGTTATACAGGGTGGCCGGAACATTGACGTCTAAAAATAAAATTTAGGTCCCTCGTATCGTGGGGTATCCGAATCACCCCCATGTATGTTCCGCGACTTTTCATAGTTTTCGAGTTACGAATTTTTTTCTGATTTTTTGAGAATGATCGACCTGACCAATCTAAAAAAAAATAAAAAAAAAAGTACATGGCTTTGTCGAGATTTTTTTTTTGCAACTGAATCTTCGTGAGTAGTACTTTTATGCATAAAATAATCAGCTTCGTAACTGTGATGAAAGTTATGAAAAAGTTGGTCTAAAGTGAAAACATTACGTTCGGTAAATTATGGCTTAGCATTTCAACTTTAAATAAAAAATTTAAACAGGAAACTTCATGGTTCCTAAATAGGCTTCAAGAATGCGCCAGACTCTCAGCTTTCATAATCATAAAAAAAATAGTACTTAATGGGGCTACTTTGGCTTAAATCGGCCTTCAAAAACTGCAAGGTAGAAAATTCTTAAAATTAGCCATCTGATGAATGTTTTTATTTTCTCGTTGCTAAGGTTAATTAATGAAAAGAATACTGAAAACTTACCAACAAATTAGTTTCAGAGGTTAGGTAAGAAATGTTTTTAGTAAGAAGTGGTTTTGAATAAAACACAGATGATAATGTGAAAAAAAAAGTAATTTATTTTTAACATTTACAAAATGTTTTCAAAGTGGCCACCACCAGCAGCAATACACAATCTACACCTACGTAAGAAATTGTCTGGCAATTGTCTAAAAGCTTCTCTGTTCTCTCTCACAAAACGTTCAGCTTCTGCAATCGACTGCCTCAGCTCTTGTTCACTTGAACAGTCTCGGGCGTATGCTATTTCCTTGTAATAGCCCCAAATGAAGAAATCGATGGGGTTGAGATCAGGTGAGCGTGGAGGCCACCTAATTGGTCCGCTGCGTCCGATCCATCTGTTGGGGTATGTTTCATTTAAGTAATTTCGGACCTGCGTTGCGTAGTGACACGGGGCGCCGTCATTTTGGAACACCATGGTTTGTCTAAGTTCGAGACTCACATCTTGCAGCAACAATGGCAGTTCATTTTCCAAAAAGTTTTTGTAGGTTTCTCCATCAAGTCTGGACGGCATCGGCAGTTCAAACGGACCAATTAGTTCGCCATTGAGGATACCAGACCACAAGTTAACGCTGAAACGATGTTGAAACGTTGAAGCTCTCACTTCGTGTGGATTTTCAATCGCCCACGTGTGGTAATTATGAATATTGAATATTCCGGATCGCTCAAATCGTTACTCATCTGACCATAAAACTTTATTGAAAAATCCAGGATCCTCTTGCTCTTTTCGTAACATGGTTTGGCAAAAATCAACGCGTAATTGGTGATCTGTAGGCAGCAAAGCTTGGACTCTTCGGATGTGGAACGCGTGGTATCCTTCATCTTGAAGAATGGCTTGGATAGAAGTCCTTGGGATGTTCAGAGCACGAGCCATACGTCTCGTACTCGTAGACGGATTTTGCTGAACTTCTTCCAGCACCATTTCTCTGCGATCCGGGTTAGCTCTAGGGATTCCTTCATGACTGCCGCGTCGACCAGGAATGCGGCCTGCCATTAAAGTATTGTGCGTGTTAATAAAAACACGGTGGTCGGGATATCGCTCAGGTTGCGCCCCACCACGATGTTGAAGTTGTTCGCGATACAGTCGCGCTGCTTCATGGCCATTTCCTTGTGCAACTCCATAAAAATAATGCATTTCTGCATATTCACTTAACGTGTAACTCATCTTTTACACTTCCAAGTAAACAAAGTTTAAATCAGATTGCAAAACAGAGTCCAATAAACGAGCAAAGTAGTCAAACAAGTAGGCAGCGGGGTCCGTGGGCAAGCGAGTGTGGTAAAGACAAAATGGCGACACGCGTATAGCAATAAACACAATGTGAGCACGACTGAGGTACTTGTTTTGCGTTGGCTTCGGTTGCGCGCCTTACTATCTCTCTCACTCTCGGTGGCGAGAGGGGCATTCCTCGCCACCGAGAGTGAGAGAGATAGCAATAATTCGGTCTCTTATCCTCTCAGCCCATTGTTATTGCAGGTAAAAGAGTAGCGCCTTCGTTTACAATCCATGGTGCACGGGAAAAGATCGCGCGAAATTTTTGAATCTTAGCTTTTCTTGCAGTCATTTTTGGTTAGCAAAGTATTCGTCAGATGACTAATTTTAAGAAAGGAGATTGCCCGTTTTGTAAAGGAAGTTCGGTCCCAGTCGAAAATGCTTGTGCCCTGAAGATTTTTATTTTACCTAATAGTAAAAACATAGCATTTTCATTATCAGAAACATTTTTTCAATTATTCACCCTGGTTCAGGAGATATCATTATTTTTCTGTTTTAAAAATCTAGGTTATAATTACAAATTGACATAAACTATAGATCACTATGAGCATGGAATTGTCTCTATTACTCTATGCATTAAGTAATAGAGACATAATTCCATTACTATAAGCATATTTTCATACTATAAGCAAGTTTAAGCATAAAGTAATAAAGACATAAATCCATTTTACCTTCGATCGAGATCGAAGCATTGTACTGCTATTTAGCAGTATAATAAAAAGTAAATAGGTGCTCATCTATTGTGTAGAATAATAACGTTTAAATATGGCAAAATATGTACAATTAGTTCACAGCTTCAGCACTGGACTAATTTTTTATTAATGATTCATTTAACGTTTCTGATACTTATTTTTATTTTAGTAATAGTACATACTTCCAAGGGAAATAAAACAAATAATACTTGAATAAACTCTTTATTCTTCATAAAATATTTCATCCAAAGAATGAGCTGGAGCACTTACATTGTTGAAGCGGCCCCAGCTTAAATACCATAATACTGTCATAGTATGAGCACAACACCCTACTGTACGGTTACCCACTAGACAGTTACAATAGTAAGCAATGATACTTTCTAAAGAATTTGCCCGATTTTCATCTCTACTTATCAATAAATAAGAGTAATACGTTTTGTGGCTCACATGGCGGGACTTAATTCTAGCCCTAATTAAATAATTATTTTGACCCAATATTAAGGGTAAATCCTCTTCCAAAACATTGCTTACTTCAACATTATAAGTACCATTATTTCTTATGTGCTCCCCATAATAGGATCTAGCCTGTTTTAATTGGTAAGATCCCAATGCAAATCTTCTTAAATCATCTAAAGTTAATCTAGGAAAATGGTCTAAATGGGGAGCATTGCTGTCTATGTTTTGGAAAACCGTACGTCTCCTATTGATGTTTTCCCTTTGAATAAATTCCCCTAAACAATTGCTTGAATTTAATCTCGCCCGAGCAATTTGTAAATAATCCGCAGCATCAGGTCTGTCTTCTATTGTTGGGTGGAATTTATTCAAAAGAGCACAAGCAATTTTAAAATCATCCATAAGGTGTGTTGATGCTCTGTTAAAATATTCTTGTCGAAAGAGTTTGTAGTCTCTTTTAATGCGACCATTTACAATTTCAACTACCCATCTACACATAGTTACACATCTAGACTTATTTGCTTGATCAGTTGTCAATTGAAATTCATCTTCCAATAATGACTCGGGCATGTAAGTTTTATAACTATAGCTTTCCAACTCGGGGATCACGTCTCTAAATCCTCTATCCAATATAAAGACGTCCCTCTGTCTAAAAAATGAGCGCATTGGACCTCTTTCATTACGAAATAGATCACTCATGATTGTTGAATCATTTTTTGTTGCTTCATATGGTCCAACGCACTCTAAAATATATCCATCACAACATGTAATTAAAAAGGGTTTAACCAAATTAGTGTATTTGTGTAGACTATATGTCTGTTTTTGGTATTTGTAGTTACTACTACTCTGAACATAAACATACGTACCATCACATATGACAATGGCAGGTTTAACATCTGAAGCCATGCTACTGTCTCCAAATAGACCTTCAGGAATAGTCCTGTTACGTGTGGCCACATTTTGTATATTAGTATGAGTAAGTCCTAAATGCATTGGTACAAAATGTTCTGTTAAACATTCTCTAACAATCTTCATTTTTTTTTCTAATGTAGAGCGTGGCAGTTGAAAAAGAGTTGCCAGTCTTTGATTGCTGTCCCCTGTCCTAAGCTTAACAAGAAATATGCTCAATGCAAGGCTAGGATTTGTAACCTCATTATTTAAACTAGGAATGCTATTTAATAGTTCATTAAACTGCCCTTCTGTTACTCCCAGCCAATAATGGCGTAAATGTGAATCCATTGCTGCAATATTATTAAAATCTAAAGTCCTTTGAGAAGCTCTTTCCAGCATAGAAAATATATCATCGACTTGAAAGCCAGTAAAGTCATTTAAAGTGGCAGTTAGTTCATCCCACTGATTACTATGTAAATGGTGATGACAGATTCTAGCATTTAAGGGTATATATACAGTGTGTCCGGACATGGACTAGCGATATTCTAAATACTTAAATATAAGCTATTTTAAAGTACAATTACACTATAGGCTTAGGTCCAATATACTTCCCCGCTATGTGGCAGCCATTTTGTTTTTTTTTGTTGAAGTATGCTCTATGCGAGTACAAAAAAAATCATATATCTCAAAGTTTTAGTCATACTGAGATAAAAATAGGCTTATTCGAAAGGCAATAATATTGTCTACCGTCTGCACTACAAAGCAATATGTTCACAATTCCATAACTTTTGAAAAAAAATGTGAAAGTCGAAAAAAAAAACAAAAAATTATGCAATTCAACCAATAATTGTTAATTACTACAAAAACAACCCCGAGAGCTTTTTTATTTTTTATACTAGATCGACAGTTTTTGAGCTAAGCTACAATACAACATAAAATTCACAACTGTATGTCTAATACTTTAAGAGTTATTGTTGTATGAACATAGCGTATGCGCAAGCACAAAAGGCCTTTGTCGGAACCCTAAACAGGAAATCATTAAAAAAACATAACATTCATATTGAATTTTATTTAATGTTTTTTCCAATATTAAATGAAGATTAAAATATCTAAAGCAGTTGCTCAAAGTGGCCACCTCCAGCTTGTAGACACACTACGGCTCTCTGTGCCACCTGGGTTGATGAGCGCCTAATTAAATCCAAATCGGATCTAATTTCTTCGGCGGCTGCCATAATTTTTGCGACGAGTTCTTCCCTGGTATTTGGAACTGTAGCGTATACTTTTTGTTTCATATGACCCCACAAAAAATAATCCAAGGGTGTCAAATCGGGTGAGCGCGGCGGCCACGCTACTACACCACCACGACCGATCCACGGCTGTAGATTATTATTTAAATATTCTCTCACTGCTCGAGAAAAATGCGCGGGTGCACCATCGAGCTGGAACCACATACGCCGACGGTATGATAGAGGTAGGTCCATGAGGCTGTCCGCAAACTGTGTCTGTAAGAATTCTAAAAATCTAGCGCCGTTTAATGTAGGTGGCAATTCCAATGGCCCTATCAGCCTATCGTTGATTATGCCGGCCCACACATTTACTGAGAATTCATGTTGAAATGAGCTTGGGCGCACCGCCCTTGGATTTGCGGAGCACCAGAGATGGTCGTTTCTGTGGTTTGTAATCCCAGCTCTTGTAAATTTGGCTTCATCAGTCCACAGTATTCTTTGTAAAAAATTACGGTTCTGTCTCAAATTTCTATTTATCCACGAACAAAACACAGATCTCGCAGCAAAATCTGGTTCGATCACGTCTTGAACCCGTCGAAAATGATAAGGGTGTAACCCTTCTCTTTTCAAAATTCTCCATACATGCCACTTAGACATTCGAAGTTGCACTGAAATCCGTCTAACGCTTAGTCTAGGATCATTGGTTATTAGTCTAAGCACTTCTTCTTCATCTTCGGGCGATACCAAGCGATTGCGTTCATTAACAGCTCTTTGAATACCTCTTTCCGCTAATCTTGAATGCACGTCGATAAAAGTTTGGCGACTCGGTGTAGGCCTGTTAGGGTACCTTCGTCGATATTCTTGTACAGCCAAATTTGCACTTCCATTGCAAAAGCCATACACAAAGTGTATGTCAGCAATATGTTGCGATGAATATTGACGCTGTGCCATACTTTATCACACTTTTAAATACAAAACACTAACGCAGCACGTAAACAGCACGGACGGTAAGTGAAAGTAGCGATAGCGATCACAACGCAGGGCGAGGGACAACTAAACTAACCCAACTAATAATTTGTCCTTAAAACTGATTTTGTTTCAGGTAGTGGACTAATACGTTCTATCTCGCTTACTCACGGTAGTAACGAACAGTATTTCTCGCCTGCTCTCAGATGGAATACAGTGAATGCCATAAATGACACTCTGGCGGTTAACAAAGACGTTTTGTGCTTGCGCATACGCTATGTTCAAACAACAATAACTCTTAAAGTATTAAACATACAGTTGTGAATTTTATGTTGCATTGTAGCGTAGCTCAAAAACTGTCGATCTAGTATAAAAAATAAAAAAGTTCTCGGGGTTGTTTTTGTAGTAATTAACCATTATTGGTTGAATTGCATAATTTTTTGATTTTTTTTCGACTTTCACATTTTTTTTCAAAAGTTATGGAATTGTGAACACATTGCTTTGTAATGCAGACGGTAGACAATATTATTGCCTTCCGAATAAGCCTATTTTTATCTCAGTATGACTAAAACTTTGAGATATATGATTTTTTTTGTACTCTCATAGAGCATATTTCAACAAAAAAAACAAAATGGCTGCCACATAGCGGGGAAGTGTATTGGACCCAAGCCTATAGTGTAATAGTACTTTAAAATAGCTTATATTTAAGTATTTAGAATATCGCTAGTCCATGTCCGGACACACTGTATATTGTACTGCAACAACAACAATTCCTTGATAGTCATAGGCACTAAAAGACGTTCATTATTTTCACATCCTACAAATATGCAGTGACGTGAAGCTGCAGCAACACGTTTATACTTTTGTGAGTTAACTTTAGATTGCAGTCTTAGTGCTTGTTGCGGTTGGGGTGTTGGAGCTGGCATTGGAGGTGGTTCAGGTATCCCGCTGTCTTCTAATGAAGGTGAAGATGCATCCATGACGCTGTCTGGTCTGTTTCTATTTTGAACCTCCAATCAACGTGTTTCCCGAGTTGCTGCTAACCAGCAAGGAATGCACACTCTTTGTAAATGTGGAGCCTGAAATGGAATAGTCAGTATTAGTGAACATAAGAATAAACACCAAACCCTATCTTTTTATCGTGCAAGCATGTGAATAAAAATAATATCAATTAGAAAGAAACAGTGCAGCAGTTTTTCTTAAACATATTTAGAAAATGTAGAGCACAATTGCAGAGCATGAGGTCTCAGGTTCATTTCCCAGGTTGGGTTGCTGGGTTTTTCCATTAAGAATTCCTGAGTAGTAGCCAGAAGTCTGGCAGTGGGTTTGTGCCCGGTTGATGGCAATACTTGAGACATAAACATAACTGACCTGTGTATATGTGTACATTTAGGTATACCTCTGCCTAATTATCATCACGCTTATGATTGGGGATTACAGGTGAAACAATGTGGAATGTTATTGAAAAATATACTGACCAGGTGTGCTAGAGTCCATCTTAAAATCATGCTGCGTTGTGGGCAGTCTAACTCGACTATATGGGTTCTCCTACTCGCAATCGAGATACCACATCCATAACAAATGTTCAAGTGACCATATGCAGGTGATATATCTTCGTGGGATCCAGTTATATTTGATAACATCCTTTCTTGCAACAGTAAATAACATTCAATACACAGGATATCATCTGATGTTACCTGGAAAAGATTATAAAATCATTACTTTTCCACATTATATCTGCTTAAACTGGTAAATACATTAAATAAACTGTCATGAAGATAACTCAAAATTACATTTGATTACTTAGAGTAAATGAAGCACTGTATAGTCTAACAGTGCTTCTTTTACTCTAATCCAATGTTATTTTGAGTTAGTACAATGCATTTAGGCACTACATTGTCGACAATAAATACTGTTGTATATGCACACGATAACTTACAGGTGTAGGCATTGTCCAAGTTCGTAGAAGAACTGTCATTTGCTCGTTCAACTCCTCAACTGTATACCGACGTAAATTGGACCGTGTTATGCAGAAGGCAGCCATGTCGGGAAAAGTACAAACGGAGTTATAAGCATTTTTCTGTCGATGGTTGCACTTCGGTTGTATATTCATTTTCTGATTATTTTATATTTGAGACACGTTGATATAACTATTGTTATTTTTTGTATCATATCCAGTATTTCGAAACGTGGCAATTAATATTAATAATTGCGATTTTAGACGTGGCTTTTTTATACAAAATAGCTTATTTTGTAGAAATCACAATAAAGTATAAACCAGCCATGTAAGTTGGCTGTGTTTTAAAATTTGATATGTAACTATTTAAAAAATTAAAAACAGACAAGAAAGTATTAAGTGTAGCAGCTATTGACTAAAATGTTTACTACGTTCATTAACCCGTGAGAAGGCGCGCCTAATTTACTTACACGAGTAGGCGCGTGCGAGCAAATTGCTCACACTATCATAAATGTTTATATTTTTAGTGTTTCTATATTTATTGGCTTATAATGTATTTAAATAAATAACACAAGGCTTAGTAAGTAAGAAAACAAGTATTTTAATCAAAACTATTGAACATAATAGCAACTTCTAACGCAAATAACAAAACAACCTAGTATTAATTAATTTTTTTGGCACGTTTCATAAAAATCACAATAAAAACTGTTCCATAACAAAAACTAAAAAGTGTTATTCATCCATTAAATCTACACTAATGTGCCTCTCGCAACCCACTGAAAACATGTATTTTACATGTTCGGTGCAAAGTAATTGCTGGGCGCGTGATGAGCAAATTGCCGCACGTTGGTACACGGCCTCCACAAACGCCTTGCTGCGCGGTCGCAACGCCACTGAGCGGATCGAGAATTGCGTCAGGGGAGAGGGGGTGAATATTTAGGAAGGTACTTAAGTGCTTGAATTGGTGTGGCATGGGAAAGACAAAAAATTTTTGAATTAGATTTTTGTGTGAGCAAATTGCTCATAGCGCGCCTTCTCACGGGTTAAAATAATCCGACTGTTGTATAATGTATTCATACTGTTTTTTACTTTAACTAGGTACACTTCGTTTAGGTGTTATAAAAAATCAAATACTTAAATAAAATTATTTTGATTTGAGTAAAAACTTGGTAATAGAATTAGAAGTATTTATTTAAAAATATATTAAAACGTCACAAACTATTATCAGAAAAATACAAATTTTCGCACTCATTCATCATCCAAATTAAAATCTAACTCAGCATTAAATCCATCAACGTCGTCTTCAATAATTTCAGGTGCACATGTCAAATTGTCATAAAAGTGTCGAGCATCTTCTGGTATTAGATGTATTATTGATATTATATCACGTAGCTTGGGCTCTGCTATAGGTTTTCCATTTGGCCATAATTTAGTTAAGTTACTCTTAAAAACACCTTCTCTTTCCGGATTGTCAGAGCCGTGACGTCTATAAGATATTTTACGAGTAATATCCAAACAGTCGTAATCTTCTTGGTCAAAGTCAGACTTCATGTAAATATGATATTGGTCTGGCTTTGTTATTTTTAATTCTCTTGTTTTTAGCCAATTAACTTTGTCATTATTTGTTGTTTTCTTGCGATTCACTATAAACTTTTCTAGAGTCTCAGTCGAGTAGAAATCATCAACTTCCATTTGGCAAGTTATCAGAGGTTTTTTCTTTTTGCATATAGCCATAATTTGAATGTAGTCGTTAGGCGTATAAATCCTTTGATTGTACTTCAAAGCCCTCTCAATATCACCGAAGTCTTTATCGTTGGGTAAGTAACTATGGCCTGGCATCAAATACTTAAATGTAAGAGATTCTAGGTTTGGTTTCATCTCGAGCACTGCTTTCATCATGAGAGTAATTTTTATATTCCGGTTTTGACCGCCACAAGAATCTGACCAAAGAATTAAATCTTTTATAGTGTCAGAGACGTTCTTGTCAATGTGTTTTAAAAGTGAAGATCCCACTTCCTGTGCGCCACGTCCAGCCTGACCCTCAATCCATGTATAACAGTAGCTTTGGTCGTTTTTAGCACTGTGCACACCCAAGTTATAGAGCCAAATTTGCCTTTTATAAAAAATTATATTTGTCTGAATACGGGGTAGAGGTAGTGTCTTTTGCATATCAAACGTAAGACATTCGATGTGTTCTTGATTTTTAGCTAAGTTCATATCTGTTTTTAATTGAGATCTTGCTCTTTCGGCCTGGTGAAGATGAATGTTGTGTGTTTCTTTTATGGAGTTAACATCCCCACCGCTTCTACCAGTATTTATTAGTTCTATGCGAAATTTATCGCAGACATTGCACGTATCTTTGCTTAGTATTTTAGGTTTGATGTTAAAATTGTCGTAAAAAAATCGTTTGAAAAAACTGTAACTCACGGCGTTAGTGGTAACTTTGGCTTTATATTCATCATAAACTACAGACAAAGTCACTCCAGGCTTAAAAAACTTTGCGGATGTTTTTGACCTGCTATAATGAGACGTATATAGTGGGAGTGAATTAATAAACTCTTTTATTTCTTCTTTACGCACATCAGGTACCCTATTTTCTCCTCCCTTTTTGGAACCTCTTTGGTCTAGCAACGGTTTCCGCGAATTTATTTTGTCCATGGCTGTCGAGATTCTAGTTGAGCATATATTTAGAGTTTTGCAGAACATGTCGCGGCAAACATCATATGTTTCTATTTTATATTTTCGCAAAAACTGTTTTCTTTTTGTAGGTTTTTCGCATCTTACCTCCTTGACAAAAACGCCCAGAAAAGTTGTCTGCGAATTATATGAACCAAGACTCCAAAACTTTTCATGAAAATGATTGCGTGTTTGCAAAGGAACAGTCGTTTTGCACAGATTTTTACATTTGCAGGTAAAATCTATAAAGTCTCTTGGTTGTTTACATCTTAATCTGTGGTCAAAATATTCTTTATTACTGTTCCGTGCCCGTTTACGTTCGGATCTATTTTGAGGACATTTTCTTTTTCTACCACGAGATGGTCTCCCCAAATTAGAAGATTGCTCTTCATACCCTTCCATCGATTCAACGGGTTCATTGGCTTGCTCCACCAATTGACGGGCCTCACTAGAAATTTCTATAGTAGCATCTTCAAGTTCCTGCTGCCCTCTGTAGCATACCTCAGAGATAATTGGAATTAAATCCCGTTCGTCTTCACTAAAATATGTAGCGTCAGAATCTTTGTCTGTTGGAACGTAATCTGAACCGTCTGTTGCAGAAAAATCACCATCAGGAAAAATATTTTCATATTCGGAACTATCTTCATTATTGTTATGTGGTGCGTTTTGATTTTGTTTCGATATTATGTTGGCACGACAAGGCTGTTCGGAAACTCCTGTTAATATGAAATTTTCAGACTCACTGTCAACTGGCAACATACAATCTTGAACGACTTTTGAAGGTCTTGGAGAGGTCATCCCTAAATCATGCGGTGTTATTAAATCTTGATCAGAATCACAATAAGAACCTCTGCTTGAGTCTGAGTATGTTCCATAGATATTTTGAATAATTTTTAATCCATTGTACTCGTTTCTTTCACTCGTCGCAGTTGATCTTTGCGGTTCCTGACTGAAAATACAAAATTTAAACAATAACGTTAACGTAACATATTAGCTGCGATTACCTTGCCTCTGGATTTTTTAGAGTTGGTCTAATTGTTTCATAAATCGCATAATAAAAGAGCTCTCAGAAATATAATGGACTAAACTTACTTGGAACATGATGCTTCGGTAACTTCATTAGCACGTACGTCGTCTGGGTTTTCAAATTTTTCAGTATGTATCTAAAACAAAAATAGGGCCTAGGTACTCAAACATCGGCAGCAGTAACTATTATCTACCTACCTACCGGTTATTTTTTAAACTAATATTTGAACATAGCAGGGTAGGTTCTGCCAATCATAGTATGTTGGTAGAACTATTACTTGGTACATGGCAGAAAGCAGGTAGACCACCAGATCTGATAATAAGAAGTGAGTATGTGGGTGATAGATGGTAATAAGTACCTGAATAGGGACTTACTTGTGTCGGTAAGGGCGATGTCGATGCGAGGTCTCTAATAAGGTCCATGTCGTTATTATAATAATATTCATTTTCATCAAATATTCGCTCAGGGTTTGGATCATGTGATAAGAACGTTGGATCAGGATTTCTATTCAGTTTACACATTTTTTGAAAATGTTCACTGGCCAGGTCTTCCGATGGTTCGTCATTGTTTACTTTCATAATCATATTCACCATAAGTCTTCCGCGGCCATCCATGTTTCCGTAATATAAAACACTTTTTCATTCAAATCAAAAGTTTATAGATTTAAGTAGGTGTTCAAAATCACTAATTTCACTGCAGTTTAAACAAATCAATTAAATAACATAAGTTTGTTAATCCGTTAACACCACAATCACTTATTTCCCGAAAATAATGCTTCCGATTGTCAAAAGAGATGCATAATCCACGGCACGTGCTCACAAAATGACAACAATCCCCTCCCGCACATCACCCCGCGCCGCTCGCGTTTCGCGTTTCGCGTGTAAACAATAAACAGTCATATAGTTTAAGCCGCGTAAGTATACAAAGTCACATTACACAGTAAGTAAACAAGTAGATGTTGGTGGGAAAGGACATAGGTAATTACTTTTATCTGGGTATCTAGTTAAGTACCCTCATAAAGGTAGGTAGGTTGGTAGGTAGGTACCTACCTATGCAAGCGCAGACGCAAGATATCCTAATAAATTTATAAATATTTAAATTTTAATTCAATAAATAAATAAAGTGTAATAAAATCCTTAATTCGATGAAAAAACAAAAAGTTCTACCTATTTATTATTATCGGCAAAAACGGCCTGGATGATGTTGAAAAAAGCCAACAGCGATTAACAACAAATAAATAATTTACAGTAAACAGCCATCGTAGAGTGGCTGCCTTTTACGTAACTCGAACACCGATACCTCCGAAGATTTTGAAATTTGTAAAAAACAGCCATATAGTTAGGCTGACTTCTGCAAAATGGATATTTTAATTTTTGTCAAAATTGGCTGTATTTTACATGAACATGACTGTTTTTTACAATAAACATCTGTAGACATGGCTGCATTTGACGGCTCATATCTCCGTGATAAATAGAGATATCGACATGGCTGTCTTTGCAAAAAATCTGGTATGTCGTAATTTGTATGGCTGTGTTTATAACTCATTTTTGGAAAAAGTGCCATATGGCTGCTTTCTGCATAACTAGGTCCAATTAGGTGCTAATAAAATCGAACAGTTAATACAGCGTCGGGAAGGCAGACGGTGTGCCCGACTTCTGGCTGGGGTAGACATAGTTCTGACAAAACTGTTTGGGATATCTCACCAAAGATAGCACTTAAGAGTCAAATATCTCACAAAGAACAATACAAATAAGAGTCAGTTATCTCACAAAACATAAAGTACTCGAGGAACTTATGAGCTCAACTCGGTGGTAGCAGAAAAAGCACGTATCGTAAATAATAACTATGAAAATACGGAATTCAAAACTCAACGTATTCAAAGCAATCACGAACGTAAATAATCTCCGAACAAAATACCGTGACATGCGCAAGTAAATGTTGCCAGATCAATTATTTTTAATCATTCGTAAATCGATTTCAGTTTTTTTTATCGATTAAAACTGTTTAGTTAATACGGCGTTTCCAAAATACGTAAGGCTTGTTTGTCTGTTTGTGTAAATCACTTTTTTAAACATCTAATCAGCAATATAATAAAAATAATCATCGTTCCATCGCTATTACTCGCATAGACTATAAGCAGTGTATATCCACTAGTATTCGTTATTAAGAATATTTTACATAATTAAACTCATACTTTGCCTACACCTATATTTTTGCATTTCAGATATAATATGCTACAATAATACGAACCTATGAAAAAGACAGGCTTAACACCATTCTAAACTCATCATCGAGAAAACATAATGCTAAAACGGTAGCTTTGAAGTTCTCAAATGCTAAGACCTACATTTAAATGTTGAGACGAAAACTAGTTATAATAATTAAAAATATTTTTTTTATTGTTAATTATCGTTTTGTTATGATATCGATTACTCCATTGATTATTATACGTCATCTTCGATAGTTATTTGATTTCTGGCAACTTTTTTTTGTATACTTATCAAACGGATGTCGACGTAATGTTTAACTATTATTTAACTCTAACTTTATTCCCAGGGTGAAAGAAATTGTATAAAAAATAATTTGCACACAAAAAAATAAATAATATTTTTAGGTTATTATTTCAATCAGGCACACGATATCACAAAAGGGACCCGTCCCGTGGCAATGTCCTTTCTACCATTCAGTTTTTGAAGGCCGATTTAAGCCAAAGTAGCCCCATTAAGTACTTATTTTTTTATGATTATGAAAGCTGAGAGTCTGGCGCATTCTTGAAGCCTACTTAGGAACCATGAAGTCAACTGTTTTATTTTTTTATTTAAAGTTGAAAAGCTAAGTCATAATTTACCGAACGTAATTTTTTCACTTTAGACCAACTTTTTCATAACTTTCATCACAGTTACGAAGCTGATTATTTTATGCATAAAAGTACTACTCACGAAGATTCAGTTGCAAAAAAAAAATCTCGACAAAGCCATGTACTTTTTTTTTTAATTTTTTTTTGATTGGTCAGGTCAATCATTCTCAAAAAATCAGAAAAAAATTCGTAACTCGAAAACTATGAAAAGTCGCGGAACATACATGGGGGTGATTCGGATACCCCACGATACGAGGGACCTAAATTTTATTTTTGGACGTCAATGTTCCGGCCACCCTGTATATTGTCATAATATATCAACAAAAAATGAAAAACCCCTGAGTCGAAGACAATTTATGAAAAAACTTAGCACGCAGTTGACTACTGAATGGATGCAAAAAAGACTAGGAGCACCTACGTTGCTCAATATCCGGGAATATCCGGGATATCATCGAAGTCATCCTGAAAAAACCTTCCGATGACTCTTCTGTAGAAAATGTCTTCTTTTTTTTGGCGGTGGTGGACCCTCCACCACTGCCAAAAAAAAGAAGATATTGCTCTTACTGTACATCTAAAAAGAAGAGGATGTCCAAAATGACGTGCGCCAAGTGCCAATAATATTAAAACAAAGGAGTCTAGGAATCAACTGAACTATTGTTTAAGACATACCATTCATTTATACATTACACAAGTACACGGTAAGTGGCGCTAGTAACTCTTAAATGTATTATTTTGTTATCTGTGTTCACATTTATAACATCCTGGCCTAACAAAATAATCTAACTGCCAAAACAAAAGAAATAAAAAAACTTGACCTTACTATAACAATTATAAATGCATTATATTATAACTAAGTCTCAGAAATGCCTATCAGTTTTAAAAACTTATAATGTTTAAGGTCTCTGCCGACTACACCGTTTCATACCATGACCGTATTAGGAACGTGTCAGACAAAAAAATATTCTTTGTATTGAAAACTATGAGACGATGCTCATTAGACCGTTTCGTCACCGACCAGCACCGTCGCCTGCCATGCACGGACAGTTAAGAATTGTCGGGGAGAATATTTTGCCGGTGCCGATACGCTCCGCGCATGGCACGCGACGTTGTCAAACCGATGCGCGCTGGCTACAAAACGGTGACTACAGCAAAACCATTGTCGCACAAAAAGCAGTACAAACCTTGCCCCATGTGTAAGGAAAAACATCCGGTATTTTCATGCCAGAAATTCCTTGATCTGTCCATAGGAGACAGGCATAATTTAGTCACGCAAAATAAATTATGTACAAACTGTTTGCGCTCAGGGCACAAAGCGACCGACTGCCCATTCGGACCGTGTAGGAAATGTTCTACGAAACATAACACACTACCACATCGTAATGAGTCAGAGGATAGCACGCGGGACGAGCCGTTCACGCTCTCGTTCCACCAGAAACACTCGCAGCAGTTCGAGGCAGCGCTCTCTATCGAACTACAAAATGTTCCCCAATTGTTGGCACCACAACAAGTTCGTAGAAAAAGCCAACAAGTGTATCCGCCCCTGCGACTACAAGGCGGAAAACTCCAAGGGCGGTCGGTAATGGCGACCAACGATTGCCCTTTGCCTGCTTCTGGTCGCCTGTTTGTTACTGACCGATCTTCGAAGACGCAGTTCCTGGTCGACACAGGAAGCGGCCTCTGCGTGTTCCCACGGTCAACGCTTCATGATCGTCGTGCTCGTACGGACTATAGATTGTGTGCAGCAAATGGTTCCAGCATAGCTACATATGGCTGTATCAATTTAGATTTAGGTTCCTATCAATGGCGTTTCATTGAAGCCTATAATAGGTGTAGATTTTTTAAACTTTTATAATCTTATAGTTGATTGTCGTAACAAACGCTTAATTGATAATTTAACTTCTATTTCTACTATTGCTGCTGTAGCTAATTGTAATAACATTTCTTCTGTTAAGGTCGTGACTGGTGAGACTCAGTATCACAAAATTCTCAGCGAGTTTCCGGAAATTACTCGACCAGCTGGTAAGCCACACTGCACACCACACAAAACAGTACACCACATACGCACGACACCAGGCCCTCCAGTTTGCTCTTCACCACGTCGTTTAGCACCGGATAAGCTTAAGATCGCCCAAAAAGAGTTCCAGTCTATGCTGGCCCTTGGTACAGCTAGACCTTCCGAGAGCCCGTGGGCGTCACCTCTACATCTAGCGCCAAAGAAAAACAACGGCTGGCGTCCTTGCGGCGATTACCGTTAATTGAATTCCCGTACCGTGCCTGACAGGTACCCGATCAAGCATATCCATGACTTTACCCATAGTATAACAGATCTTACTGAGGCACAACTAGATAAACTTGAGCGACTTCAAAACTTTTGCATAAGATTTATATTTGGCTTGCGCAAATATGATCACATATCTGAATTTCGTACAAAGCTCAAGTGGCTTCCCGTACGTCTTCGCCGGAATTCTCATATCTTGATTCAGCTCTACACTATTTTGTTTAACCCTAAAACCCCCTCTTATCTTAAAGAACGTTTCAAGTTCCTTCATGACACACATAATAGATATCTGAGGTCATCGGAAAACCTGAGACTAGAGATGCCGATGCATTCCACCAGTTTCTATGACAAATCTTTTACTGTTCAAGCAGTACGCTTATGGAATGACTTGCCCGTGTCTTTAAGGCGTGCTCAATCTTTATCCACTTTTAAAATTATGATAAAAAATCACTTCCTCTCTCCTTAAACAGCACCATTATATTTTCTTTACTCCTGTTTCATGTCTATTGTTATATGTATATATTTATTTAGATTGGTAATAGTACACCACAGACTACCTACAATATTTGTCTCTCCTTCCCTTTTCAATCCATCCAAAGGTTGTCTTTAAAAGATCGCTCTTAGCGATAAGACCGCCCATTGTGTCACCCTTTGTAAAATTTCTATATTTATGTCTGTAATCGATATGGTGTACATAATAAAGAGTATTCTATTCTATTCTAGCAATACTATCACACATGCGGATTTAAGTACCTGTTCACATGTATTTCTTAGAATAGATGCGGTTCGAAAACCATTAACTCCACCGTACAGTGGACCGTACAAAGTATTAGATAGAAATTCGAAAGTTTTCAAAATTTCAATTAACAATAAAATATGTAATGTCTCGATAGACAGACTTAAACCAGCATACATGTTAGACGACTCTTATGTTTCGATGAATAGCGATTTAAATCAGCATCAGCATGACAATGTAAACGTAGCCTTAACCTCGTAACGCCCAATGTACAATGCATTGAACAAAGTGACATACAGTATTACACATTGCAAACATGCATTTAAATTAATTAATGTACATTGGGGGTTTAGGAGAAGGTTTTGTTTTTAGTCTGGGCCGGAATGCCGTATGTAGCTTTGTTCAATACATTATACATTGAGCGTTTAGCTCATCTTGCGAAATTTAGCTTGGGCGTTACGAGGTTAGGAACAACTCGTAGTGGTCGAACGGTCAAGAAACCACTGAGGTTCAATGATTTACAGTGAATCAGCTAGAATAAGTATGTAGGTCATTGCTGCGTTAGCAATCACCACGTGCAAACAAAATGTAGTTATTTAAGTTATATTAAGAGACTCATTACCAATTGTCATAGCAATCATTGCATTGTGCGGAAGCAAACACGATTGCCTGTACATAAATAACTTCGTGAACCGAGTAGCAATAGCGAACTGAGCAACCTACTCAATATGGGTACGACATACTCGATAGAGAAGAAAAAAGAAGTAATAATTGCCCAAAATGGGGCAAATCAAGCATCCACGTCCCACACGGAGTACAAACTGGAAGTGTTGGGAATCATAGTCTCCGTAATGGCAGCCATTATTTTAATGGCATTGGTTGTAACAGTGTGTAAAATGTGCGCAAAGAAAACCAAAAGTGTCCTACGTCAGGAATTGAGTGCGTTTCTTAACAATAGTGTCGCAAGTGTGATACCACAACCGGTACAAAGGTCGAGTGATTACGATGTATAATAGACCTACGAGTTAACTATTGTATTTATTGTTATAATTATGTTTGGAATTGTATAGTATTAAAAGGTTAATATTTGTATTTTTATTTTTTTAGAAAGGGGTGTATGTGGGGTCTGTCTAGGCATGTATTATATTCTGTAACGTCAGCGGTTAGGAGCAGTCGCTCGCTAACCGTCCCATGTATCAGTCGGACAATAAATATTATATTACATAGTCAGTCATTTCATTTACCAGCCCACAGAGTACCTAAAGTGTTATGTATCTAATTGGGATACATAAATCATCACATACTTCGATTGATGACATTTGTATGGCTGATGGTACTGGGATCGACAAATGTCGCGCTGTCATGTCTAAGCAGCGATTTCAGTTTTTACTCAGAGCCCTTCGTTTCGATGACATTACAACTCGCCAAGAACGGAACTCCATTGACAAACTGGCGCCAATTAGACAGACCTATGAAGCATTTGTGAACAATTGTGAAACATATTACAAAAACAATGAATATGTTACCATAGATGAAATGTTGGAGAGTTTTAGAGGATCGTGTCGGTTTCGCCAATATATCGAGCCATTACCGCCGATTTAGTGTAACCGAAAAAAACCAAATTTTACAGGAGAAGGTATTTTTTCAATATTTTTATAAATAATTGCGCTATTAAATTGAAATTTGACATATAATAATGATTATTGAAACCTTAGGTGTAACGGTTAAAATTTTCAAAAAAATCAATAGGTTTTGAGGCTTTTTTGGCGTTTACAATAATTTTGCTGTCTCAAACAAACGACTTCTTATTTTTCCGGGCGTTTGAGATAACATTTGCGATAAAAAGTAACCTGCTTAAAGTTATAACGCAAGCGACAATAAGCCATTTCAACTATGGATCTATTTTCATAAATAAACGGGTACTTAATAAATTAAACACAAATTAAAATATATAAATATATATTTCTTATTATTTTTAGAGAACACTGAGATCAATACATATATTAAACTTAAAATAGAATTGTTAAACTTTTATCAAGGGAATTAAAGTAAAATACTTATTACCTGCATTTGTTTCAGTTAACATTAATTCTCATTAATTTAACATTTAAAAGAACACTAAGATCAACCCAATTTAAACTAAAATAAAACCTTTAATTCTCCTTATCACTATCATCTGCATCAGTTTCAGGTAACACGTCAGGAACTGCTCCATCATACTTCATATTCACATACTCTTCGTGGTACCTGTATGGAATAATATTTTTATTACATAAACCCACAAGATCTTTGTACTTGGCAGCTGAAATGTTTAGTTCCGAATGGTATAAATGTGCTGGTCTATTAATTATAGTTGCAGTATTGCCTCTTGATCTAATAATCAGGTCCATATTCAACTCTTGTTTATTGCTTTCTTCGAAGAAACCGTATTGCAGTGTAATTACTGGATTGTTCTTTTTAAAATGTACCATTCTTAATGTTTTGAAGGCTATTTTAAATTTGGCTGGCAATAAAGCTTGCGAAAAAGACTTCCAGTCCATGAAATCAGTGTAATTTAAAACATGTACAAAATAACCTGTTGGATCAGATCTAGAATTGGTGATCATAGTTGGCCACTCAGAAGGAGCCCACACTGTTTTATTGCGGATAAAACTTTCAATTGTACTGTGAATAGAGTCAACAGGCATCATAGTGTGTCCAGGTAGGAGGTAAGTTACTTTTATTGTAGTAATCGTAGTTGTTGTCTTCAAAAAATGAATTAACATGGATATCATTGCACGGTTTCTGTTTTGCCCAGCACAACTATCTGCATACAGATTTATGACGCTATTAGTTCCTTTACTGTCTATAAGAGTCAAATATTTAAATAGGACAGTAACAATTTCGTTACAACCTCTCTTTCCTTGACATTCGCCCCACACGTAACAATACCCAGCCCTCGTACCGCTTTCGTAGATACTTTCGTTATAAAATGCGTATTTTCGTGAGTAATATAGGGTAACGCTTTTACCATGTGGAGTATTGAGGACTTTTTCTAAGTCAAAGCTTACACAAAGAGAGGTAGAATTAGAAGCTTTGCTAATATTTTGATCTTAAAAACAGATTTTTGCATTTGTCTTTATCTAGAATATGATTTTTATATTCTGTAGTTTGTTCAAAAACAGTTTTGCTTTCTGGCGGTAAAGCTATTTAAAAAAAAAGCGCTTATTTTTACGTATTGATAGCCAGATTAACTTTAATATTGACAATGGGGATAAAATCTCGAAAAATAAGAGTATTGATTTGAATTAACACAGAGCGGACCAGTCTTTGTTTTTAAGGCCATGGATACAAGGCTTTTTGACCTTATGATACTTTATGATAGTGTTGTCATTGCAAAATATAAAAAAATAAAATAAATAATGATATAATTATGTTTTGATTGTTAGTGCATAATTAATAAAATAAAATCATTAAAAAATCAAAATATGTAACTCTGCAGATTACGAGGACTTGATCTAGCTAAGAAGTCGAATGTATTTTTTTTTTCAACATTATTCCGATTTTTTTTTGGCAACACTAAAACCCATAAAAAATAAGAGAAGATGACATTTCACAAGAGTCACACAACACTGTCACATTCGCTCGCTCGCTACTGTGTTTTGTGTTGGTTTGAATGTTTTGTGCTCCCAAAAAGTTTTACGTGGATTTTTACAACGACCTGGCTTGCCTTTGGATTTCGAAAACTCCTACCTTTCTGCACAACCGTTGCGAGACTTGGACCTCGACCTTTCCTACTTTTACGACCGACCTTGGCGCTCTATCTTGGACACTGATATTGGATTGCTCTTATTTGTTTGTGTGTATAACATAACGATTTTACGAGTCAACGTGATGTCAACCACGGACCGCTGCGTAAACTGTAGAATATCTACAAATCGTTGTAATACGATAAAAACACATGTTTTGGAAGATGAATCCATTCTATCGATCATTCGCTCCTGGATTGCTCCTGAGCCTGTAAGTTCATTTTTTATTTAACTATCGTATGAGATAAACATTTCGATGGTTTTTTTTAGTTGAACCTTATTTCTATTTTATTTTTTAGGTGAGCAATCAGGATCGTATATGCAATGCCTGTTGGGTACTTGTTACCAATTCTTTAAATCAAGTGCATACTATGTCTGAACCACATCCACCATTATATTGTGGATCTTCTACAGCACGTTCAAGAAATCACCAATTGCGGACTGATTCAGACAGAGAACAACGCATATATAATGTGATTCGAGAATGGATACTGCCCCGACAAGTAAGTTAATTAAGACACATTATTTTCAAAACTAGGAGCAGTGGTGGCCCAGTGGTAACGGACTTACGGAGAGAGAGAAGGCCTGTGTCCCAGCAGTGGGAACATTATAGGCTGATTATGTTATTTTTAAACATATTCATACAAAAGACATTGCAGGCATTTAAATTAATATCCTGGGACATTCCTCACACACGGACGGTCATCTGATCCCAAACTAAGCAGAGCTTGTACTAGGGAAACTAAATAACTGATATACTACTTAAACTACTTTTTGTTTGTAAATACACACACTATACAAACACCCAGACTTAGGATACACAGACGTATGAATAGTCTGACTCTAATTGGTATTGGTTTGGATGGTTGCTTTCTCTGATAAGAACTGGCAATAAAGTCATCAATATACTCTTTTCAAAACAAGCTTAGATTCATTACATAACATTTTTACATTCTGATCTCACCAACAACAATTGCATTGATTAAGCTTGAATATATAAACCTAATGTTCAAAATCTGCCTGAACCGGATGCAGACAATGAACCTGCATTTGATGTTGAAGATCATCCAGAATCTGTTGTTGAAGATCAGCCTGAACCTGACAATGTAATTCTGCCTGTATCAAGAAGACAGGATACAATTGTGTTGCCTGATTATATCCGAGCTGTAGACTGTGGGTCAAGGTGCATTATTGAAGGTTGTCAGGGGAGTGAAAGATTCAGGCTACCAGTTTCAACGAGAAAAATGCTGCTTTTACAGTTTAATTATTATGTACCAGTAAACAGTCGTGTATGCAGTAACCATTTAAATACAGAAACATGGGACTTTCAAGCTGGCATTAGTGCTTATTCAAATGCATTTAATGCAAGACATATACAAGATATGTTGCATTTAAAGAGTACAAATGTTGACGCATTAGATTTTTCAAATATAAATAATATAGAAGACCATCTTGTACGTCACTGGATTGGCTACACAAAAGATCAATTCAATCAGTTATTAAACGAAATACCTGCAATAAATGAAATGCGAAGAGGTAAAACGGCTCTCGCTGCTTTTTTAATGAAACTGAGGACAGGTGAACCCAATGAAAGGTTGGCAACATTATTTCAAATTCCAAGGAGAACTTTGGAAGTGTTGATGTCAAAGGTTCGAGAACTATTAATAATAATAATTTTGTTCCAACTCACTTGGGTGTAGCACATTTAACAAGAGAACAAATAATACAAAGAAATCTATTGATACCCCGAGGATTGTTTGGTGTTCAAAGTGATGGTCAGGAAAACCCTATAGTCATAGCTGATGGTACATATTGCTTCTTATATACAAAAAAGTTCTAATTATTTATATCAAAAAAATTCTTACAGCTTACATAAATATAGAAATCTAGTGAAACCATTTATGTTAGTATGTTCTGATGGTTATATTATAGATGTTCTGGGCCCCTATCCAGCTACAACATCAGATGCAGCTATAATGCAAAAGGAATTTGAAAATGAAAATAGTTATTTACGCAGATATTTTCAAGAAGGTGATGCTTTTGTACTGGATAGGGGTTTCAGAGATGCCTTGCCCTTACTGAATGCTTGTGGTTATAAAACCCATGTTCCAGCTTCATTACAGAGGGGTGAAACGCAACTATCGACACTAGCAGCAAACAAATCTAGGTCAGTTACTATTACTAGATGGGTTGTAGAAGCAGTCAATGGTAGGTTTAAAAGAGATTTTAAATTGTTTAGACAGGAATATTTTAACTTAGCCTCAAAACATGTCATGATTGATTTTAAAATAGCAGCTGCATTAATTAATCGCTTTCACCCTCCAATAACTAATAGAAATGATGCCGGGGAAATTTTAAGTATAGTAAATGCGAACATGTTTTTAAACAATTATTTATCCGATTTTGTAAATATCAATCAACTAAACAGAAGACGAGCTGATTTTGTAAGTGTTACAGTTGAAAATGATAACCTAACAGATTTTCCCCGGCTATCATATAGTGAACTAATATTAATTTCGCTTGGAACATATCAATTAAAGCAATCGCGTTCCTATTATGGAGAGCACGTAAGGGCAAATGGCACCTATATAATAGAAGTATGCAGGGAGGTTGACAGGAGTCTACTGGAAGAGCTGTCAACATCAAACACATTGTGGATTTTACGTGGAAGAATTAAGTCTAGACATGTAGGAAGAAAGATATACTTTGTTTATATTTTGATTGACAGCTCTCTAAGTGGCCGGGAAGCTATAAAGCAATACTGTTGCAATTGCATTGTTGGACAAAGAACAGTAGGATGCTGTGCCCATATCATGTCAATCATCTGGTACTTGGGATGGGCACGGCATCAAGATAGCCTGTGTCCCCCTGCACCTTTCTTAGATAATATATTGCTAATATATGATGATGAGCATGAATAAAATATTTAAATGATAAATAGTGGTGTTTTTATTGTACCTACAATAATCCTGTCATCCTTAGGTAGCTGGTACCTAATTATCCTTATTAATAGGTTTAAAGTTAGATTCCGATAAGTGAGTCTCTAAAGTATCCTGAGTTTTCTGTGACTACTGCGAAAATAATAATCAATGGACTACTGAGTCTAACACTAATAGAGTAGGTACACTTAAACTGTCATTAATTATGATCAGTGTGTAAATCATTGAACTGAACAAACTTCAACATGTAGGTAGTTGTCATATTTTCATTCGTTACAACGCATAATTTAGCAATATATTAAGCATACAATAAACATTTATGAGTTAAAATAGTATAGAGGTAAAAGAACCTAATAAAGTACAAACATTAATGCACTTAACATCACTTTTACAAAAATTAAGATTTCTCTTTATCCCCATTGTAATTTTTTTTTTTTTATATTGACCCTTTTCTTGACGGAGTGCACTGTCAGATACAGTCAACTTTGAAAAATCATACCAAGAAAAATATTATTACCTGAAACGGAACGTTCCTACTGTTTAAGAAAGTAATTGTTTCTGAACGCATTTACGTCATGTCGTGTCAGTTTGACATAACCGTTTTTCATTCACAATCAAAATGATGAACCGACTCATAGCAATCCCGCCGAAAAAGGTAAGAAAATTGATATTTTATGTTGTTTTTACTCAATAATATAATAATTATGCATATCACGATAAAGTACATTATTGTATACGTGTCAATTGAGTGAATTTTGATGCAAAACTGTATATTTGGTTTAGTAAACTAGAGCCAAATTGCTATGTATCTCGCAGTGCACACGGCCATGTTTACTGGTTTTTTATGTTTTGGTGTAATGTGTCATGTAGTGCACACTGCCACGTTTATGGTGTTTTATTTTTATTGTTTTGTGTTAATTACTTTGATGGTGGCTTATTGGTGAATGAGGTGATGGTGTTGAGCTAAAGCATAAAAGGTTCCGGGTTCGATTCACATGGCTACAGGTCTGTACATACTTTTAGTCTTGGTAGGTATACTGTATGCTCTTGTCTTTGAAATCTGATTGTTGGCTTCTGGTCTTTTTATAGAATGTTTATGGTTTTGATTTTCGCTTAGCATGGAGGGTTAATTAAGCTTGTTTATCTTAGGGCGGAGTACAGCAAACCTTCGCAAGGGGCAGAAAGCTTTGTGCGCTTATCCCAAAATCGGGCAGAAAATCGTCGAACGACGATTCGTCGACGGAGTCTGAAAATGAAATCCAGCAGTTTCCAATTCGACATAGGGCAGACGAAGAATCATCACCAGTGCCTTCACTACCATCGTCGATGGAAAATCTCAACCTGCTATCGGACGATGAAATAGTTGATGTCCAAGAAGCGGTCACTGCGTCACCATTACTGGCATCTCCACTCACTCCACTAGCTGCGCAAAATTTGACACAATCTGTAGCGGCTCCACAGCAGGCTCCGACTCCTACAGCTCCACAGTCTCCAGCTACTCCTTTAACATCAACACGCGCCAGAGCAATTAGACCAAGATTGGTTATAGCACGTCGTCCTCAGCTAGCGAGAGTAAAAGTGCAACCTCTCAATTTTAGATGGACTAGACAACGATTCCGTCATAGAGCAGAAATAGCCAATAATGATTTTCAAGAAGAGGCATGTCTCAAGGATCCATTTCAATATTTTTCCAGCTTTTTTACTGACGACATTTTAAACTACGTAAAGGAACAAACCAACTTATATTCTACTCAACAAACTAATAGATCGTTGAATTTTACAGTCGAAGACATAAAAGACTTTGTTGCAATAAATCTGCTAATGGGAATAATTGATATGCCTTCGTATACAGACTATTGGTCCCGAGAATTTAGATACAGTCAAATAGCAGATATCATGCCCCTCAAAAAATTTCAACAATTACGTCGTTACATCCATTTCAATAACAATTTGCTTGATGATGGGGATCGCTACTACAAGATCAAACCTTTGGCAAATATGCTACGTGCCAACTTCTTGAAAGTACCTCATGAAAAAAAATTCAGCATAGATGAAACGATGGTGCCTTATAAAGGGAAAAAAGCTGGTAATAGAAAGCAATATGTAAAAAATAAGCCTAAAAAGTGGGGTTACAAGATTTTTGTTAGAGCTGGTGTAACGGGCTTTGTTTACGATTTTCTTATTTATGGTGGTGAAGATACTTTTAGAGCAATAGATTTTTCACCAGTAGAGTCTTCTCTCGGAATGGGCGCTAAAGTTGTGATAGCATTATGTAAAACTATACCAGATCCAGCGTGTACTCTAGTGTACTTTGATAACTTTTTTACAAGCCTCGAATTGATTCACTACCTGCGAGAAGAGATGGGTATATTTTCACTTGGAACTATAAGGGCAAACAGATTACGCGGAGCTGAGAAGAAGCTCATCACCGATAAAGCACTGAAGAAGAAACCAAGGGGTTCTCATTCTCAAGTCGTGTGCAATAATAAGAAAGTGTATGTCGTCAAGTGGTACGACAATAAATGTGTCACAACCGCAAGCAGCTATGTAGATATCCACCCTATATCTACGATCCAAAGGTACGACAAGGACAAAAAGATGAGGTCAGCAGTGCCATGTCCTGAAATCATAAAGCATTACAACGCCCATATGGGCGGTGTTGATTTAGCTGATATGCTAATAGCTCTCTATAGAACTGAGCTAAAGGGGCACCGCTGGTACTTACCATTGGTATCACAGCTGTTAGACATATGTATAACAAATAGTTGGATATTGTACCGGAGAAATATTGATAATGGAAAAATAATAAGTTTGAAGAAATTTAGGTACAACATTGCCAAAAACTTATTATTACGCCACAGAACCACCACGAAACACACGGACAATGTAAAGGGTCCCCATCAAAACTAATAAAGGCGCCGGTTGCTCCAAGGCCAACAACGGAAATTCGCAGTGACCAACTTGGCCATTTCGCGACTTTTGGGACAAAAGGCAGGTGCAAACTATGTATCAAAGGTCAAACCACTGTGTCATGTACAGACGCCAGCACATCACGGTAAACTCTATACATATCTATAACTACAACGCGCCATATAGTGTTAGAAAGAAAGTATCCTGTGCATGATTGGTGGAGTTTTCAACGTTTCTAAAATTGACCAATGGTTGCACAGACTAATAATTGAGAGCCAATTAGCGCCCCCGCGCATTCGCCACCACTTCCGAGTTTATCCGATCCTTCACGAACTTAAACGAATACGTCAGTTGCGTCACAGCAGCCACAGCGTCAGTCAGTTGGACTTTGGAGTCGTAGTACTGTGTTTTCGAGAAATTGAAAGTTCGGTTACAATAGAAAAAGTAATTGTGTCTCATTAGTTACTGTTGTTGTGTTTTAATTTATAATACGTGCGGTTCTTATAATATTACGGCGCCTTAGTTGACGCAAATTCAAAGGCAGCGCTTCGATTGATATCGAGATGACAGATATAACCGGTGAGTAATATTTTTTGTAAATACAATTTTTAAATTAAAAAAAACAAAGGCTAGTAAGTATTGAAAAAATGTGTCAATGGTGTTTTTCTATAGAATTTTCGAATTAAGCTAACAGAAGGCATAGTAAGTATCGTAAGTGAAAGTTCAAATTCAGGGTTATACTTAAGTAAACAAAATTCAATGAATTATTGTTTTTGATTCCATTTTGTCATGAAACATTCTAAACAAAAGTTAATCCAGTAGGTAATGATTGGATTTTAAAGTAAATGATGGAGTCAATATAATTTGAATATCTAATTAAAGTGTTTTGTATTGTTCTAATTAGTTTAATTTATTGTTAGTTTTCGTATTCGTATGAATCTGATATACTTATTAACGTAGAATATTTGAGAATTTTAATGTTCAAGAATAATCTACACCAATATTATAAAGAGGATAGATTTGATTGTTTGTTTGTATTGAATAGGCTCCGAAACTACTGGAACAATTTGAAAATTTGTTTTACTATTAGAAGCCGAAATTATCCCTGATGAACATAGGCTACTTTTTATTATATATATATAGGGAAAATGCTTCATTCTTATGGGAAAACGGGTAATAGGACAATGGGTAGTGTGAATTATCCTTCCATACTTATCTTTTTCATATAAATTCTAAACGACTGAACCGATTGGGTTCAAATTTTATATGGGTAGGAATTTTGATGGTTTCCTGGATTGTTTTCAAAATACAATTGGATCTGGAAGGTGGCGCTGCTGTGGTATGTCAACTACTAAACGGCTTGACCGATTGGGTTGAAATTTTGTATGTGTATTTCCATGGTTTCACAGACAGGAATGTATTAAGCCTACCTAATCTGTTTTTCTATACATATATAAATAAACCAATTACAGTAGCTACATTATTACAGGGCCGTAGCTAGAATTTAATTTAAGGTAGGGCAGCTGGTGTTACAGGTAGGGCGGAAGTAAAAATGATACTTGATCTGTTCTAGTTTGCACCGCACCAAACTTGTAATAGCAGTTAGATCACGGTGGTGGCGGAAGTAACTGGTGCTTATAGCACAAGAGTCCTCCTAGTTTAAGCCCATTTGCATTTTGTCTTGTATCTTGCCATAGAACTACAATAGCTTAATTTAATAAGGTTCAAAACTTGTAATAGGTTTAAGTCTAGAACAAATAAATATTGTTTATTGTTTAGTCAATCGATTTTTGGCTTTCTTAACTTTTGTCAGTTAATAATTAATTGTCGGCGATGATATACAGGCTGACTTTAAAATTTAAGGGGGTGTTCTACCCATCAATATTAACAACTTTTACTTTGGGACCAACATAGTCCTTAGGATTTTAGAGGCTAAGTGATTCCCGTTCCATAGACTGTAATTTGAACAAATCTTGCACACATATTTCAAATGCCATCTATGAGCAGAATAAAGAATTTATGTATATTATTATGATTGTAAAATGCCATGGTTTATTCGGAATAATTTAGATGTCATTATAAGCTAGTATTTTTTTTTTCCGTCATAACTTAGTTCATGGTGTTTTCTTAAGGTAGGGCATTAGTGTTTGAAGGTAGGCCATTGCCCCACAATGCAGGCTACGGCCACGGTAATATTATAATACAGTAGTGTAACTCGGCCGCATGATAGAAATAAATGCCTACAGCCGCGCGGTACGTAAACATGCGTTAGGGCTGCCCGTCTCCAGCATTTTAATTACATTTGCCTACTTTCTGTTTCTATTTAGTTTTGTGATTGTAAATATCCTTTTTATATAAATAAATGAAATACTTTGTATATTGAATAGGAAGTGTTCAATAAAAATGCGTGTTGTTTTTTGATTGGTAGATTTCATTTTTTTTTCTAGTATTATTCATACACACAGATAATAAACAAATATTATTAATAATAACAAACTAACAAAACACACATGCACCGAAGTTTTAACACAAGCGTAAGTAGGTAGGTACCTACCGTATCATGATTCATTCAGAACCGCATATAACTACCTATTTCACTCGTCTCAATAACTTTCCGTTACTCTATTCGCTTTATTTATTAATCCAAACACCTTTTTTTTCGTGAGATAAAAGGAAATACTTATCCATATCCATACTTATCTATTAGAGAAAAAATCGCGCGGTTATTGTTAAAAAAACAACACACCGTCCGTTCGACACTGCGGTACAGCCGTGACTGTCTGCGCACCGAGCGCACGCCGAGATCGAGGCGCGTAGGTATAGCTCGCGTTTCGTCCGTTTGTATGAAGTTGGAGTATTGTATTATAATATTACCGTGCTACGGCCCTGCATTATTAGCAACATATTTTTAAACGCCGGGAATTCCGAATTCTACGCAAACGAAGTTGCGGGCGGATGCTATTTGTAAATAATTACGTAACTTGAAAACGAGGTTTTTTTTGTTTATAGGAATATTTGCGAGATTTTAGTCAAATGACAGGATTATGTTCAAAACTGAGATTCCCGTTTGAATTATGTAATTCGGTCCACGGCTTTAAGAAATAGAAAGAATCTTCTTATTAGTATTGAAATTGACAAAATTTTTCTTTGTTTTAGGGTCTCAGGGGCACGGACACCTGCTGGAACATGGTGGCCAGCATGAAGGACAGGCTGGACGCTGTTTTAGACGCGCAAGGTGGTTCGACCAAATATTAAATATATTTACATACATATTATATATCTATTGTTAAGTATACAACGTGGCGCTACAATAGTGACATTAATTTAACACACGGGTAGGGCTAGTGCCCATTAATTATATCAATTATGATAGGTTAAAATAATTCGTAAATTGGAAAAAAAAATGTTTTCAAAGCATTGATGTATTAAAAACCCTAGATGCACATTCTCGAACAAAAGTAACACTCAAAACTGTCGCCAAACACTCGGTAATTGTGTCTAGGTAGTTATAGTTATACTATAAACATATTTATTGCAAGTTCAACCTTATGCCCATTCCTTAAAGTTCTTTTTACAAGGCAGTTTACAAAAAGCAATAAAATTTTACGACCAAAGTTAGCCAGTAGGACAGGGCATGGAGTGGAGAGGAATATAATTTTATATTTTTTTTATTTTCTGAAGATATTGTATTCGTTTTCACGAGTTTATAAATTGAGTTTAAATACATATTTATACTTTAATTTTAACATCACTTAAACAAAGATTATCTGGTAAAATTATTTATTTAAATTTTTTGTTTAAGGGATTTTTAAGTTTTCAATATGGCGACTCCTGTTATTAGCATGCCGATGTCGCTAATTAATTCATATAATATTTACGAAAACTTCAAAAAATCGTCCTTTTTTCGACCTCCCATCTTCCCTATTATGGGATAACATAAATACAACGTGTAACGTTAAATGCGCAAAACCTCTTAAGGGGTCATTGTACTCATCATTATGAACAACTTTTACTATGGGACCAAACTGAAAATCGCGAAAAAAATATCAGCTGTTCCCTACATTTTGACGAGTTATGCGAACATAAATGTAGGGAACAGCTGATTTTTTTTTCGCGATTTCAGGATTGATGATGGATGGAGAGGGAGAGGAAGGCCAAAGAAAAGATGGATGGATGGTGTGAAGAATGATATAAATGACAAAGGAGTAAATGATGCCATGACGTCTAACAGGGAAGAATGGAAAAAGACGTGTTGCGCCGACCCCAAATAAAATGGGACAGGGGCAGGAAGATGATGATGAATATACGTATTATTTGTAAATAATAAGCAAGGAGACGAATTTTTTTCTGAACGTAGTCAGGCATTATTACCAGAACAAGAATATCAGGAAGATAAGAATAAAGATTTTTTTTTTTTTTTCGATAGGAGTTAGTCGATTTTACATATTTCAAAGAAGCGTAAATTCGTGAGACCTTGTAATAGTCGAGATAAAAATTATAATTCAGACACTAGCATTGAAGAAATTGTGGGTGCTGAAGAAGAGGAATGTGAGAAAAAGAAAATAGAGTTAAAAGTAAGAATATCTAAGGATGCACCTAAGTCGCCCATTAAAAATAAGTCAGACCCTGGTTGTTGTGCCGCAAAAACATATTTTAAAACATCATCTGCCTATCCTTTTCCCAAAACAAAGCATTGTTCTCAAAAGATTTAAAATCGGAACTGAATACACTATACGAACTGCCAGTTAAATTTTACTGAATCTGATTTATTATTGTGTCTTTATTTTTTATTACTGTGATTTTATATTACTATCACGTCTATTTTTGAAAATAGTATAATACGAGTAAAAGAGAGTACGCTTACAAATGTAGCATACTAGTGGTGAAAATATTAACCCTTATCCACCTACCACCGCGGTCCTGGAGACCGCAACGTATTTTTTTTTTGCATTCAAATATTTCGATGTGGCCCTTTCCTACGGTAAGATCACGTTTTTTGCAGGTACGGTTTTTTTACAGGATCCCGTTTAATAGTGTACGTGTTTAAATCTATATATATATATTCACACAAGCATCCTGTTTATAGTATCCGGAAAACGGGATGTTTGTGTGAATATGTATATTTAAACACGTACACTACTAAACGGGATCCTGCAAAAAACCGTACCTGCAAAGGACTGCACGTCTATACATATAGGGTGACTGGTAATTAGTGACCGATACTTAAACACATGATTGTACTCTACATTACACACAACTTTTACTATCGGACCAAATCCGAAATCGCGAAAAAAAAATCAGCTGTTCCCTACATTTATGTTCGTACGAGTCGTCAAAATGTAGGGAACAGCTGATTTTTTTTTCGTCATTTCACTTTTTGTCCCATTATAAAACTTGTTTGTTGTAATGAGTAGAATCATGTGTTTAAGTATCGGTCACTAATTACCAGTCATCCTATATACCTTTTCTACACATACTTTATTTAGGAAAAAACAGTAGTCACAAAATGCGTGTGTGTAATGAAAGTAAACTTACCTTATCCTTTATTTGCTAGTTGCCGTTGCAGTCTCAGGGACCGGTGGTAGGTGGAAACGGGTTAAAAATATATACAACGTGTAACGTTAAATGCGCAAAACCTCAGACACCCCAACTTATTTTTAATTCATTTGACTTATTTCAGAGAGAAAATAAGTCATTAAAAAAATTGTGAAGGTTTTATGAGCTGTTTTGGTTTTACTGGCCATTCTGATCGTTTCTTGCGTCTGCGACGACGCTTTATCGAGGGAGGACTCGTCACCGGGCGGCTGCGCCGCGCTGACCTTGGCTTGCTTGACCTATTAAGAAATAGACACGGCAACGTTTTTAATGAAGATTTTTTTTAAAAAGTGACCTATATTAAAAATTGGTTCAATTAATTCTGCTCGTTATTCTGATCAAACTATTTTCAGGTTTTGCGCATTTAACGTTACACGTTGTATATCTTAGTTTATCTGTTACAAACAATCGTCTTTTTATTATATTAGTTTATAAATTAGTAGATAATATGCAAAAGAAATAAAAGTATGTATATTTAAATTTTACATTATCTATAGCTATTAGAGTTTAAGTTATGTAAGTAACTTTTTATTTATCGTTTATTCCCGGTCGTCCCCACTGGGTACGAGCGGGAAAAAAAAAGTTTCGTTCCTCCCCAGTGGTGACGATTGGAACTTGTTATTTCCCACTCGTTCCGCTATAGACCGAGATTCAAAATGCAGTAATGGAGATTTCAACAAGAGATTTCATGGATTGTTAAAATGTTTTAATTACGACTTTCTGAGCAAGAGTGAACAATGTTTTTGATTAAAAATAATTTAGGCAATTAGTGTCCTTCCCCAGGCTTCAAACTATCTCCATATTTTTCATCACAATTGCCCAGCGGTTAGGCCTCGAAGGCGTAACAGACAGACAAAGTTACTTTCGCATTTATAATATTAGTGTGGATAATTCTTCTAATTATAAATACGTGATAAAGATAATATAATAATTAATACTGTTAATCAAAATTATATACTTGTTTTCACACCATTGTTGTATTCGAGATATTTTCCTTTACTGTTGTTAGTGATAATTTAAGGTAGGGCTGTCACCTGCTGGCAGCATAGCACGACAAGGGATTTTAGCAGTGGTCTCGAACCTACCGATTTTCCGGCATTTCAACCGATATGGGCTCACATAATTTATAATACTTAAGTATGATTGTTATAAATTAGTCTGTAAGTTTTTTTTTTTTAATAAATAAACGAATTTCATTGAATATTGTATTTTTTTGTCAAATACGTACCGATCTACCGATCTCACTCTACGACGTTCGAGACCACTGGATTTTAGTAAGCGCATGATGAGATCATGGTTATCGTTCACAATTCGCGATGACATGACATGCCAGAACGTGCCGAAGGATGCCAATGCAGGCTGTGGCGTACCAATGAAATGTGAGCGTTAACAGTGTTAAATTAGATTCGAAATCATCTGTAAGTATTACAAAAATCCCTTGTCGTGCAGTGCCGCCAGTGGGTGCCGGTGCCGAGTCTAAGGGTGCGTCCACATCTGGCGAATGTGCCGCGAATGTGCAGCTCGCGACCCGTTTGCGAGCTGCCCGCGAGCTGCGCGCGTGCATTTTCGTTCGTGCGCCGCTCCTGCGCCGCCCGCGCGCAGTTCGCGCGCAGCGCAAGTGTCGCGCGTGCGCTATCGCTCCTCCCCGCGCTGATGCTAGGCAAACGAAAGTGTAAGCACGTGAGCTGGACGCGCGCTGCTCGCGCGCGGCGCGCGATCTGCGCGCGTCCAGCTCACGTAAAATGCACGCGCGCAGCTCCCGGGCGGCTCGCAAACGGCTCGCGAGCTGCACATTCGCGGCACATTCGCCAGATGTGGACGCACCCTTATACAGCGTAGTCAAATTATACTAATCTTACAAGGGGAGGGCACGACCTTCGGGAAACGGATTCGCCACATTTTTTGTATAGTGATAGTATACCATGTGGGTATACCATCAGCAAAATAGTAACACGCAACGCTCAGAAATAACTGAGAAAATCGCGCTTAAAGTTTACCTAGCACTTTATGAATAAGTTACATTAAACTCCGGTCCAGCGTTCCGTGGCGTAAGTGGCAACGCTCTCGACTCGTGCTCTCGCTCGCTCGGGTTCGAGTCTACCTTATTGATTTTTTTTTTAATTTATTTATTTACCTTAATTCTTACTTTTTATTTATCATAAAAATGAATAAATCTACTAAATTATTATTTTTTTTAGTTACAAAACAAAAAATAATAATATTTGGAATAAATAAATAAATACAGAACAATATGTAATAATTTAGTGATTTATTCATTTTTATAATAAATAAAAAGTAAGAATTAAAGTAAATAAATAAATAAAAAAAAAATCAATAAGGTAGACTCGAACTCGAGCGAGCGAGAGCACGAGTCGGGAGCGTTGCCACTTACGCCAAGGAACGCTCGACCGGAGTTTAATATAACTTATTAATAAAGTGCTAAGTAAACTTTAAGCGCGATTTTCTCAGTTGTTTCTGAGCGTTGCGTGTTACTATTTTGCTGATGGTATACCCACATGGTATACTATCACTATACAAAAAATGTGGCGAATCCGTTTCCCGAAGGTCGTGCCCTCCCATTGTTAGGTAAAAGCATGCTTTTGTTTGGCGGCAGCCACAGAAATCTAAATAATAAGGCAGTAGAAGTCGTAAAGGTCCGTGACCTTGTCGCCGCACATGTGACTCGTACGCCGCAAGTGCGTGTGGAGCGTTTGTTTCGGACGCAAAGGCGTAAAAATGGTGTTTTGCAGCATATCCAACCGCGGAAATTCTTCCACAACATGTAACTTTTCAAATAAAGGGATTAGTATTTCATAAATAAATACCATTTTTTTTTAAATAATGTTTTTATAATGAAATATACTCAAATAAAATTATTCATCACCAGCCGGTCGATTCTGTAAAAATCTCACCGTGCATTCATAAGTGAAGTGAGCACTTAACCCGGCGGTACTCGCTAGGTGTTTACATGCACGAATACTCGCTACCGGGTAAAAAATACCACATGATTTAAATGACATTATCTTGGAAAATAAGTTAGCTTTACAGACTTTAATGGCGTATTTAGTTTATCAATACTAATGTCTAATAAATAAAAGAAAATTGAAAGTTTGAATTATTATTTATTTCAAATTATAGCTTATCTTAAAAAAGAACGCAAAATTAAAAACAAAAATTCTTCATAGTCTTAGAAAAATCAACAAAAAAATTTTTTTCTTAGGTATCACGTAAAATTGAGATCAAAAATTATAAATCGACAGTGCTAGTGTAGTTGTACTCTGTGGTATTTTTTACCCAGTAGCGAGTGCCGCCGGGTTAATAGTGTTAATCCCTAGCGAATGACAGCTCACTCCACGCTCACTTCACCCAAGCTTTCATGTTGAGATGGTTACAGAATCGCACGGCAGTACTACGATTGTCGCAGAAAATCGAATTGTTTTCTCATTTCAATAACCATTGATGCTTAAGCTTGTTCATATCTACGATTACAACTGCTAAAAGCAGCAATGGAATTATAGGCATGCGCAATAAAGAATTTCGCCACTCCGTTTTCCAGGAACACGGCCGCATGAGTTGAGCGCCGATTAGTGACGTGCCACTACTGTTTTGTATCGATAATTTATTATGTTTGGCTTACCTAGTTTTACCGAAATGGGAATGAATTGTGATCTTTCGTTTAATATTTATTTACTTATTACATCTTCTATATGTTTTATTTCTTACGAAAGTGTTAAAAAAAAGAAGAAAAAAAAAGTCATCCGCACCTACTTATATTTGTGCTTAATTACCAACTATATAAATAAATACAAAACAAAAGGAAATTTAGGTAAATTAATTCAATTTAAATTTTAAATTTAACTAAAATTAGTTATCTATAGTTGCAAGACTTCTGGGCGAACAACGACGCTCAACGGAAAGTTATCGATACGAGCGTTGCGCTGCACTATTAGTAAGTGTGCATTATTGGCTCGAGTGGCCACGACTCCTGAGATTTTGCGTTTTTATAAAATATTGCTTAACGCCATAGCTTAAAGTTTAATTTTCGTTGCATCAATGCTAGTGACATGTGTAGCCGTAATTGTGTATTTATTGTTTGTCTATGTGTTGGTAGCCCCGAACTGACATGCGTCCCGGTATTAAAAGATAGTAGATAGCATTTCTAGTGCCTTATTATTTAGATTTCTGTGGCGGCAGCATTTTTGATTTTGTTTAGCAGCCATTAGTAGATGTAACTATATAATTAATTTGTTACAAATATCAATAAAAATAAAAGCTATTAAAAAATTTATATTATGTAAGTACTTGTTTTTAATCTATATAATAATAATAATAATAACGCCGTCCAAAGGTCCGGGGCCCGAAGGGTCCCGAGTTGCGTCAGAGACCTTAAAATAATATTAAGTAATAATTCTTTATTGACATAATAGGTTACAGAAACTTTTTAATCTATTGTATAATTTGGTTTTATAAATTTTGTTGTAACCATATTTGTTTTTAAGGTTTCAATTATATTAATGTTGAAAAATAAAAAGATTAAGATTGTTATTCCGCATTTTATTTTGATATTTTTCCCGCGGTTTCACATGCGTTCCCGTAGGAACCTATCCTATGTCCTTTTCTGATAGGTAGTTATGCAAAATTCCATGATGATCGGCTGTGTAGTTAAGGCACCAAAAGCAGGGGATATTTACTTACTTAACCTTCAAGCAGTCGCGCGGCGTCGAATCGACCGCGATTCGATCGATCCTCGATACATTTATGATGCCAAATTGCTTACAAATTCAAAGAAAATTAGAATTTTATTTTGATTTTATAATTTTGTTTATGTCCTAACATAATGATAATGTGATAAATACAAAAAATATTAAATAATTAGTGTTTTAAATCCTTGAAATATCCTATAGGTCTTTTAGGTTACGCGCGACCGCTGGCGTTACAAATGACCGCGCGCCCGCTTGAAGGTTAAAAAAATAAAAACGTCACCGTCCTTTTTGCAAAAGACCCCGCCAAGATATTTTGATATGGGGCCCCATTACGGCTAGCTACACCACTGCGTGAAAACTGAAAGCGTAACAAATAAACAAACTCACTTTTGCATTTTATGTGGCTTCACCCGATTTCCCATAGGAATAACAAACACGACGATTTGACGGCACGGTTGGCGCAGTGGTTAAGCTATTGACTGCTGCGCTGCGCGTCGCGGGTTCGATTCCCGCACGGAACAAATATTTGTATGACCTACAAGTAGTTGTTCCGGGTCTGGCTGTTTGTGTATGTGAGTTTAAATGTTTGTAAACGCATACAATACAGGAGAAATTCCTAGTGTGCGGCAACCGTCTTAAAAAACAAAAAAATAAACTCATATTATTATCATTTATAAAATATTTACGATGTAACAAAGTAACGATAATAATAGATGTGAATTTTATTTGAATATTCATAACCTTTGAAATCGTATCTTATTCCTAGCGGAATAAGGTTGAATTTGCATGTAACAGCAAACTCCGGTAGATAGGTAATTCCGTTAACTACATTTCCTCATTATAGGCCAACGTAAAGAGATCTAGACACGTGTGTATAGTTTATATTCATGTATTGTTGAAAATATTTGCACACGTAGTTATTCACTCTCAATGCGCTACTCAGAATATCACTAAGTATAACAAAACCATAAAAACTCCGAAATGAACACACGCTTACCTACTAAAATATCTACTTAGCTAATATCTATAAACAAAAGGACTTTTGCTGCATGGGATTTCCAGCTACACCCGCCGCGCGAACAAAAGAGGTTACTGACCGCCAGCCAGCTAGTAAGTAGGTAATTAACCAACCTGATTGAATTTAAAATAAAATTAAAGTAAAAAAAGCCTTTTTTAAAAACAAGCTTTTATTATTTGTTAGTAAAATGAACTAAAAAGTTAAAAATAAATTAACTCTAAAAAGAAATATAACACTTTATAAGTTCATTGTAACCTTTAACGATAATTAAGCTTCTTCGTCTACGACAAAATAATTCCATATCGTACCTAAGTATATATCTTTAACACTAAAACTTTACACCTTGATTATTAAATCTTCCCGTTTTTATCACAGTCCCGATTTTATAAATAAAAGCGTGTTACATTATGATAGCAAGAGGAAAAAGAAGGTGCTAAATGTTCTTAATTATACCATCAAAATGTAACACGCTTGGCAGGCGATGGGAATGCGTCGTTTAATTACGGAGTTCCTATGGCCACCTTGCAGCTCCATCATCAGACCCTGGTTACCATGTAGTATCAAAGTACTCGTCAAGACGAATTAAGCGAGCCCAAACTCGATGGGGTTGCGTCGTTTAATTACGGAGTTCCTATAGCCACCTTCCAGCTCCATCATCAGATCCTAATTACCACATAGTATCAAAGTACTCGTCAAGAAGAATCAAACGAGCCCAAACTCGATGGGGTTGCGTCGTTTAATTACGGAGTTCCTATAGCCACCTTCCAGCTCCATCATCAGATCCTAATTACCACATAGTATCAAAGTACTCGTCAAGAAGAATCAAACGAGCCCAAACTCGATGGGGTTGCGTCGTTTAATTACGGAGTTCCTATAGCCGCCTTCCAGCTCCATCATCAGACCCTGGTTACCATGTAGTATCAAAGTACTCGTCAAGACGAATTAAGCGAGCCCAAACTCGATGGGGTTGAGTCGTTTAATTACGGAGTTCCTATGGCCACCTTCCAGCTCCATCATCAGACCCTGGTTACCATGTGGTATCAAAGTACTCGTCAAGACGAATTAAACGAGCCCAAACTCGATGGGGTTGCGTCGTTTAATTACGGAGTTCCTATGGCCACCTTCCAGCTCCATCATCCGACCCTGGTTACCATGTAGTATCAAAGTACTCGTCAAGACGAATTAAGCGAGCCCAAACTCGATGGGGTTGCGTCGTTTAATTACGGAGTTCCTATAGCCACCTTCCAGCTCCATCATCAGACCCTGGTTACCATGTGGTATCAAAGTACTCGTCAAGACAAATTAAACGAGCCCAAACTCGATGGGGTTGCGTCGTTTAATTACGGAGTTCCTATGGCCACCTTCCAGCTCCATCATCAGATCAGCTCTATGTCATAATAATATTGCATTCTCATCCGATTTATGCATGCATGCAAAATTTCAGCTCAATCGGACACCGGGAAGTGGATCAAATTTAACTTGCAAGATATGATTACAGACCGACAGACAGACAACGGGACAGGTGAAACTAAATAAAAGCTTGTAATAATAAAAAAGAATTTCTCATATCAGATTATACCTACCTGTCTGCTTAACAATAAGCGCGAAATTTCGCTACTTAATTTATTGTAATTTTCCAACAAATATGTAAGAACGACGGATTAAGTAAAAGATCATTTAAATAAAAAATATTGATTAGTATAAGCTTTCATAAGTATTTTAGGCATTGCGCGGACCGTCTGTTATATTACCATAGCATTATTTCGATTGGATTCAAGCATTCAACCTGCTACGCTATTTCTTATCGCACAGTATCTTATTCTGTAGGATGTGACGGTGGTTGCGTAAGCGCGCATCGTCGTGTACACCACGCGCCGACGCACCGACGACGCGGGCGTACTCAACCACGGTCACGTACGTACTGACAGGCTGCGCAGCGCTGCAGCACGAAACATTATAAGTAATAACAGACAAAAGCTATTTATCTCTTTCGCACGATTCTCGCGGTTCATGCTCATAACGGGTTCAAGGCCAAAGTGGGGTAACTTGATGTGCTGTCGTCTGTACTAAGTGTGGAGTCAGATTATGCTTAGTACCTGACAGAAATTGTTTTTATAGTTTTCACCACCAGTAATGTCTTGTTTAGTACAAATATGTGATCTCATTAATTAAAAATAATTATTTTATATACCATTTGTATTATTACCTCTTTTTGGCAGTGTGCCTCGTGAGATACATTCGCCTGAGATGGTCATTCCTTACGAACATGGCAATGTATCTCACGGGATACGGAAGGTATCTCTAGAAACAAAACTTTATGATTTTTTTTATTATTTTTCCCTGCATTCTATGTTCATATAAAAAGAGATAATTTAAAAAAAAACAGTAATTTAAGAATTTTTTTTTTGCCAAGAAAAGGGTTAAAAGCTAATAATACTCCGTACCAAACCATACCACTTTTATTTCTGTAGAAACTAAAAAAGTTTAATGCCAGCGTTCTATGGGCTTCTGCCATTCTCCTTTTTGTACTTCTCACAAAAGATACACTTATCTTTTTTGGGCAAATGGAATCCTATATTAAAATCGGTTTTGAAAATACTACGAAAAACTCTTTTAGATAATATTGATGAATCTAGGTTCCTTTCTTTTAAGTGATCAATATACAATTTTTACAAGTTTGTTATGTTCTCTAGTTCTTGAGGTAAATATAATTTGGTACTTTTGTTGCGACAATAATGAGATGGCACAGCAGGCAACATCTCAATGAAATATTTTAAATAGCCCACTTTTTCTGTATCAGATTTGTTGTTTGGGAATAACAGTAGATGCCAAACTTCAGTGGGGACCACATATATCGAGCCTAGCAGGAAGGCTCAGTTCGGCTGCCTACGCCGTCAGGAAAGTAAGACAGTACACTGACGTTGATACAGCTCGTTTAGTATATTTTAGTTATTTTCACAGCGTTATGTCCTACGGTATTCTGCTGTGGGGCAAAGCAGCTGATATACAAAACATATTTGTCCTTCAAAAACGAGCTGTTCGAGCAATTTACCAGCTAGGTGCTAGTTTCTCTAAGAGATTTTTTTAAAGATATTGGGTATTCTCACGGTTGCATCACAATTCATCTTTGCCAACATCTTATATATTAGGCAAAATATACACTTGTATACTAAAAACAGTGATATTCACAATGTAACACCAGAAATAAGGACAAACTACGTGCTCCCTTTCACCGGCTTCATAAGGTTCATAACTCATTTGTTGGTCTTGGTATAGCCTTTTATAACAAGCTACCCTCTGCTAGATTTGCCTTTTAATGCATTTAAAGCTCAAGTAAAATCTAACCTTTGTTCAAAGGCATACTATTCTATCAACGACTACTTAAACGATAAGAATAGTTGGTCGCCCTGATTAACTCAATACAATGTTTATGTTCTTTCTCCAGAATTAATTTACAAAGAATTACTAATTAATTAGGTTATATGAGCTCATTATACAATTGTTTTTTTATTGGGTTGTATAAGTAAAATCAGTTTAATTTAATTTTAATTTTATTATTGACATAATCAACCCATTGCAATGTTTTCTAATGAGTTGATTGCAATATGTGGTTAGCTAGTGACCTCGACAATTGATCCTATTATTCTTACCTGAGCAACCGGCAGCAAGTTCGTCATGCTCCCTTAGATGTCACTGCTTGCGGTAGCGTCGGGGGTCGGGTTGTCTCCTTCCCTCAAATATGGCGAGGGGGGTAATGGCTGACCTTTGCGTTATGCTCGTGAACGGGTGCTGCTTGTGGTGACTGGTCGTCTTGCTGACCATGGTTTTATCATTGTTATCATTATTAATAACTTGTTTATTTAGTTTGTAGGGACACAATGTATGTACAAACTTACTCAGCAAATATATTATCGGTGACGCACGGCTGCGCCCGTGATACAGAGAACAGTCGCAAATAAATCGTGGACTTAATTGGTCGTTTCTATTAAACCTACACCTCAGCAAAACGAGTGGAACACATATTAATAAAACATTAACTAAATAGTTCTATAAAGCAGACAATAGCTAAAGTGGTGACCCCGACGTGATCATTTTATTTTTGTGAGGTGCGTAAATAGACTGAAACGGAAATGAATCCTCAACAAGGTGTTTCGCCGCGTGCGCAAGGTGTGAAGGATGACATGTCCGTTGATGCCAGCGAAAAAGCGCTAGCCAGCATAACTGTCTCTTCACGCATTCCGGAGTTTTGGACAGACCAAACGCGACTCTGGTTTGTCCAGTTCGAGGCCGCGGTAGAAAACCAAAGACTGAGTGATGCAGCCAAACAAAATCTGGTTGTTACGAAACTAAGCAAGGCTGCTATACAGCAGGTGAGCGATTTGCTGCTTGCTCCGCCGGAGTCTCGGAAGTATCAGACGCTGAAGGAAAGGCTACTGGAGGTGTTCGAGGAGTCGGAGACGAGGAAATTGCAGAAGCTAATCAGCGAAATGGAGTTGGGAGACCAGCGGCCATCACATTTGCTACGACGAATGCGTGAGTTGGCCAGAGAGAAAATGCCTGACGAGACCCTAAAGTTGATGTGGCAATCACACCTGCCGAAATCAGTGCGGGCTGTGCTGACGGTGACTGGCACAAAGGATTTGGATGTGCTCGCAACTATAGCAGACAAGGTGTTGGAAAGTACGGGAGAGGGCTCATCAACAGTAGCAGAGGTCAAAGCAGTGGAGGTTCAGGAAAGGACTACAGGGAAAAGGAGTGATGGATCATCAGACATCAGTAAATCCTGGGGGAGCTGGCGAAGATCAACCTGCGGCTCGCAGGGCTGGAACGTGGCAGAGGCAGAGAGCGTCAGGACAACGGCAGCCGAAGATCGAGATCGGCATCGAAGCGTGGTGATGCGGGTGGCGAGAGAAAAAGTGCTAATTGGTTGTGTTTTTACCACTATCGTTACAGGGAGAGGGCAACAAAGTGTGTGAAACCCTGTAATTGGAGCAAGGACCAGGAGAAGTTGGGAAACTAGATGTGGTGCAGCCGACGGCGGGACGTTGCACGATATACAACCGCCTAGTAGTATGTGATAAGAAAACAGGTATGAGATTTTTAATTGATACGGGAGCTAATGTGTCCGTAATACCCGTGAAGAAAAATCGTTCGCGTAGTTATTATGATAGTAATACGTCTAACTTTACATTATATGCCGCAAACGGTACAATAATAAGGACTTATGGTATTGAGACATTAACACTAAGTTTGGGATTAAGACGTCCGTATACTTGGCATTTCATTGTAGCGGATGTAAATCAGCCCATAATAGGCGCAGATTTTTTAACGAAGTATAAATTACTAGTAGATTTAAGTGGACGACGTCTCATAGATGAGGTAACTAGTTTAAGTGCAATAGGTTTAATTGTAAAGTGGAAGGGACCATCCTTAACTACGATTGATAACACTTGCATTTATTCGGATATACTAGCTGAGTTTCCCGAGATTACTAAACCTGTGTCTTTTAAGGAGGAACCCCCACATGCGGTGTTACATTACATTGAGACACACGGACCGCCCGTGTTTGCTCGAGCTAGACCATTAGCCCCAGAGAAATATGTCAAGGTAAAGGAGGAGTTTCGGCGCATGCAGGAAATGGGAATATGCAGGCCGTCGAAAAGTCCTTGGGCCAGTCCGCTGCACGTTGTACCCAAAAAGGATGGGCAGATACGTCCTTGCGGCGATTATAGGGCCTTGAATGCTATAACAGTACCTGACAGGTATCCCATTCCGCGGATAAATGACTTTACGTATATTTTAGGCAATAAGTACATATTCTCGCGTTTAGACTTAAATAGAGCATATCACAATATTGTGATTGCACCTGAGGACGTGGAAAAAACAGCAATAACCACTCCCTTTGGGTTGTATGAATTTACGCGCATGACTTTTGGTTTAAGGAATGCCGCGCAAACATTTCAGCGATATATGAATAACGTGGTATTACAAGGCTTAGATGCACAATGCAAGATAGGTTCAGAAGGTCAATCAGAGTCTAGTTTCTATTTCTGTTACATAGATGACATCATCGTAGCTAGTGAGACGCCCGAACTTCATAGGTTACACTTAAAGGCGATATTTGAGCGATTAAACCGATTTGGTATAACTATCAATATGGCGAAATGTAGTTTCGGAAAAGAAAAACTTGAATTTTTAGGTTACGAGGTCACGTCATCAGGAATCAGACCATTACCAGACAAAGTTCAGGCAATAACCGATTTCCCAAAACCCGTAACGGTAGATCAGTTACGGCGCTTCTTGGGAATGGTAAATTTTTATAGGTCGAGTTTGCCTAGGGCAGCGGAATATCAATCAGTGTTGAATACATATTTACAGAACGCTAAAAAAAAAGATAAGTCTTTAATTAACTGATCGCCGGAAGCAGACATTGCATTTACGAAATGTAAAACTAGCCTACAGAATGCCACGACGTTATCGTATCCGGTAACAAACGCTGAGCTTGCTATATGGGCGGATGCGTCGAACGACTGTGTTGGTGCCGTGTTGCAAGTTAAAGTAGACTCACACTGGTGCCCCTTAGGTTATTATTCTAAGAAACTTAGCGATGTGCAACTTAAATATAGCACATATGACAGGGAGCTTCTAGCTATTACTACTATTCGGCGGTTCAGTATTTTCGGTATATGGTAGAAGGCAGACCTTTTGTAATTTACACGGACCATAAACCATTAGTTTATGCGTTCAACAAAGAGACGACTAGGCGCGTTAGACAACTTATGTTCATCAGTGAGTTTACAACAAATATACAGTACATAAGCGGAAGTAATAATACGGTAGCAGACGCACTGTCTCGTGTTGAAACTATCACATGTCCAACGGCGCTCGATTTCAGCGAGTTAGCATTAGCGCAACGGACGGACGACGAGCTGACGTTGCTTTTATCAAAAGAAAACAAGGTGACGCAATTTAGGCGAATTATTTTACCCGACTGTCAAAGCGAGGTAATGTGTGAACTATCTACTTCCGTTGCAAGGCCATATCTACCAGTAGCTTTTAGGAAAAGGGCATTTCAGGCGGTACACAGTTCGTGCCATCCTGGAGTTCGTACTACTCGGAAACTGGTGACGTCTAAATATTTTTGGCCAAGTATGAACACAGACGTAGGACAGTGGGCCAAAACCTGCGTTCAATGCCAAAAGTCGAAGGTTATACGTCATACGGTATCGGGACTAGGACAATACGAAAGTAGCGGACGCTTGGAGCATATACAGGTCGATCTAGTAGGACCATTGCCTACATCACCAGATGATTATAGGTATTGCCTTACGGTAGTAGATAGGGCGACAGGATGGCCAGAAGCTTTTGCAATCAGAGACATTTATGCTAGTACGGTAGCCAAGACGTTGTACGAAGGGTGGATTTCGAGGTACGGTTGTCCGGTAAGAGTTACTACAGATCAGGGCAGGCAATTCGAGAGTAGCTTGTTCAAAGAGTTAATGAGATGTTTAGGAATAAATAAATTAAGAACTACAGCGTATCATCCACAAGCGAACGGCACGGTAGAACGGTTTCATCGCGTGTTAAAAGCAGCGCTGATGGCCAGAAGGGACAGTGGCGCGTGGGTTGATGAGTTGCAGACAGTTCTGTTTGGGTTACGCGCAACACCGCGGAGCGACACTGGTGTCAGTGCTGCGGAATTAGCATTTGGAAAGACATTACGGTTACCCGGGGATTTTTACGGTGACAATAGCATAAGCGTTAGTGATTCAAACGAATATGTAAACAAAATTAGAAATATTATCGAAAACCTTAGGCCAAGACCGACTAAACAAAGAGATGCGAGAACTATATTCGTTCATTCAGATTTAAAGACTTGTTCGCATGTTTTTGTGAGAGTAGATCTGGTTAAAAGATCCTTACAACCTCCTTATGACGGTCCATATCAGGTCTTGCAGAGAACAGATAAGTATTTCTTATTACAAATAGCAGATAAGCGAGTTAAGATATCAATCGATAGGTTAAAACCGGCGTACGTAGTTAATGAGGGAACCCTCCCACTAAAACAGCTAGAAAAAGATTGTGTAGAAAGTAATCCTAATGATAAACTGTGTAACGATAAGACCAGTAGTACTAAGCGTGTAACATATACCACAAGAAGCGGTAGAACGGTTAGGCAGCCGATAAGGTTTACATAATAAAATATAAGTAGTTATGTACTTATGTATGTATGGTATTCGCATTTCATCAACATAGAAACATTTCATAATGAACAATGTAATAATGCAATTCGGCGATATTGACGGATGTTTATTTAGGCCAGCCGAGTACAATGTGCACAAAGAACTAAGAAGTGCTGACTAACATTAATTATAATTATGGTAAAATGTTCGTGTAGTCTAGACAAATAGTACTTTAACATTAGACGAAGTTTAGTCATTGCTGGAATAAGACATTACGAACTACAACTGTTATTTAGAAGAAATATCTCTGTAATGTTGGTCAGATAAAAAAAAAAAAAAAATCTTCGTCATTAGATATAATTATTATTTTTAACTATGTAATTAGATATAACTATTATTTTAAAAGTTTGTTGTTGTACCTACATGTTACTTAGAATAAGTACTTCTTTTAAGAAGGGGGCTACTGTAGGGACACAATGTATGTACAAACTTACTCAGCAAATATATTATCGGTGACGCACGGCTGCGCCCGTGATACAGAGAATAGTCGCAAATAAATCGTGGACTTAATTGGTCGTTTCTATTAAACCTACACCTCAGCAAAACGAGTGGAACACATATTAATAAAACATTAACTAAATAGTTCTATAAAGCAGACAATAGCTAAAAGTTTCCTTATGGTCCTAGTTTATCATTTGTGACTTCAAGCGACAGCTATGTAAACTGAACCCAGCATTGCATAAATATGTTAGCGGTCACGCCCTTTATACCTGGAGGCTTTTATTTAATTTCCATTTATTAATTTTTGCTTGAGTACGTATAGTTTTTTATTGTATTTCTTGGTATATTGGCGTTGCTAGCTGACATATGGCAAATAATTTAATTTAGCGTTCTGTGTCTTGTAATGTTAATTGCTTTGCATACCTTGTATTGTATTCAGTCAAGTATATTTTCTAACTGAACAGACAGATGTGCTGCTGGGGAGTTTGTTGCGCCACTTCTTCTTCCCAGCGAAAGCACTAGGAAGTGGTGAAGGGTGGGCGTTTTGGGGGACTGTCTTTTGTAATTTTGACGTTCGAAAAGTGCTGATCTCAGCCTAGTTTGAATAAATGACTTTTGATTTTGATTTTGATTTTGTTGTGAGGGAGAGGAGTCCTTTTGTCTTTTTGAGTAGTATTCAGTATTTTATTTGCATTTTCAATTGTATACCTTATAGTCATCTGGGATATATCTAATGTCTTAAGCAAAAATTGTTGACAAATTTTAATGTTTTGACCCTTAAAGTTTATAAAGTAATCATATGATATTTGGCGAATATTACTAGTCGCTCGCTTTCTACCAATTGGTTTGCCTTAGCACATGACAGTATAAAGTCTTTTTTTCTCTTAGTACATCCCATGCCCCAATAGTTTTCAAAAATAATCCACCGATCATCCTCATAAAATTTATCAGCACATGAATTGCCGCATCTTTTGTTCAAACAAGGATTTGGCCGTACAGATTTGCCAACATCAGCTTGACGATTTTTTTTCTTCAGAAGCCTTTTCGGTAAAGGTCTTTTTTTTCTGTACCCTCTTTTCCCAACACTAGTCTCTTCTTCAATTTGTTGAGGCATGTCTTCTTCTGAACCACTGGACGACGACGGTGGCTTCCATGAATCCTCCGAATCAATATAGGACAAGTAAAAC